>CM068824.1:95064023-95664023 GCA_028554795.2 Sinohyriopsis cumingii
GGATCATGTAAATTTATTATTATAAATCCGTGCGGGGTTGATTGGGCATGACTAAATAAATTTCTAAATTTATTTATATCCATGTCACCACTGCACCAAGTCTGATGTATATTTCGTAACGTGTGTATATCAACACCGTTAAATACTGCAAGAATATTACAGTTATCCCTGATCACTTTCGGTATCTGGGTGTATCGCTGTTGTTACATAAATCACATCTGTGTTTTTGTGTCTGCCTCTGGAAAATATCCTGGCAGGATTTGATTGTTTATCCAACATCACATCATCGTACACAACTAAATTATTAATAAATCCATCAATATCTTCTACACTTAATGCTTCATCAATGTCAGTTTATAAATTCAACAACATCATCACCGTTTTTATTTAATGATTTTGCACTTTCATTAAAATCTTTTAACACTTCGTGGCATCGTTGATCGTCCATAGATGGAGCTACCAAATACAACTTGTCCCACTTCATCCACTTCAGTACTAAATTAAGTAACAACTGTGTCTTACCACTCCCAGATGGTCCAATTATAATCATACGAACAGAATTTGGTAGCGCTGCGTGATGCTTAACTGGTTCTCGTTTCCTTGTTGCAGAAAAGTCAGTGATTTCCATTAAAATAATATAAAATAAATATGGATTTATATTGTGTGAAATGCAGGGTGCTCACGCCACCAAGTGATCTAACAACAATTACAACAAAAAATAATAGATCCGCGGTTTCGGGCAAGTGTGAGCGATGCGATACAAAGAAATTTAAATTTATCTCTACTAACAAGTCAGTGCAGTCAGCCTCCACCCGCAGGACTCCCTCAGAATCAGACATAACGGAATTCATCAGAGAATCTTGAAATGAGAAAAAAAAATCACGAGCAAGAAAGAGCAGTTTCTCTGAACAGACAGGAGAAAAATTAGTATAGAACAGTACAGAGCAAGAGGACTGCCCACTAAACAAACAAAATTATCTTAAACATAATTGCTTTTATAAGTCACAAGACCTTCACTTTGAAATTTACAAATTAATACATAAAGAAACTAAAACACCTGTCCATAGTCAATATGGAGGGATTAAACCTACATATCTTGACTATGAACATGGAATTACAACTAACATAGATAAAATCATCCAATCAAAAAGTTATGACATAATCTTAATACAAGAAACGCACAAAATGCCTGATCATGTGGTGAAGAAACTAGAGGAGGAATTAGACGCATTAGTTATTGCCAAATCTTTTCCGGGGTGGCTACAATTGATTAAACTTTGAATACTTAAAAACCCCAAATGAATTACAAGGTCGTTTAATTCATATTAAATTGAATAAGTGGAATGTATTTAATATATATGTGCCATCAGGAAGCGTAAGCCCTAAAAAAGTAAATTTTATTATGAATGTAAATCATTATATCCAACACTATGTTACAGACCCTTGTATATTAGGAGGAGATTTCAAATGGATACAAACAGAACTGGACAAAAGTGAACAACTTACTGAGTCAGATAATAGGCTTCATAAATGGATTAAATTATTTACAAAGACCAATAACATAACGGATGTATACCAATACTGTAACACAAATGTCAGGCAATATACGTACATGTATGGAAATAACAATGGAAGTAGGCTCGACATTTTCTATATCTCAGATAGCTATATTAATGTAGTTAAAAAGTGTGCAATTTTGGATGAGCAGATGTCAGACCACAGATTGGTTACACTTGAGATACTGATCGCAAATACAATAAAATGGGGCGCAGGCGTATGGAAGTTGAATAATACTCACCTTTTAGATGATGACTATGCACATACCATACGCACACATATGAATAATTTTAAAACAAAATATGTGGGAAATATAATAAGACACTGGGGAATAATAAAGAATGAGATTAGGAGAATAACAAAATATTATAGCAAAACTAAAACAATAAATAAACAATGGATAAAAAAGAAGCACTCTGAAATTAAAACAAAGAATGAACTTTTAACACATGAAGATAAGGAAGTTATTAGACAATGGGAGGAATTAGAAAAATAATTAACCCAAGGTATCAAAATTAGAGCAGGAAAACATTCGAATTTATATAAAAAGAGAAGAGGACTGTATAAAAGACTAGAAATAAAAAGAGGGAATTTTAAAAAGATTGAATCAATTCGTTTTAATAACATAACATACAAGGATAAAAGAGATACACAAGAATGCATTAAAAACTACTACACAAATATATATAAATCCCAAAATATTGATGTCAACATCATAAACAACTATTTACAGCAAACCACGTACAAACAAATACCTATAAGTGAACGTGAAAAATGTGATATGTTTATCACCGCTGAGGAAATAATAAAAGCTATAAAAAGTCTTGAAAAAGGGAAGTCTCCTGAATCCGATGGAATCACATCGGACTTCTATATTAAATTTCAGAACGAACTAGTAGATTTTTTAGAATTACTCTATAACAACATTTTACTAACTGGGGAATTGCCTAAAAGCATGAGGGAAGGAATAATTACATTAATATATAAAGGGAAAGGGGACAGGGAGGAAATCAGAAATTGGAGACCGATAGCTTTATTAAACAATGATTATAAGATACTGAGTAAGATAATAACTAATAGGATAAGGGACTGTTTAAATTTAATAATAGATATAAATCAAAGCTGTGGAGGGGTAGGAAGGAAAATTTTAGATAACACGCTATCAATATCAGCTACAATAGAATATTTAAACATTAAAAATCAAAAGGGAGTCATGTTTCTATTCAATCAGGAGAAGGCTTTTGATCAAAAAGAGCATGACTTCATATTTAAAACCTTAGAGAAGTGTGGTTTTGGTAGAAACATTATAAATTGGATTAAATCCATGGATGCTAATATTACGTCCAAAATAATTATCAACGGAGCGTTCACAGATGATATAAAAATAGAAAGATCGGTAAGGCAAGGCTGTCCTTTATCTATGTTGCTATATATGATAGCAATAGAATCCTTGAACATAAATATTAACCAAAACACTAATATTTAAGGAATCAAAATACCAAATTTGAAACACGATTTTAAAACCATATTACATGCAGATGACTGTACAAACTTTACCAGAGATAGACATTCCTTCAAACATTTACAGTATGAATTTCAACAATTTGGAAAAGCCGCTGGTTTCGCAATTAACCATGACAAAACAGAAATTTTATTAATAGGAAAATGGAGGGGCAACCACCCTGGGTTCCCTCCAAACCTGATTAAAGCTCATGTAAAAGCACTAGGGATATATTACGGAATGAACTCCACTCACAAGAACTACCGTGAGGTATTAATCAAGATAGAAAAGCAGATTGAAGCATGGTCGCATACAAAGATCAGCTTAATGGACTGTATACTGGTTGCTAAAACATACATGTATAGTCAATTAGATTATGTTATGAATTCGGTGCAACTAACAGAAGCCATGATCGACAACATTGAAAAGAAAATAATGAGCTTCTTTTGGAATAATAAAATCCACTACCTGAAGAAAAAATACATATGCAGATCCAAAGAAAGAGGAGGGCTAGCCTTGCCCAACCTCAGTATTAAGCAAAAAGCAATTATTTTAAATATGTTTAGTAAATTAAGTAGTTCTCCAAAGTTACCTTGGGAAGCAATAAATATTTATATACACGGTTACTTATGCCGTTTTAATAATGATATCTATAAAAATAACAAATTAATTAAAATATTAAAAATCCCACGGTCATGTAGAAGAGTTAGTGAACTTTTATACACCTACAGAGACAATACCAAAGTATGGGACAGGAAGAACAATATTTATGAAATCCTGACAGAAATAGTCCCTCAAGATAAACAAGAAATTGAATATCGCAACCCTGACTTGAACTGGAAGGCCATCTGGAAAAACTGGGCAGGTATAAGGTCAGCCTCCGTACAAGGGAGACTGTTCCTATACCTGCATGATAAATGGGTAACGGGCGAAGTTGCCTTTATTAGACACTTCATAAATACCCTACCAAAATGTAGATTATGTAGAAAATCTATAGATTCAAAAACCCATCTAATTGCTGTATGCCCTAAAAACTCAACAGAAAGACAGGCTTTTAAAGATAAAATTAAGAATAAATATGGAATAATAGATAACAAATAACTACTCTACACAAATAACATTCTTGATAAAGATATATATAAAGAATTAACTTTATATATTAATTCAATCATGAAAACATTAAGAAAAGATAATGAATTCTGATTTACAATTCCTTCAACTATTTTATTCATTAATTGCAAATTTCTAGGTAACGTTATACCTGAGATCATTGTGTATCAATGAATAGACATACAAACAATGAATAATTAAGAACATTACGAACAAAGAAACACTGTACCTCATGCAGACATACTTACACGCAAAAAATACAATTGCAAATACATATATCCAACATATTAATTCATCCAATCTTTCCTATATCTATCTCTATCTTACAAAGCACACACATTAAAGTAAAAAAGGTTCTATAAACCGGGAAGAACGGTACAGATGACAGCTACGTCACAACCGAACCTCCCGAGTTACAAATGATCCAATAAATAATTGACAACTCTTAGAATCTGATCCATATATAGCCAGTCCTTAAAACTAAACAAGATAACATACAAACAAATAGCACATACACATTACACACACAGGACACTACTGATCCCTGGCAAGGATCACTGTATTAAATAAACTCCAAGACCAGCTAGGGTTAAGGAGAATCTATACACTAGAATAGGAATGTGTACAAACCCTAGAATCAAAATTATCAAAAGTGAAATTCTTCATAATTGCAATACAACATAATCATACATATTGTGGGGAAAACAAACAGACACAAAATCATTTAACTATTCGGAACTAGGGGGTCCGTCAAATGATGTTAATTCTGAGACGAACCACACCAATAAAAGAACTAAGAAGACGATGAATTGGGGTGCACCGGCCGTGGAGACGAAAAGCGATGGAATAGCAGCGACTACCCAAGTCAACACGGGCTTACTTCCAGAAGAGGTTAATTTTAATTGGGATTTTGTGGAGTTTCTTTCGCAAGAATTTGTTCCGGAACTAGAACCTTCGCCAGCTTCTCCTTCTTTACCACACGTGGAGAATTTTAAACAGAGACAGAAAGAAGAATTGGAGAAATTTATACAGCAGCAAAAGGAAGCAGAACAAGCTTTTCTATTTCAGCAACAACAGCAAGAAAAAGAGGTAAGAAGGAAACAAAAAGAAGAAGCAGCAAAGAAACAAGGGTGTGAAAGTCAAACGGTTACGATAATTTTAGACATTTTAGAGGAGTTAAGAAGTCTGAAACAAATGTATCAGACTTCTTTATTACGACCGAAGAGAAAAAGACCTTATCGAGCTAAACAACCTAGCCCTGTGACTACGCCTGCCATACCACCCTTAGTGATTTCTACCAAATCATCATCGACAGTACGCAGTCCAGAAGTAGGCCTTGCCCGTGGCAAAGGCTTAAGACAGATAAAGTATATTGCTTCCCATTCCTTAGTTTGTTCTTTAAACAAGCAAATACCCAAAAGGTCCTTTTAAGGGCCACCCATTTCTCACGAAAAGAGATAGTATTTCAATTGCCAACATAATTAAAACTCAAAAAAGAACCTTTTCACCCTTATGGTACGTGTGAATGTGTGAGTGCGTGAGTGTAGGTTCTTATTCTAAAAATCAAAACCAAGAGACACTTACGTTTTATGCCTGGTCTATTCTGGTACAAATTTTTACAATTCAATTCACAACATAGCACTTAAAAAAGTTCTTAAGCTTCTTTATCTTTCTTCAGTCTCTGTTTTTTAAATTTCTTCACTTTTACAGTTTTTTCCTTGATTTCTTCCTCACTTTCTCCCCTTCTCCTTTTCTTCTCATGTTTCTCTTTCTGCACGTGTCTGGGTTCTTCCTTGGGGGAGGGTACCTCTTCTTCGTCTTCATAATTCCTCTCTTCTTCTTGCTCCTGTTGTTTCTTAGGGCAATCGGGAGACCAATGTCTTTTTTCTTGACAATGATAACAGGTATCTTGACTTTTGTCTCTTCTAACCCCTGATTTGCATTTTTGACGGTCTGGACACTCTGAAGACCAATGCCCTTTATTCTTACAGATATAGCAAGTATCTTGACTTTTATCTCAAAAGGAGGGTGATTAGTCCGTCGGCTTGTCTGAAGAAAATTTTCTGATGACCCCTCGCAAAGCTCTGATGAAAAGTTCAATCTGTGTCGGTTCTTCCATCGTTCTGCTCAGTTTGGGAGGGAAATGAATAGTGGAAGGTAAGTCACACATCCTTTATATATACGCTGGTCTGCCATGGCTATAAAGTGACCCATGGTGTTTAACATGTAGTCATTTGACTTTTCGCAGTCAAGATGAAACGATCGAATCAATTCGAGAAGAAAAAAGAAGAAAGTAAGAGACAGAAACGTGATGTATCGCCTCGTACAATAGGTGAAGTCTTGGCACAAGTTCATGCCAGTGATTGTGAAAATGATATGAGTGAACCAGAATTCAGACTCAGCGATTCTACACCCAGTCAAAGTTCACCACCCTTAGTAAACCCACAAAATTATTATCACATTCGAGAGACGGAAAAGCGCTCCTCTAGAAAATTTAGAACCACGGCTTACACTTACAGGGTGAAGTTTAAAGATTTTAAGACCGACGTACCACTGGAGAAAGCAGAGGGCTTTATCACCGAGGTGTGGGATTCTTCGTTAACCACACTGAAACGCCAATGTCAAGCCAAAGAAGACGATCGCTTGAAACTTTCCATTCATCACGACGGTTTGAAATGCCCTGTTTGGATCGAGTTTAGTAGCCCAGCAGAATTGACCCTTTCCAAAGTCATGGACAAGATACAACACGTGCAACAATCCAATGACAAATTTCACATCAACGACAGAAAAGCGACACTGTTCATGACTCAAGTCTCTCTCCCCAAGGGGACTGGACAACGCAGAAAAGTGTTATTGGTGGACGACCTTCGCAGTATTAAGCGTAGCCTCGTCCAAATTAACAATTCTCAAGACCAGATGTGTTTAGCCAGGGCTATCGTGGTGGGACGAACGTATGCCAACAAGAACGACACGGCAGAATGGAAAAGGGTCTGGGAGAACATTCGAAAATCGAACAGAGCCAAACAACGAAGTGAAGCAGAACTCCTGTTACAACAAGCTGGCCTATCCAAAGACACACCCTGTGGCATTCCTGAAATGCAAACATTGCAAGACGTCTTGGCTCCACGCTACACCTTGAAAGTGCACCCTCAAGAAGTGCGTGGGCCTCTGTTGTTTCGAGGCAAAGATTTTAAGGATGGAAAATACAATCACGTCTATTATCACGATGAGCATTTCGATACCATTACCACTATCACCGCATTCCTGCGATACAGTTATTATTGTGAGAAATGTGACTATGGCTATAACAATCGAGAGCAACACAAACATTGTGGATCGAAATGCTCAGGATGTTTGGCCTCTCAACCCTGTCTGGACAAAGGACAAGAACGAGTGCATTGCCCTGCTTGTCTGCGCACTTTTGTCAGCCCTGCTTGTTACCAACAACATTTGAAGACACAAGTTTCACAGTAGAAATGTGTTTGCAACTGTTGAAGCTGTGTCCTACGTGTGGCCAAGGTATACTTACCAATAATGCCAAGGCATACTATGTATGTTCACGAAAGAAACGATGTCACATTTGTCACCAAATCGTGGACTTGGAACATCAGTACTACATACAAAAATACCAACCCCAACAAGAAGAAGATGACCTCAAGAAGAAAGGCAATTTCATCTTTTTTGATTTCGAATGGACTTCATTCGACAATACGAAGGCTTAATTAAATGCAGAGTCTTGCCTCCCACGGACTTGTACCATCCCGTGTTACCTCACCATTGCCAAGGCAAACTGATGTTTCCCCTGTGTCGTACTTGTGCTGAAACGTGTCACCAAGACCAGCCTTGTCAGCACACCCAGGAAGAACGCACCTTGATGGGGAAGTGGGTCAGTGTGGAATTGTTTAAAGCTCTAGACCTGGGATACCAAATGTTAGAAGTATACGAAATTTACCACTTTGCCAAGACATAACAATACCACAAGGGTGACTCAACTCAGAAAGGCATTTTCGCAGACTACGTGGATGCCTTTTTGTAACTGAAACAAGAAGTAAGTGGCTATCCTTCCTGGTGTCACTCTCCCGAAGATCAAAAGACGTTCAAAGAGAAATACTGGGAGCAAGAAGGCATCACTTTAGACCACATCAAGAAAAACGACTGTAGGCGATCGTTTGCCAAGGTGATGTTAAATTGTTTGTTGGGCAAAATGGCACAACGACCGTGTTTACCCAAGCCTGAATATTTGACTGAACCTTCCTGCTACTTCCAGATGATTCACGACAAAAACCAAATACATGAAACACGTGGACGACGTTCGCGAGGATTTGATCTTAGTCAATTACGAAGAAGATCTGGAGTTTGTACAAGCCGACGTATTTGGAAATGTCATCATTGCGGCTTACGTGACATGCTCGCTTAAAATTGTACGAAGCTTTAGGGGATCGCGTCCTGTACTTTGACACAGACAGTTGCATTTACATCGATCGCCCGGGTCAGTTTCACCCTAACATCGAAGGAGACCGTTCAGGAACCTGGACTAACGAGCACCCCAACGAGAAGGTTTTAATTTTCGCTAGTGGCGGTCCTAAAAATTACGGCTACGAATACCGGGACAAAGAAGGAGAAGTGCACGTACAGTGTAAAGTGAAAGGATTGACTCTGAATTATCGCACCAGTCGAGTGGTCAACTTTGGAATATTGAAAGAAGTCTTGCAATCTGGAGAGGATGAAAACTTGACCAAAAAGTGACCACCTACCAGCCGAACAAGATTGTACGTTTACCCACTCATCAAATCGTAAGTCGACCCTTGGAAAAAGTCTATCAAATCGTGTACCAGAAGCGAGTGCGACTTCCCAATAACTTCACTTTTGCCGTATGGACATGTCGGTAGAAAAAATTGGTTTTAAGAGGATAGCCACCAACCAGAAGGATGACTTCGCCACAGCAAGAATCGAGTGAGAAACCCAAATGAGAAGTCCAAGTTCAAACCCTACCATTTTCCTGTCTTCTTGCCTGACTATCGTGATTGTGCCTGCCGATTGGAAACGTTTCAAAAATGTCCTACAGATAGGGAAGGATTACCTACTTCGAATGTTTTAGCTAGAACAGGATTTGTCTACTTGGGACCTGAGACTGGATTGGGACACGAAGTACAGTGTTCCAGTTGCGGCCTGAAGTTACGAATGGATCTATGTATCTATAAAGATTCATCTATTCTGGAACATACTCGATGGTCTCCGTTTTGTCCTTACCTTTCTATAGCCTTTCCACCCATCACACTACGGTGCAATTATGACGGTACCTTAGAGAAGGTAGTACCGTTGTCCACGAAGAAAAAAAAGGAAGACTTCCAAAACTAGACATAAAAAAGGAACGATGTACAAGCTTGAGACTTCATTGCGGTTTGTATACGAAGGGACAATGGGCAAGATCGATAGTTGATTGTGACTACCAAGACCAAGCGAACAAGATGAATACTTTCAGAGAAACATAAAACAAGTTCAGACAGGCACAATTCAAGTTTGGGGCCTCTGAAGTGGAATGCGATGCTGAGCCTTGCGATGTGAGCGATGCTGTACGTTGTGACGTCAGTGATGCAGTAAAAACTACCACTACCCCTATCATGGAAAGTGATGCTGTGCGTGTCAGACCTGATGGATGCGAAAGCGATGCCACTCGACATCGTGGACACTTTACTGGGTTCATGGTAAATGTGGATGTCAACCTTCACGTCTACCACCCTACGGATGTCATCCAGCCCTGAGCAAACTCCTGTCGATGTCACCCTACCCTCATCGAAACGGACCTCTGAAAGACGAATATTCGTTCCCTGTGCGTTTGCCTGAATACTGTGACTTTGAAAATCGTTTTCAATCTTTCAAAGGAAAATGGCCTAAGTATCTGGGAGGACCAACCCCTGAAGAATTAGCCAGAGCCGTATTTTTCTACTTGGTCGAAGGGGATAAAGTGAAGTGTTTCAGTTGCGGTGTATCACTTCACCAGTGGGAACAACAAGATTCGGCCTACCTGGAACATGCTCGATGGTCTCCCAATTGTCACTATTTACCTTTAGTGGGACGATATCAGTAATCCCTGAATGGATACTTTACAAGAGAACATTCGTGGCTTGCCTGTGGAAGTGAGAGAACGCATTTACTGAGAACTGGTCAAAATTCAAGTCAAACGTAAAGAACAATTACATCCGCTACGTCAGCGGTGTTTAAACCACTGGTACCTGAATGCTATAAGAGGTCTGATTCACGAGAAAGTGTTCCAGTGGTCAGACCTTGTTAAACACTTCGAGGTCGAAAATGATCAACATGTTCATGAGTTTAGTTACTTCGAGATTCACCTACTGCAACGAATTGAGGAAGAAGAGTTCAAGAATTACCAAAATCTTTTACGCAACATCTGCTTAGTGGAAGAGGAAACTTCTGAACGAACTCTGAACTGTAGGTTACAGGTTGGAAGATTTAAATTCACAACTGGAGAACGAAGATCTCTGGGTAGAAAGTACATTTATTGCTTCCGAAAAAAGAGAGTATAAAAACAGGCTGCCATGACACAACTTTTATCACAAGTGATTCAACAGATTCTGTTGAAGGAACTCAATGACACTATTCAAACCGTGGATGATTACCATCAGTTATTATGAGAACTATTTCCGTTGAATTTGGGTCGACGTGTGGTGTGTCTTAGTGACTTGTTTTCTGGGATTTCGTTTACGGTCACAACCCCGTAATAAGAAAAGTCCCCAGAAAAAGAAACAGAGAAGTCCTCTGAAAAAGAAAAGCCCACAGTAAAGAGCTACTAATCGCAAGAGAGGCACTTCAACCAGGACGGAACCTTACATTCGCAAAGCACGACCTGCAACGACGGTGACCTCGTCTCCGGTAGCCTCAGGTTCATCCACTTCTCCGTTGATGACACCATGGAAGCCCGTGTCTCCAAGAAATTCTCCTCCAGGGGTGACACCCTCCTCTTCTTTAACTACAGTGGCAGCTACTCACAAAATACCTGCTCCCAAAAATCAAAGTCCAAGAGAGATCGGGGATGTTACAGAGTTTACTGGATATGTCCAAGCAAGAACTGGCTCGATTTAGTCGAACCCCTGCACGACGCGTGTTGCCTGTCCTCAAGTTGATACGACGTAAAGACAATCAGTGGCGACGCGTTCCAGTATAAAAAGGCCTGAGACAAAATAGGGGTATCAGTGTTTTTGTGCTCCTGAAGACCGAAAGATGTCACCCCCTAGAAAACATCACTCTTCTAAACCCCAAGGAAAGAAAAGGAAAGGACTGTCTCCTCGTCTAATCAAACATGGGGACATGTTATCTGTCCTGTCCAAAGCTTCTACACCCATGTGAAAAACACTCATTTAATCAGCCTCCAAAGATGTCATCGATACCGTGTGCGAATGTTGTTTGAACGTTTTGAAAGGCACGATCCCTTTGTCGTAACAACAGAAACAATGCTTAGGCAAACATCGTCACGTTCTTCACCAAATGGTTCGAAAGAAAATCCCATTCGTCAAAAGAAGATGTTGGTCCAACGTGGAGGAATTTTGCCACTCTTGTTAGGCCCGTTGCTGAAAGGAGTCTTGGAAACCATGTTGGGAGGACTCGTGGGAGCATGATAAAAAAGGCCCTCGAAGTCCCAAGATCTCAGATGTGACCCTTGACATCAAATGGAAGGAAGTAAACTAGCTCTAGTGCCTTACAAACGATGGATGGAATACCATCGTTGGAAAGAACAACGAACCCCGCATTTGCCTCCCAATCCCAATTTGACCAAGATGTCCTAGTTACAATACGAACTGCAGGCATTGATGGATCGCCACGATTTGTCCGAAACAGAAAAATCGCAAAAGTACGGTCAACTCTTGCAACGACTGCAACTCTTTCACCAAAAAGCTTTAGACGAAACAGTTCTACCCACTCTGAAAGATTTTAAGATTTTGATGAAAAGTCCATCCCCCACACCCCCACCACCATCATCATCCCCAGGGGTCATGAGAGACGCTACCCAATGAAAGTCTGAGGAAGAAGAGATATGAGAAGTTTTTCAAACACCGTCAGCAACTCCCATTTCTAGTAAGACTGCAGCATCCTTGTTGATCCCTTCCTCCACACCTCAACGAGAAGAAATGAAAGCTTGGGTTAAAAAGATGATGTCGTTTCCTCCTTCGACAGAAGTGAACAAGAAAGAAGGGAAACCAGAAGTGAAAAAAGAAAAGAAGACCATAGCTCAAAGCCATTCCATTACCACCTCCGCCACTAGCTTCGACTTCTACTCCCGTAGCCCATCGGACACGTAAATCCGTTTCCAAGCCACCTTTTCGTCTCATTCAAAGTAGCATCAGCAAAGAGTGGGTGCCTTATTAACAAACAGAAAATGGAGAAGGTGTTAGCCAGCATTTACTACGATCCGTCCCATCCTGCAGGTTACAGAGGAGTTCAAAAATTGTATCGTGCTGCCAAAATTCGACTGAAAAGTCTCCGTTTACTTCAAGTGCAACGATGGTTACAAGAACAAGCTACCTACACTTTACACAAACCCATTCGACGCAAGTTTTCCAGAAGTCGCACCCAAGTGGAAGGCATCAATCATCAATGGCAATCCGATTTAGCCGATGTCTCTCATTTGGTCACCTACAATCGCGGCTACAAATATTTGTTTTGTGTCAAAGATGTCTTTTCCAAATTTGCCTGGGTTGAGCCATTAACAAGTTAATGCGAGCCAAGCAACGGGTGTTGAATCATAGTGGTCTCACCCTCTTCGATTGCAAACGGACAAAGGTACCGAATTTCTAAACCAAGCTTTCCAAAAAGAATTAAAGAAATATGACATTCATTTTTTTACCACTGAGAATCCTGAAACCAAAGCCAACATCGTGGAATGTATTCAACGTACCTTGAAAGAACGCATGTGGAAATACTTTACGCTGAAGTACATCGACATCTTACCGCACCTGGTGCAAGTGTACAACCAATCTTACCATCGAAGTATTGGACGTGCCCCACAAGAGGTGACTCCCGAAAACGAAGTGCTGGTTTATGATCGCCTGTTTGGTACGTCCCCGACGGTGGTTGTCCACAAGAAATGTGAAGTGTTGACCGTAGGAGATTGGGTGCGTATTGGCAAAACCAAACGCATTTTCGACAAAGTTTACTTACCTAACTGGACCACCGAATTGTTTCGTGTCACTGGACGAGTGCATGGCCGTCATCCTGCCGTCTATAAATAGGAAGACATGAACGGAGAAGTGTTAAAATGAACGTTTTACTTGCCTGAGTTACAACGTGTCACCAAAAAAAGAAGACGAAGTGTACGATATCGAAAGCATTCTCGAACTCAGAACCCCTTAAAGTGGGCAAACGACGTGTCAAAAAAGTCAAAGTACGTTCGAAAGGATATCCACCCAGTTTTGATTCTTGGATCGACGGCTTCGCCAGTCATCGACTATAAAAAGAAGTGACCATCATGCCCTTTCACACAGCCTCAGCTAGTGCTACCACTTCTCCTTCACCCAGTTCTTCTCTGCAAGATTTACAAAAGCAACCCTTGTGGGTGTGGTGTTGAGAACGTGTGCCTAAAACGCAAATCGTCTTTTTCTGCCAAATCTTTGTGGTGTATTGTGTCATCGGTGCAGCCATTGCCAATTTGAGTTTGCAACAAGGAGACCAACAATTTTGGACCATTTTATTGAGCAGTTGCATCGGATACCTTCTTCCCAATCCCTCCCTGAAATTCTCTTCGAACGGGAACAACGGGAATTTTGCGTCCAGTGTCAGTCAGCACTCCAACAACAATAACAACCCCATTTTGGGCGGAGACACGCCTCTGACTTCAGTAACCTCTCGGACAGCCACATACCTGTGGAATTATGAACAATAGCAACCAATTTTACTTAACCTTACCCAGTGACAGTTCCATGGAGGTGTTTCCCAACAACACTTTGTCCTGTTACATGGCCAAATTACCTCAGGCCATCCAATTAGACAGAAATTATTCACCTGACCCAAGTCCTCAATGTCCTTCCTAATCAAAAATTTTTTTCAGTGGAAGTTCATGACGAGCAATTGCAACAGTACTTGGATACCAATGTAAAATATGATAAGAAAAAACCTAACACAAAACCTAAAAAGTCGACCTATCACTTGTTCGTTCCCCCAGGCTATTATTTTAGTGGACAATATTTGGTGAGCACCATTACTTCCAGGTTTAATGTCGTGTTTCTTGAAGCTCTGGAGAGTGTCAGAAAAAAGTGTCACCCTTGAGTAACATAAAGTAGCTCGTCGCTTCCGGATGAAATTTCCTGAGGGGGGCAAAGTGTTGTTCGTTTTATTTTGTCCTGAACTGTTTGACATGTTGGGCGGGGACATGGAGATGAGGATGGCAATGATCAAGAAAAAAGAATTACCAGTCATTTCCGACAACGATTCTTTTGCCAAGTTATTTCGTTTCCCGGTAGAACTGAACCAAGGACTGAATTTGATTTTTGTGTAGTCCGATGTGGTGGAGTACAACGTGATGGGACACACCTCCGTACCGTTAATGCGTGTCATTCTTTCAAAGTGGATTCTGCCACGAACGCTGACGAGGAAGGTGGAAATACTTATCACGTTCACCTTCATCTTCAATATTTGCCCGTCAGCAAGTCTTTTTCGGACACTGTGAACATTGCTATATAAAGAGATCTGGGACAAAATATTCCATTCACCAAAGGGAAAGTCACGGTGAAACTCCATTTTCGAAAACGGTTCTCTCACGACTCGTAAGTTATGTATCCAGTGTACCGAAGCGTTGCTCGACAGCGAGGACACGGTTTAGGAGATATGTTGAAATCAGCCTTTCGTTCGGTGGCCCCTGTTGAAACCGATGGTGACACGCGGATTGCACGCCTTGAAAGATGCCGCACTGACACACGGTAAAGAATTTCTCCAAAATGTCATCATCGACAAACAAAACGCTAAAGAAGTATTTTTGAGAGCAGGTAAAAATGTCTTGTTGCAAACTGGCAAGGATATTTTGGGCCGACGAGAAACGCCTATAAATGTCCTGCACGCTGCCAAGTCAGGCATTCCTGTTTCCCTGACGCCACAGCAAGGACAAGGCAGAAAGAGACGACGAAGAAAACATCCCTTCACCAGACTTCACACTTCTAAAGCTAGAAAGACTAAGAAAAGAAGAAGCGTCGAAGACTTTGATTATTAAATTATTGAGAAACAGAAAAAATGATGCACCGAGAGTCTTGTGCTTGTTCCAAGTCGGAAATGGATCTGTTTGCCATGCCACACACCATGATGACAATGCAAAAATCTCAGTGGGTGGAATTTCATCCTATCTCCTCTTTGACAGCCTCAGCTCCCATCGAGTTTGAAATCAAAGGACAGCCCGAAGATTACATTGATCTGAATAACAGTTACTTGTACATGAAATTCAAAGTGGACGACACATCAACGGACGGTCCCAATCTAAGGGACGGTGAGGTAGTAGCTCCTGTTAACAATTTCATGCATTCCTTGTTCAGCGAAGTTGACTTGTACTTGAATAACAAACTGGTCAGCAGCAGCATGGATACTTACCCGTATCGAGCGTACCTGGAAAATCTCTTGACGTACGGAAAAGAAGCCAAAAACACTCATCTGGATAATTGCTTCGTATGTAAACCTGATACGGCAGCCACATTTAACGAAACAGACGATGACAATAAGGGATTTATTGGACGTCTTGAGAAAATCAAACTAAGTCGTAGTTTAAAACTAATGGATCTTTTGCATTTGGATTTGTGGTTGCAAGAGAAGTATTTGCTGAACGGTGTGGATGTCCGCCTGAAACTGAATCGTAGCAGTGCCGCTTTCCATTTGATGGCTGCAACTGCCGATTACAGAACCATTATCCAAGAAGCCAGACTCTTGTGTTAGTTAAAGTGGGAAATGAAATCAGTCACACTTTGAGCAGAACGACCGCCAAGTATCCGATCCGTCGTGTGGAAGTGAAAACCTTCACTATTCCTGCTGGACAGCGATCAATGATCGAAGATAATCTATTCCAAGGACAGTTACCCAAACGTTTGATCCTTGGTATCGTCTAGAATTCAGCCTTCAATGGAGCCCACAACGAAAATACTTTCGAGTTTCAACATTACAAAGTGTCCAAAATCGAAGTCAGTCGCGATGGCAAAACACTGTGTACCAGACCCTTCGAACCTAACTTTGACAAGAACAATTATTTGAGATCGTACTTGTCCCTGTACGAAGCCACGGGACAGTTAGGAACCAACACTAGTCACGGCATTACGTACGAGGATTATGCAGGAGGCTATGCTTTGTGGGGTTTTGATTTCACTCCAAACCAAGGCAGCGACGAGGGACATTTCCACCCTAGAAAATCCGGCCAGATTCGAGTGGAACTTCAGTTCGCACACCTACCTCCAGACCACACGGTAAACGTCATCCTGTATGCCGAATTCGATAATACGATAGAAATCAATAGTTTGAGAGAAGTCATTCTAGATTATTAGAAGCCATGGAAGACTGTTACCTAGTGGAGACACTTTGGACATGGAATGTGAGGAGACCATGAAAAGAGAAACCCAAGACAAAGACGAAGAAGTCATAATAATGAAGTCCAGATGGCCAGAACAAGAAGCACATTTAGTCTCCTGTTTTGCTACAGTCCTGGGAGATACAATTAGGGAATTGATCAAGAAAGATTGCTATGGATGTCAAAACGATCATCCCAGTCAAATTCAACACTATAAATGTCTGATGCTGAGTCAAGAAGAAAAATTGGACGAGTATCTGGAAAAAGCTTGGAGTCTCATCTAGGAAGAATTCATGTTTGATCAGTGGTATAAAGGCTTGCGTAATATTCTTGTCCTCCATTAACGCCTCTGGAGATCCGTCGCGTCGAAACTCTCTTGGACCAGGGTACGAAGTCGGAACTAATACCCATTTACTTGTCAGACATTTTCCAAGAGAAAGTCAGGATCGAATTGATCACTTACTATCACCTGTGAAGAAAAAGAAAACAAAACAACAACACAAAACTTGGAAACCTGGGAACTTTATTACCTTTTGAACCACAGTTCGTACACTGCTTCTTGGAATCCTGTCGTATGTGCTAAAGATGAACTCCCTCATCGCAAACCTCAAGACCATCAAGCTTATATGATCAACACGGACGACAGTCATCTCCCATGTACCGACTGGGTAGCCGTCGACTTTCCTCAAGAAGGATGTGTGGAATATTTCGATTCGTATGGATTGCCTCCTTTGGAAGACGATATCATTGACTTTATGAAAAGAAATACTCAGACCACAAAATTCAATAATGTGAAATTACAAGGCACATATTCGTTGGTATGTGGACAATATTGTGTGTATTTTCTGCATCATCGCAGTCTGGGATATTCTTTAGAACATTTAGTGACTAATTTTGATCGTCATTCTTCTAGAAACGATGAGAAAGTAGATCGATGGTTTTGTGACCATTATGCTTATCTTTTGTCTTTAGCTAGGAAACGTAGTGTACATCAATGGCCCAATGACTTTCAACAATGGAAATCTCATTTTCATTCACAAAGTTGTCAGCCATGTCCAAAATAGATAGTTTGTTGAAAAAAAATTGTTTCTAGGTTGATTGAATGGTTAATGTTAAAAATTTGTTAATTGTTAGTTATGGGTTATTGGAATAAAAAATGTGTTTTGAAAAAAATGCGTTTGTCGTTTGTTTTTGCCATGTGTATCATGATTCATGCTCTTTGACTTCTCTCTATCCCTCACATTACACTATTTTAGCGTTCCGACTCGAAACCGTGTAGGGATGTTTTCCTTCGCGTCCGCGCTTTTACCATAAAAGCGAGGCAATCTCCAGAGGCAATCTCCAGAGGCAGTCTCCACAACTGGAGCATACGGGCAGGGAAAACCAGGACAACTCTATTCCTGGTCTGGACTACCAATGACGAGGGTGAGGACCTATGTGTCGAAAATGAGCAAAGCTACTGTATGACCAAAAGGAAAAATAGCAGAAAGTACAAACAGAGAGGGAAAACTGACCAAAAGGTAACAGATAACCGCTGTGATACACCTGCTACTAACCAAGGCAATATACAAAAGCAGCAACACTCGACAAAGGCTCCCCTGAGAATTGAAACAGCAGTAACAACAGCTACAACATCAACCCAGACCATCGATCGGCAACAGAGTGACGTGGAAACACAAACGGTGATACCCGTAAGTGATGCCACCACCCTAACTAATACTGAAACGAAAATCCAAGAACAAACACTGGATGAAACAGCTACTACCACTACCACGACAACATCGGAAGAAGAAATTACAGATGAGGAAAAAGAACAAGGAATGACGATTGAGCAATTCGCCGAACTCTGGGGACTAGAAGAAACTTTAGGTGACCAAAAAAAGGCCAAGAATTTTATCAGCACGATAAAATATATGGCATGGAGGTCGCTTAAACCAAGGAAAAAACCAAGCACACAACAATGGCTCTTCGCTCAACGCATCCTGACTCATCACTACAACAAAGCCTACGTAGAAACACAACTTACCAGCCTAGTGGACTACGCTACGGCCCTAGCAAAATACTATGAATACGAGGCATTCCCTATCGAAGAGTATGAAGAGACTCACACAGCGGAAGAAACCTGGTACTATGAAAAAGACCGCAACACATTCAGGCTGCCGACCTGAATAAAATAGCCCTTTTAAGGGCTTAAAGAATGCCTATTACCAAGGGGTTTCATTTTGGCTTGGAACCCCGTTTCGACACAACTAGCTGAACTAATTTGATCCTTTATCACCGCTACTAAATACAACCAAAATTTACCTAACAAAAATTCATTAACTTATTTTTTACTTTGAAAGTCGCTAAGACAGTACGCTAAACTTCTAGGGAAAAAAGTAACGTACACTTTGTACTAGAACATTGGCAAACTAAAGAAATAAAAAATAGGAAAATTTTGAAACTTGAACAATTCGACACAATTACAGAGGTGGCTAACACATTATTGGGAAATTATTTTTATCCATTAGCACAACTGGACTTGATTTGATAAATAAATAAATGCGACCTGGCGTTTTGGAGCGTAAACAACAGCAATGGCAAGACGTGGGAAGGACGACGGATTAACAACATGGATCTGATTGGGTATCGGCAAATACAATTTCAATCCTAAGGTAATTCATATAACTCAGATTGGAAAACGGATTGAAACTGGAAAAACTGGACCCGCAACTTTACGCGGGACAGCTATGTTTGTTAACTCGATTCTGATTGGCGGTTGGATTTCAATCCTAGGGCAAACTCATACATTGAAGCTTGATAAACGGATTGAAACAAAACGGATTGAAAACTGAAAAACTGGTCTAGCAACTTTGCGCGGGATAACCAGGAATGTAAACATGGTTCTGATTGGTAGTTAACTATGCTGGATATTAAACTAACAGGAGGACAATTGAATTGGAAATGGGGAAACAAACTGCATTTAGCGGATTTGATTGGCATATAACTCAATAGACTATTCTTGTATATTGTAAAATTTAACAACTTGATTAATTATAATTTATACACTTAACTAATAGCGGTCTTAATCACATTTGGTTTCTTTAACCTTGCTTGGACAATTTTTTCACTTTACCAAGTCCAGACTAATTAAAAAGTGCGGTCATCGCACAGTAAACACGGGATTGTAGTGGCTCTAATACCTACAACCGACCAATTAAGTAGCCTAGTCATTAGGCATTAACAAGACGCAAAAGCACTAGTTTGCGTAAGCGTCTATAATTTATATTCATTCATTCATTCGAGGCAGTCTCCAGTCTGACCATACATAGTCTGCAGCGAACGTAGAAGCAGCAACACGTATAAAGAACAATGGAGCTAGCGACGGATGTAATCCCAGCACACTTCAAGGCTTAGGACTTGCAGTTGCCACAGGTTGGAGTATTAGAGCGCAGTCTAAGCGAACAACTCTACTACTAATCTGGGAAAACGACAAAGATAAAGAAATCTACAAGACGGCCTCAACTCGGAACTGGAGACAGAGTGAAAACGTGGTGCGAGAGTTGCCCTCGCAACCACGTGATCCCTGTCCAGCGGCTACACAGACCAACATTCAACAGCAGTCTACACCCTCTACCACTACCACCACTACTACCATTCCAGAGGCCAGGATAGAGGGAAAAACTGCTCTACTGACTACACCAGTGCAGTCAAAGAAACCACAACAACAAAAACCAACTGAGGAAAAAACCAGACCCAGCAAAAAACAGGCAACCCCCCAGGCAATACTCCCTGAAGAAACCACTACTGTAGCATATCGATCCCTGGATTCTTTTCAACCCAGACCATCCCAATTGGGCTTCGGAATTAGAGTACTTCCTCAGCACTATAAACGGGCCTTTTCTGGATACCCACTCGGCGAACTGACTGAAGCCGCTGCATACATCGCCACCCACCACGGTTACCTGTTTCCAGATATCATCAAACATGAAAAGAGAACAGCTGAACAAATCGTACGATGGGAAGAGCGGTGTGGCACATTCCGGGAGTAAAAAAAGCCCTTCTAAGGGCTCAAATTATTGCCTATAATTAATACATAGGGACCCATTTTGACTAGGGTCCCTTTTTGGTCAACTCTCTCAACAAACAAATTGATTACATTGGTACCGCCGTCAAAACTCAAAACTAAAATTTTACCTATGCGTGAAAAAACTGATACAATAAGTCGCATAGACTAACCGATTGGTATTTTATTCTTTCAAGCAAGTACACGACGTACACAAAATTCAAACTTGTTCGATCAAAAGTTATTCAAAATTGACAACTCTCAAAATTCGATTAATTACAGAGGTGGCTCACACATTATTGGTATTATCATTGTCCATTAGTACAACTGGACTCAGTTTGAAATAAGTACGGGCTGGCGTTTCGGGAAGTACAACAACATCCAGGGCTGGCTTGCTGAGCGCCTTTCCTCCTTTACCACACTCGGGTTTCGTACAAAAGTGGCAAGATGTGGAACGATTTCCACTTGCCACAAGCCCAGGTGTCCTAATGTGACGGCAAAAGCTGGCCAATGGCAGCTGCCGTTGCATACTGCTTGGGTTGACACCTGGGGCTCTCAATAGCAAACTGAATACATGAGTGTGGGTTTGTACTACTCCTACTCATATCTTAGGCCTTACATTTAGTTCGGTTGGGCACGCAACTACCGTCTACGAACTAACGGCCCAGTTAAATAGTACTCTATGAGTACATAAATGCCTGAGGGGTGCGGCACCATTCCTCCCTCAGGAGTAATCAAAAAGTGCACCGTGTGCACACAAACCAGTGGTACATGCACAATATGTTGCGAACACCAGTATAATTCAAATAATCAATCAAAAAAAATTTTTAACAACTGCCACACACTTGAGAAAGAAAGGGCTAAGTTTAAAGTTAAACAGCATAATATTGGATCGCCTGCAACATGCCCAGAATTCTTGATGAACACAAACCCCAAGATTAATCTAACATTCGAAAATATCATAAGTTTTATACACGAATCCAATCAAATCAAAAAAATCTAAGAAAGTAAATCAAGGACCAGTCAAAAATATTACAAATCACTGTTTGGGAATTATGACGGCCTGCTAGGTATCGTGGGTTCACAGACTGACACAGCCGTTCATAGCCCGAAAAAAAAAACCAATTAAGGCCACAAAAAATTAAAATAGGAAAATAGGAATTAATTAAAACAGGACTACATAATACCATACAAACAACCATAAAACAAGTTTTCACTCCAAACCAATAAGATAAGGAATCAAACTAAATAAGGAATTCAAGACGAAAAAAATAATAATAAAAAAAAATTTACAAAAAAAAAATTAAAACAAAAAAAACATTTTTTTTTCTTAATCTATACTGCCTTTCGGATCTACTCTTAACCGTCTCCTTGTCACTTAAACAACATCTGGCATGAAAATTAACACCTCTACGGACTCACGGAGCGAAAGCAGACCCAGTTACCACGTGACTCCAGTATTGCCACTCAACAAGAGAACAAACTACAAGTCTACCTCTCACACAACAACGACACAAACGGCCGGGATTGAGAATAAGACTGTCCATACCAATACGGACCAAGATCCGTTAGTAACTCAACAACAACTGGCTGAAATTTTAAATCAAGCTTCACAACCTATATCTAGTAACATACTCAGCCAAATCCAGGCAATGTTGGCAGACGACCCCCGAAGAATTTGAAACTTCTACGCTGGCAGCGGCCCTGGAAGTATCATCATCCAGCGGCGATGAAGCTAAGGAACCTGCACCACCTAAACAGAGTGGAAAAAAGGAAGACTCTATCTACCGGAATATGGGACTGGGAAAGGCAATTATATCAAAAAAAGCGGGCCACTTCGTCAGTGCAATCCAATACATTAATTGGCGCTCTCTTGGTACACAGAAACCACGACCGGCACAATGGCATTATGGAGTCAGAATTTTGAGCCAATTCTATTATGAAGCTTACTCAGAGTTCTCCTTGCGCCAGCTGACCGAGGCGGCTAAATACATCGCTAAACTTCATGGTTATGCCTTTCCTGGGGAAACTAACGAAGAAAGCAAAACAGCACAGCTATGCAGGGAAGCAGAGGACAGACGGGGAACGTTTGCCTAAAAACAAAAAGCCCTTCTTAGGGCTACTAAAATTGCCTGTAAATATCTAATAGTGATCCATTTTGGCTTGGTATCCCTCCTAGAACAACTAATCTTACATCTGAATTGATCTGTTTTGGTACCGCTGTTTAAATTCTCACACTTACTCTTTTACCATGCGTTACTCAACTGCTATAAGTCGTTTAGACTTGACCGAGTGGCTTTTAATTTCAGTAAGTATGTACACTATGGACACTAAATTCAAACTTGTTCGGAAAATTTATTAAAAATTTTTAACTCTTATGATTTGATTAATTGCAGAGGTGGCTAACACATTATTGGCATATTTTGTCCATTAGTAAAACTGGACATGATTTTAAATAAGTACGGGCTGGCGTTTTGGGAGTACATGATATCCATGGCTGGCTTTTCGAGTACCTTTCCTCCTTTACCACGCTCGGACAACGTACACGTGGCAGTATGTGGAATGATTTCCACCTGCCACAAGACCAGGTGTCCTAATGTGACATCATCGCTGCCGACCAATCGTAGCGGGCGTCACATACTGCTTAGGTTGAAACCTGGTGCATTTCAATCCAAAAAAGAAACATGAGTGTGTGGTGTGACTATTCCCACTCATGTTTATTAGCCTTTCAGTCAGGTTGTTAAGGACTAGTTAGTCCTACACCTGAGTGGCTAAATTAAAAAGTACTCTATGAGTACATAAAAGCCTGGGGGATGAGGCTCCTTTATCTTCCCCCAGGAGTAATTAAAAATCACGCAGTGCGTGAATAAACAAGTGGTACATGTTCAAAAGAACGAAAACCACTATAATCCAACTAACCAACCAACTGACAAATAAAAAGTATAAACAACAAAGATCAACAAATAGAATTCCATTGGATCACATCTCACATAAACATACCAGGAAACGATTTAGCGGACGCAACAGCCAAGAAAAAACTAAGCGAACCAAATTACGTAGCATTAGAATACAGCGTCAGCGAACTATACAGTTTAACATCAGTATTAATTAATAATAAATGGCAGGACAACTGGAATGACAATAACAAAGGCAGGAAACTCTTCACCATAATGCAAGAAGTAAAACACATGGCCTGGAAAACATAAATTGCAAGAATTATAATTAAAATTATAATTAAAATTTTAAATAAAAAAAGTTATATATATCCTCTTACTACCTTACTTCCATCAAGTCACATACCCAGAAATCATAAACAATACTAACCCTAATCTAAACAAAACCTGAAAAATATAATAACGTACTTTCAAGAAATAGGGCTATATACAAAAATTTAAACAACTCAAGAACCCCCCACTAAAAACTTAAATATAGAGTAAATAATTAAAATAAGACACCCCCCCCCATAAACGTCTGACACAGGCCAATCAAATAGGCACCGCCCAGAATATGTGACCTCGAGGCTCTTCTGGATCGATTAATCGACAAGGACAACTACCTGGGATAAAATACATGGAAAACATAAATTGCAAGACTTAAAATTAAAATCAAAATTAAAATTAAAAACTTAAATAAAAATTTATTTAAATATATATATATATCCTCTTACTACCTTACTTCCATCTACTATATCTTACAATCCCTTCCAGCATAACACTCTATAACATTATACCGCACTAACAACATCCCGAAACTTTACTAAAAGAACTAACACCACTACCTAGGTGACAGCCAAATAGAATACATAGATACACTCACTCTCAACACCCCAAATTAGAACGTATAAGGTGGTCTAAAAGCCCAAAGACTCTCAGGTCCGGCAGCACGAGGCTGCAAGTAAACCTAGAAACAGGAAATAAGAACCCAAATAAGACAATGAGATGGTCTAATCCCGAAGACCACCAGGACCAGCGGCACAAGGCTGCAAACTTAAACCAATCTAGAATATATCATTAATGACCCCAAGCACTTCTAAACAGCTAAAGTGGTCTCAAAAAGCCCAAGACCAGTAGGGCCCACCACACAAGATGGCAATATCCATATCGATAACCAACGCTGTCAACCTAGGTCCCAACTATATATCTATATATCTAACCTACTTTCTAATAACAACACAGAGTTCTATTCCAAAATTTTAAGACGACAATTTAGACCACGCATACCCTGGAGTCAAAAAGCAGTACCAACCTGTATCAAAAAACTGCCTCCCGGGCCTCAACCCTGCCTCCACTACCAACACCAACAACATACGTGCAGTGCACGCATTAAAAAGCAGCACATGGGAACTTAGGTTGGGTCCAATCCCACTAGTCGCAATCAGAGCAACTGAAAAACTGAGTGTGTGTTGGGTCCAGTCAAACTCATCTAGGCCCTTCACTCAGATCGTTAGGAACTCAATAGTACCTCGATCTGATGGCCCAATTTATAAGTGTTCTGTGAACACATTAAAGCCTGGGGAAAGTGGCACATCTTCCTTTCCTCGTGAGTAATTAAAAATCACGTTATGCGTGAATTAATCAGTGATACATTCTCCTGGCGAGCGAACATCACTTTAATTTAAATATAGATAGATAGAAGTTTTAGGTCTTATGGGATGTTTTCCTTCACGTCCGTGCTTTTGATATGAATACGGAAACACTCGGCAGTCTGGCTACCCTGTTGATTCGTGAAGAACGAAAAAATGAGTAACAGAATTGCAAAACTTCTTGAACTCCAGATGCATCTGGAATACGCAAGGAGATTATTGGATGAACTGGCTATGGAGACAATAGCCGAAGAAGCGAGAATAGAAGATGAGGAGGAAAAAAAGAAGAAGAAAGAAAAAGAGGGAATAAAAAGAGGAATCCTTCCTCACCCCATGGTAAGGCAAAGTTGTGAGGTGAAGCCTGTGCTGCGGACACCTCCACAGGTAGCACCGGCACCAGCACAACAGCCGCCACCACAACAACAACAACAACAACAACATCCTCGGGTCTGGCAGCACAACCTCTGCACTCCCAACCACAAGGGTGAATTGGGAAGGGGATTGGAGTAGGAGATGTGTCTGTGGTGCCAGACCCGGAAGATGCAACCATTAGACAGATGCATTTGGAATTTAAAAAGTCAGCCCTTTTCAGGGCTAACCAAAGCTCTAGAAAAGAGTTACTATTCAATTTGCCAATTGTATGCGTGTGGAATAGTGTGAATATAAACACTCACTCCTTTCCTGGTGTGATTATGTGTGTGTGTGTGTATGTGTGTGTTTGTAAGCGTTGACGTACGTTTGTGTGGATGGTATATTATTGAGTTTTGTAAGAGCTCACGTACGTTTGTAGAGTGTGTGTTTTTTTTTAACCTTCCTTCTTTGTGGATGGTATGTTTGGTTTTTTTTTTGCTGCTTCGTATGTGTGGATAGTAGATTATGGTAATGTTTTTTCCTCCTTCGCGTGTGTGGATAGTAGATTATGGTAATGTATTTTGCTGCTTCCCGTGTGTGGATAGTAGATTATGGTAATGTTTATGATGCTTCCCGTGTGTGGATATTATATTTGGGTTTGATTTTTGCTGCTTCCCATGTGTGGATAGTATAATTTTATTTGTTATGCTTCTCCGCGTGTGTAGATAGTAGATTTTGGGTTTAATTATGCTTCTTCGTGTGTGTGTGTGTGTGTGTGTGTGTGTGGATAGTAAAGAAAGGTTGGGTTTTTTCTCTCTATCCCGTGTGCTGATAGTATATAATGTGGTTAGTTATTTCTATTCTCATCACTGTGTGGATAGTAGATAATATGTGAAGAGAAAAGTAGGGGATGCTTTCCTTCACATCCGTGCTTTAGATATAAAACATCTGGCGTCCGTCATTCGCGCCATTCTACGGAATAAAGAAAACGAAGATAGTGGCCGCGACGGAGTTGTTGAATCGTTTGATTGGTATATGTTATTGGATATTGGATGTTACCTATATAATGGAAAGGATAGAGAAAGAATGGAAGTTAAAAGAGTGACTGGAGTATGCTAATAGTCTAAAGGCAGGCAAAGAAATGATACAAGGGATGATAGAACAGGAGGAAAAGAGGTTGAGAGGCTTGATTCACCCTCCCTATGTGAGAGTGGGATCATTGAAGGAGGCCATAGATCATCTCACAAGAGTCAGGTGCTTCCAGGAAAACATTTTGGAATGGAGTGAGTGGTCTTTCATAAAGTGGGGAGTAAGTCAGCTGAAGAAAGCAGAAGAACATATGAGGAAGTGCTGAGAGAAGAAGTTAAGAAGATCAAAGACAACTGGACTAAAGAGAGAAAAGAAAGAGAAAACAACAAGAAAAAGAAAGAGATTGAGAGGATCAATAACAACTGGATCAAATTCCAGGAGAAGTTCCGACCATCGGGCCATCCTGACTGGATGCCAGAAAATGAAGAAAAGAAAAAGAAGAAGAAAGGAATATTAGGAACAATTAGAAGATAGTGGAACAACTGGAGAACGTAGAAGAAGAAGCAAAAGAAGACAAAGGCCCTTTTCAGGGCCCCTCATTGATCTCGAAAAGAAATTGACTTACTTGCCTCAATTATTTTTCAAAAATTGTATGTTGTCTATGTGTTATATCTATCTCTACTTTTGCTCAGGCCTGTTACGTCACCTACCCCTAGTTGCTACAGTGTTACCAATCTCCCCTACCGTGAAGTCAGACGCTATATTTCCCTTGTCCCTATACAGACCCAATACTGTTTTGTCCCTGTATAGATCCATCCATGTTAAATTTCCCATGTTAACTTTCCCATTGTCCCTATACAGGCCCGGGGGGCGGGGTCTTGTAATGTATTTTCCCATTGTCCCTATAAATCTTGTCCCTATACAGGCCCGGGGTGTGTGTGTCTGTAATCTTAATTCTAATTGTCCCCCTATCGCCCCACTTCACTACTATAGCCACATAACATTACATGTTAAAAGGCTATTTAAACGAGATAGGTGTAATAAAAAATAATACATGCGGATTTTTTAGTGGATAAGAATAAATCAATCAACATTTGCTTTGAGAATTTAGTCATATTAATTCTACGATAAAATGGGATATATTAAGTAGCATTGTTTTGCTAATTGAATTAATTTTTAGAACAACTGCTGGTTCATTTAATCTTTCCCAGCTTACACATTTTCGATTGAAGAAAAAAAAGTTTCCATGGCCTAACACATTTTAACCCTTTTGGTTTCTCTACTTGTTGTTTAATTGTTAGACCTCAGATAATGTGAATCTGAAGAACTGATTGTACGATTTACAAATTAATAGATGTAAATTATTCTTAGTATGCTGTCAATGGTGAGTCCAACGATCTCCAACCTGAACTCACCGTGCATGGCTGGGACAAATATATGTCAGAAGCGAAAAAGAGTAATCATAAATATGTGCATTTGTGCTTTTGATTTTTTTCTTCATTTAATCATTACTTAAGTTTCTCACAACTGAAGCTTGTCGTTCGCACATCATTTCTTCTAATTTGGTCAGAGTAATGTTTGCGCCAGCTGTATCCACAATGAATAGAACGTCAATAATATTTCTTGTTCCGATGAGTTCAGTGAATCATAATGTTAGAATAAAAAAAATGCTCATATAAATATATACCTCCTGCGCTACCGCTGTTCGATTATTCAACTGGTTAGGACGGCTCCGGTGACCTTAGTGGTAAGAGTTTCCGCCTCGGATGCCGGAGGTCGCGGGTTCGAACCCTAACAGAATCATAGGACTGGTTGGTCTGATGTCAGGATACTGTGACTGGATGGGATATTATCCTAAAGGTCTGCTATACGTCACTATAAAATAACACACTCTAGACATCGTAGTGATAAGACTAACACATTTTTAGAGCTACGTTAGAAATCCTAAACACACACACACACACACATGGATAAATGTAGGCAACCTGAGAGCGTGCCATTATGTCCCTCCTCCGCTTCCGTAGATTTAGTTATGTACGGCGTTGGCTTAGTGCGTGTTCAGAAAATATTCACGGAACAGTACATGTATTAATGTCTTTTATTATTGAGCTTGTGTCGATAATCAAATTTTAAAATCACAAGAACAAAATAACACAGAATCAGACTGAGCATAGAGTCGGTGGATGTCTAAACCAAATATTTAATAAAATTTACAACTGTTGTTGATAGTTGGTGTAAATTAAAATTGCAGTGGGGGTTCAAGGAATATCATGTGAGGGGCGTAAACAAATAGATAAGAAGTATCCAGAATGAAACCCATGATTGGGGTGGGGGACAGGTTAGATTCCCTAAAGCTTATGCATTTTAAGCCTTTCATGGGCATAATTATACTATGTAACTAACAAGACAATTTGTACAAAACATTCAAGTTTTCGGAGCACATTATGTTAATGTTATTCTTTATTTTGGTTCTTTTAGGAAGGAGATCCAGGTTTACCGGAACGCAAAGTTTAGTTGATCGTCCTTCTCGCAGTATGTCCATGCACATGCATTGAATCAAGAGCACCTTTTGTCATTCGTGCGTAAAATATGCAATCACTAACAGTTTCAGTTATTAATTGCTTTCTACACAAAGAGGGCAGGGACACCTGTCATAGCTGGAGTGACTGACAATGAGCGAATAATAACCAGCTATCGAGTAAATTTACACTCAGTCATTTAAATGTGAAATACTAATGCACTAAAATAAATAGATGGTTTGGAAAGGGAGCTTTAATTATGCATACATCCATTGATAACAAAATATACGATAGCAGATCGTAAAACTGAAAACAATACGAACCTGCTTCGATAGTATCTTTCCATCAATTTCTAATCAGCAATAAAATAGAAGCGGAAACCATCTTTCAATCGGAAAACATACGATCCCATTTACAGGACATAAATTTTTATAGATTTTCACAAGACAAAAGTTCTAATGGTGCTGTGCATCGATAATGACCGTTCCAATGCAACCCGATATCGTGCTCTATGTTAATATATGAATTAAACGAAGTTTGACGTTCGTGAAGTTTTGCCAGAACACCAGGAAAGCACTTCACGCAGAGGGTTCAGACCTGTATCTGAGTTATCCTATTAATGCTTCCACTCAGCAATCGTTGTATAATCCTTTTGCTTACGTGATAAATTGTCAGGTGCAATAATTAAATACAAAATACAAAAAGGAACAAATATATCCCGCACTCAAGAAGCACGCAAAATTAAACCGTACTGGCTGAAGTCATGAAAAGCCTATGAAGTCAAAACTAACCGTAACTTGCTCACTCATCTAAGACTTATAGAAAATGGAGAATACACATTTTTGTACAGCCAAATTAAATGAATTTAAAAGTTTACACATGCAGTATGACATAGCTTAATGTGTGCAGTAGTTATTTTAAACAGACGCATAAGTAAGAAAGTAAGAAAGTAAAACTGTTTCTCAGATGATTGGAACCACTGCATACCCATGCGTTCTTATAAACAAGACATACTTCATATCATAACAAAATGTTTTATGGATGAAATAAAATAAAATTAAACCTGATTTAAAACCTATAGGTCATTAGTATTCATCTCTCTTTCTCTCTCTCTCTAAACTCTGAAAAAGCCCGTGTGTACCACCATAATTTTAGTGACTTCATCGACGAGAATACAAGACGTACAATCATCTGGTATATAATTATAAAGTCTTGTATAATTTTACTTCATCAGTTAATTGGCTAAATATGTTCAACACGTCCAGGTAATAATGTGATCTAACAATGAGGAAAAGATCTCTCCCCGAGGAGACAAAACCAAACGGTCGATTGCCAGAAATTGTTAATGCTTTTTGACAGACTAAATCCTTCAAGTTTGTATTTCTCTCTGCGCATTCTCATGCTATTTATTGACTCTAAAAATGAGAACAGCGATAAGTCACCTCATTGTCAGTTAGGTAATGTGAGGTAAGATGGTAATTACTTTAAATTGTCCATCTTCAAAATCGTTTCGAGTAAATCAGAGACGTTTCTTTGCCACAAATAATGAGTTATTTCTTTGAGTGTTGAATTATTGCATAACTGATGAATCTACTTGCGTGCTAGATATACCAAAAAAGGATAAATTATCTTTAGGTAAGTTAACACGAATAGCCTAAAACGAATGTTGAAGACAAAATCTCATCCTGTTATGATCTTTATAAGTTCATTAAAACATGAATACATTATTTGCAGCTTTTCAAACTTTCTAAGATTAACTTGTTGTGGAGCTCGACGTTTAAAGAAAGCAATCTAAATGATAGTCACCATTAAAGTTGATGTACATTAAAACTAAAGCCTTTTCAGATAATGTGCTGCACAAACTTAGCCTCTCCTCACCGTACACTTAGAAACATTACACAGACGGTTCTAGGCCGTAATATATCCATTTCAGGATCCAATATATATTGGTCAGGAAATTGAATTTCGAAGAAACTTTCCTAAAAGCTATAAATGAACAAGTTGGAAAAGATGAACCAGAGCTGCCAAAAAGGCGTGTAAGAGTTTTTATTGACTAAAAATATTTAGGAAGTAATGAAGCAGCAGACATGCTAGTTGCATGATAAACCATAAAAATAGCTTGCCATTAATGTTCAGCCGAATCTTGCACAGTTTACCAGATACTTCGCTGCACCAAAACAGTCTTCTATCCCCGTCATAAGCGCCTGCTACATTTGAGTAGAAATGATTATAGGAGGATTGGGCCAGTCAGACTAGATTAAATCAGACTAAACTAGACAGTGATTGTTTCCCCTTCTTTTTTCTATCTCTGTCTCACATCTAGATACGAGAACAATACAAATTAAAATTAGAAAAGTACCAGACCAGCACAAGTTGGGGATAATCGTTACAATCACCAGGCCACTAAGACTATGAAGAGAATCAGCAAATGGTAAATCCTGTGCAAATCATAATACTAACCTGAACTTTCTGCACAACGCAAATAATGACATGAGTTGCAATGTGTTGAATTAAACAGTTTTCTGAGATGACATGTAAAAATATTTTATTAATTTAATATCAGAACAAGAATTTCATAACAAACGTTTATTTATATAAGTTTACAAATTTGAAGGAGACGCATGTGAGGACGATGATAGTTTGGTATAACAATAACAGATATAAAAAAATACTGATATTTATATTTGAAAATGATTGCATAGAAAGCGTCTAAAGAGATGCTGATTTACAGATTACATTTAATGGCGATAACATCAAGATCGTTTAAACATTGCAGTGTGAAGAATGAATACATTACGTATTAGATATGGTTCAACAAGTGTGTGTTCTCCGATCATTGCAGGACATCTCGAAGATCTCGTATGCTTAAAAAGGTCAGTCTTCAGTGATTAACAAAAATAGACAACATGTAAGGCACACGAAGACAAAGACACATTTTGAAAGCGGTAGAAAAAGCGCTACTCTAGACAGCCACTAAGCTGACATATATAAAGTTGAATACATTTTGAAGACGAAACCTTTAAATAATGAACGGTAAAAGTTATGCACTTGTTAAAATAAGGTAGAATATGCTAAAACGACTGACAGATGAGAGTTGGATTGAAATATTAAAATTGTATGCCATTAAAAAATGACAATTTTCTCACTGTCACTTGTTAAACTGAATCGGTTTTTGAGTAGAAAAAGTCAAAGTATGTAAAATGAGAAACTGTCAATATATAACAGTGTAGATGACAACACCCATTCGAGACAGATCTTAATGGAATTTGACAAATCAAAAACATGCGACAGAGGGAAGCTGGAAAAGGACACCGAAGAGTTATCCGCCGACTAAGACTCAAGGCCCATTTTGTCTTGCAGTCAAGAAATAAATCAGAGGAAAATAAAAGCTGCGACCAACCCATATTCAGAAAGAAAAGTAATTGGACCCCACCAAAAAGGTCAGTTCCAAATCTAGTAGCCTTTATCAACTAAATTGAAGACGACACTTCCAGACACATCAACCATACCAATAGATACTCTAATATGACAAAAGAAGAAACAAATGCCGTATACTCACTGAAAGGCAGAACAGACATCATAATTAAGTCTGCAGATAAGGGTTCCGCTGTCGTTGTTATGAATAAGGAAGACTACATTAGTGAAGAAAGTAGATAACTAAATGATGGTAGGTTCTACCAAAAACTAGAACATGATCCAACACTGGAATATGCAAAAACCATCACTAATGTTTTTGACGACGCGTACCAAATCGAGCACATAGACCAGCAAACGAGAATCTACTTAAGCCCGAAAAATCCAAGGGCTGGTAGATTTTATCTTCTACCTAAAATGCACAAACAAGGAAACCCGGGCAGACCTATAATCTCCGGTAAAGGGCATCACACAGAAAGGATATCATATTATTTGAATCATTTTATGAGACCACATGTCCACACATTACCATAATATCTTCAGGACACGACAGATTACCTCATAAAAAGCAAAGCAAGCGAACTATTACTGCCAGATACATTGCTTGTTTTCTTAGAAGTCACTTTTTTGTATACTAGCATACCGCACAGCGAAGGGATACAGGCGTGTAAAGAGCATGGGAAACTAGTAGACAATCCACCTACACACTTCCTAGTCCAGCTCCTGGAGCTTGTCCTAAAACTCAATAACTTTGAATTTAATGAAGAAACCTACGTCTAAACCAATGGAATTGCAATGGATACAAAAATTGCCCCGTCGTATGCTAACATTTAATTGGGGAAAACTGGAGGGTCAACTTTTAGCATCGGTCGATCTTACACTTTACCAGTGGGTACGCTTTATCGATGATATAGAAATGAAGTGGCAACATGGAAGAGAAAGTCTGGATGATTTCATATCAAAGGCAAACAACTTCCATCCCTCAAAAAAATTGTGTGCACTCATTTTTATTAAATAATTTGTTCCGTGTTTCTGTATTGTAATGTTCTTGTTGTTGGCCCTGCTTTTGGGGAATTCCGGTATGATATGCACTACCACACATTGGTCTCGTATCATAATTATGGTACCGTCATCTACTCCTTACTAAGCGTGGCCATATCGTTGTCAATTGCGTGTGAAACTGTTGTAGATATTGATACTCATACAAGGACCTCTTAATGTGTATTATTTTAGAATATTTATAAGTATTTATAATTTTAAAATCTTCTCTTCTGATTTTCATTATAGAATTGATATACAGTATTAGATCATTATATGTCTTCTTATCAGTGATATTATTTGGGAATAAGAGCTGCATGTCGTTTAATATTCCATATTTACTTTTAATTTTTATTGTTTAATTCTTGCATTTCCTTAGAATTATTCCTGCATCTTAGTATTAGATGTTCTTTAGAGTCTATATGACTCTTACACAGTCTACAGCGTGGTATTATGTTTATGATATGCCTGTTAAAGTCAACCACAACTGTCATCTACAGCGTGGTATTACGCTTATCATATGCCTATTAAAGGCAACCACACCTGTCATCTACAGCGTGGTATTATGCTTATGATACACATTTTAAAGGCAACTTCACCTGTCATCTACAGCGTGGTATTATTTGCTAATTATATGCCTGTTAAAGTCAACTTCACCTGTCTTCTAGTTTCCATGCAGATATAGGCAGAGTCTACTTTGTATTGATGCCGATCCTATACCTGCCCAGTTTTTCCATATGACTGGCCAGTTTAAACTGGGATATCTTAATTCTAGTTGTTGTTGTTTATCTTGACAGGCCATATCATTTAGTATATTATATGCGTTCTTCTTCTTATCCCATATATCTAGGTTGTCTCTATATTTATATATAAGTTCGCTTATTCTTCTACAGCATCCAGGTGGTTTGAATTATTTAGTTAGTTTGTTATTCTTTATATTGCATTATTAAAACGACATAAATATCCGTATTTATATATGTATATCGATTCACATGGTAGTTGCGGAGAGTTAAATGTTTGAACCTGTTTAAAATATTTGATTTTTGTGTTAAACTAAAGTGTGCTAGGGCTAGTCTTCTTTTGTCTTTAGGTCTGCATATGTGTTGTTTCTTGAGCTAATGGATTTTGTTATCCCAAATTAAGCTCAATATTCGCCGTCCAATGTTATTAATCATGGCTTCTGTGAATTGTACCGTAATCATTATGTAATTCAATTGACTATACATGTAGGTTTCAGCTACCTGTATGCGGTCCCTTAGGTTAATCTAAATGTGCGACCAAGTCTTTATTTGTGCTTCTATCTTGATTACTAGCTCACGATAGTTCTTGTGAATAGAGGTTTCTCCAAATGTTATTCCTTATACTTTTACTTGTCCCTTAATCAAGTTGGGGGGTGTTAGTCCAGGATGTTTACCCCGCCAGTTACCTATTAATAAGATTTCTGTCTTGTCATGGTTAACTGCTGAACCAGAGGCTTTTCCAAATTGTATGAATTCATACTGCAGATGTTTAAAAGATGATCCATCTCTGGTGAAGTTAGTGCAGTCATCTGCGTGCAATATAGTTTTAAATCTCTTTTCAAATTTGGTATTTTTAAATCCCTGATTGTTGTTGTTTTTGTTGATGTTTATGTTCAGGATTCTATAGCTATCACATATAGCAGCATTGACGGAGCAGCTTTGTCTGAATGATCGTTGTATATTTATTTCTTTAGAAAGGGCACCTTCACTATTTTTTTGAACTAATGTTATTATACATGGCCCTAACCCAATTAATAGTGTTTGGGCCGAAGCCGCATTTTTCTAGTGTTTTAAAATTAAGTTTTGCTCTATCCGACCAAAAGCCTTTTCCTTATCGAATAGAAACACGACTCCCTTCTCTCCATTAATATTTAAAAATTATTTTATTAAATCTACTATTCACACAAGCCTATGCTCACTTATACACACAAACGTATGTGATCTCATACATACGCACACACACACACACACACACACACACACGCGCGCATGCACGCACTATCACATCAGTTAACGACCGAGTGTTTATAATCACACTACTCCACGTACACACAAATTGGCAGCTTTAATAGTTTCTTTTCTAGAGTATCGATGACTTTGAAAGTGGAGGAAGAGGGAGCATAGACAACAGAGGTAGCCACAGTTCAAGGAGTGTCCCATTTGAAACGAAGACAGACAAGACAAGAGTTTTTATACTTTTTCAGAACACGTTTATTGATATTTCAAAAAGATACATAAATACATAAAAGTCAATGGGTTATGTACAGCAATACAAATCAAATCAAAATGATTAAAGTGGAATATAAACAAGTCTTGTACAACATGCTTTTGGCAACCAAGATGTCCTAGGGACATTGTGTAATGTTCTTACAGTCTCTACATGGGATAATGTCACACAAGTATCCTCCCGGAATGGTCTTTCGGGAATGTCCATGACAGTGCTGCCCTGAAGGGAGTGGTTCTCCTCAGTGACGGGTTCTTCTGGCACTGTCACTAACACAGGTTTAAAAGTGACTTTTTTCTTAGGATGTTTGACAACTCTTGAGCATAATAGGCGACTTCTTGGGTCCAAGCCTCAAAAACCCCAATTTTTCCAGTCTCGTACATCTGTCCAGTGAGGGTGTAAGTCACACATTGTTATACACATCTTCTGTACCTAAAGGTTGACGAATCTTTCTTCCCCGTAGAGGTCGATAAGTATCCAGATGAAAACCCAAGGCTTTGAGCAGAATGAGTCTCTCGTGGACATTTAAAGGAACCAATTTCATGTTTAATTTGGTCGTAGGTACTGTTCGTAAAGAGTCCACGAGAAAGGGGATGGTAAACGAAATCCCAGAAAACAAGTCACTAAAACACACATCACATGTCGACCCCAATTGAATGGACACAGTTCTCGTAATAAGTATTGGTAATCTTCCACTGTTTGAATAGTGGCATTGATTTACTTCCACCGAATCTGTTGTATCACTTCTGATAAAGGTCGTGGCATGGTAGCCTGTTTTATACCCTCTTTTTTTCGGAAGCAATAAATGTACTTTCTGCACAGAGATAATCGTACTCCAAATGGTTCAGTCACTAATATACACACCACACTTCGTTCAGAAGCTTCCTCTTTAACTAAGTTTACGTTGTGAAAAGATTTTGGTAATCCTCCAACTCTTCTTCTGGAATTCGTTGCAGTATGTGTAACTCGTAGTTTAAAAAAATCATTAACATACGGATCCTTCTCGTCGCCGAACAGTTTAACAAGGTTTCACCATTGGAACGATTTCAAATGAATCAGTCCTCTTATAACATTCAGGTAACAGTGGTTTAAACATCAGTGACGTAACGGATGCAAAGACAAAGATCCAAATAACCCGTTTTCAGGAGATGGAATAATTATTAATAACAAAACACTAAAAAACAATTAGAAATTAATGCACGTTTTGCGGTAGTCATACATATCTAAACAAACAAAACAAACATTATTAATGTTTATGTCCCCCGCCCCCCCCCCCCCACAAATTCAAACAAAAAAGAGCATTTCTTTACAGATTGTCTAATTATATACATGCATTCAATCTAGATAACTTAATAATAATTGGAGACTTTAACACAATAACCAGTGAGCTTGATAGAAAACAAGGTATCACCAGATCGGAAAAAAATTTACACTAATGATGAAAAATATTATACAAAATCACAATTTAATAAACACTTACAGATTCTTGCACCCAACTAAAGTGAAATACACACATATGACAGAATTTACAGCTTCCAGAATAGACCACTCATATGTAACAAAAAATCTACAAAATTGTATTATAAATAGTAAAATTTCAGAAGAAATAATATCTGATCATAAAGCCATAATGCTTGAAATTAAAATATTATCCTCAACCAAATGGGGAAAGAATCACTGGAAATTAAACAACTCAATACTAAGTTTCCCAGAATATCAAGAAGAAATCAATAACTTTTCTAACAATTTAAAAGGATATAATATTTATGAACTGTGGGAACAGATCAAACAAGAATACAAAAGAATTAGTCAAAAATGCTCAAGAATGCAAGTAGAAAATTATAAAATTATTGAGACAGAGTGTATAAAAATAATAAATGATAACATAACAGAAGAGGAAGAAAAAGACAATGCAAAAAAAACAACAAAAAAAAACAAATAAAAAAAAATTTTGAAGAAATAAATGAAATAAGAACTAAAGGAGAACAAATAAGAGCAGGTCTCTTACAAGATATATATAATATAGGAAAAGGTATATATAAAAGAGAAGAAATTAAGAGAGGAATGCAAAGGAACATAACTAAGTTAAAAGACAATGATCAGGAAATAGAAGGAAAAGAAGAAATTTTAGAGTATATAAGAGACTTTTATGCTAAACTTTGTACGTCACAAAATATTCCTGAAGAAAAACTGGCGCCCAGTACCTTTATTAAACCTTGATTACAAACTTTTAAGTAAAATATTAGAAAATAGATTGAAAGCACCTCTAGAAGAACTTGTTAATATAAGTCAAACATGCGGAGAAAAAGGTAGGAATATTCAAAATAATATTTTGTCTATTAAAACCATAATAGAATACATGGAGTCAAATGATCTGCCAGGTGCATTAATTCTCTTTGATCAAGAAAAAGCATATGACAGGAAAGAAATCAATGTTATAATACACATACTTCAAAAATATGGATTTGGACTAGTTTTTATACAATGGGTTGAAACACTATACAAAAACATTGAATCTATTGTACAAACAAATGTGGCTAGAATAAAACCCTTCCCAATAAGCAGATCAGCAAGACAGGTCTGACCTATGTCTATGTTATTATATGTAAATTTCAATCCGTTTTTAATATCAAGCTCGGGACTTTATGTTGTTGTTGTTGTGGGGTTTAACGCCATTTTTCAGCACACGATAGGCAAAATATGGCGGCCAGTATTAATGGTGGAGGAAGAACCCTGTAAAACCCCTGAAAGAACCATCGCCCCACGAGAAGCTAATGGCAAGCTTTCTCACATACCCACATTGTCTGAATCCGAGACTCGAACCCACGCAGACAGAGGTGAGATGGCAGTGATCCGTAACGGAGAGCGCTTTAGATCACTCGGCCACTCGGGGCCCCTCAAATTTCAATCCATTTTTCTTATCAAGCTCGGTACTTTATAAGCATTATGATGCTATAACACTACAACACTTAAATAAAAAACAATGCAGTATAACTTGTGTTGTAGCTTTCAATTTGCCGAAACTATACCAATAAATCCTTTTCTTTGATCTAAAGAATACAGGATTTTTAAATTATTAGTTTTGCTCGAAGGAACAACACTTCCTTTCAATTCACTATAGCCAAGTATAACATTCGGTTTGCCGAAACAAATAATATCCAATCTCTGCACATAACAGCATTGAATGAAGCTCATCTTGCAAATAATTTAAAAAGAATATCCCTAATAGAATTAAAAATCCTCTTTATATAACCTCATATATCGATATGATATTATTCAATGACAAAAAGCAATGATACAAATCGGAATAAAATATGTTTTAATCACGTTCGCGTGATGTTGATTTTCAATCCCTACAGAAGTGCTTAGGTACTTCCACAACAGAACTAAAGATTTAAACACACTACCTACATGTTTTCTATCACGTCCGTGTGATAGAGATTATCGATCCGTTTTGGGATGCTAAGGTATTTCAAAAGAAACTATGAAATGACTTGAAACATACACAAGAAAATTGTACAACTTTACTAAATCATAATTGTAACTAACAAAAGAATAACTCTCTTTTGATAAGTATGCCGTCATAAATGTGCACTCTAAAGAGAAATTACTAGAGAGAGATGTAGGACTAACACAAACACAAATAACAAAATGCAACTCATACACTCACGGTACAAAGATACTATGCATATAGACACTTTATTACTTTTAACACATCTTTTTGGATAAGATTCAAAATTATACACAGGCAGGTTTAGATAAGAAAACAAACCATAGAAGATTTAACTTAGATAGAGCAGTCCATACACGAAAAAGGGGATCCGATACAACAGAACACACATAAGCACACATCACATTGGACTAAAATGACTCTGGCAGAGTCACTACTCAGTATTAGAACAACAGGGGAAAGTGAAGGTAAACTAACCTGGGACTTAAATAGTCCCCAAGGTGAATAGTACTCCCCTAGGTTCAACGTAAGGAAGGATAGAAACCAGGCCCAATGCCAGCCCAGGTATAGAGACGGGAGTACAACCGACCAAACTTTAAAGGGATAATTTAAACTCTATCATATGATGAACAAAACTTAGACTAACCCTGACCAAAATTTTTATCTTTATTCTTCTTGAATACAAACAAACGTATAACACCTTATTGGTGGACAGGGATACACAAAGCATAAAACATCATTAGAAACCAGGGTGTCACTTCTAAGTCTTAACCAATTGTTGGAATGAGACTAACAGGTGTCAGCATAGAAGAATCATATACCCTCGTTTCGTCAATGCTGTTACGTACGGACTTACCCATGTATGTGAAATCGTCATGGACAATTATCAGGATCACGGATACAAGCGTTTGGAAAAGAAAACTTTATGTGGAGAGACAAGATTGTTTGAAAAGGGTCCTTATCTATGGACCAGAAGTGAGAAGAAGTTTGAGGAAAAGAAGACCTATGTCCTCTGTGTTAACGGAATGATGTTAACATAAACCCAAAGGTCCTTTTAAGGGCCACTCATATGCCTCGAAAAGATTTGCTTTCTTGCCTCAGTCTTTCTTAGTACGTTGTATAGTTGTTTGTGACTGTATGTTGTATGCTGTATGAGTTATATAAATCTAAGTCCCACTCTTTATTCCAAATTGAGGTCAGCCCGGTGCACACCTGCACACTCGCTCTTTGCTCCCTATTGACGTCACCTCACATTGTTACCCATCTTCAGTACTGTGACGTCATCTCACATGGCTGCAACATTGTTACCATACCGTGACGTCAGACGCTATACAGACACCACTTTCCCTTGTCCGTAAACAGGCCCAATACCTCCATGTTAAATTCCCATTGTCCCCAAAGTGCTGGTCCTGTATTTACCCTGTTCAATTTACCCATATTAAATTCCCATTGTCCACAGAATGCCAGTCCTGTATTTCCTCTGTTAAATTTCCCCATGTTAAATTCCCATAGTCCCCAGAGTGCCGGGACCGTGTTTTTAATGGTAAGTCACATAGTCGCTAGACAACCCCACTATACTAGTTAGAGTGATAATCATTCCCTTAGACCTTTTGGCATTTCACCGCTTAAAAGTATATTATTATAGAGCAGTTATAAAATATCTATTAATTCATGCTTAAATTTAATGTAAAATTCCGAGGTTATGCCGTCGGATCCTGGGGATTTCACTTTTTTGTAAACTATTTATTGCTGTTAATATTTCCTCGGCGGTAATGAATTTATCGCATTTCTCTTTATCATCTTGGGATATTTGTTTATAGTTAGTCTCTCGTAGGTAGTTATTTATTGTGTCTTCATCAATGTTTTGAGATTCATATATTTTAACATAATATTGTTTCATACATTCTAATATATGTTTTATTTTTGTGTAGATTCCATCTTTTTACAATCCCCCCTTTTAATTTCCAGTCTTCTATATATATACCCTTCCTATTTTTATATGAATTACCTTATTTCCCAGCCCTTATTTTTATACCCTGTGTGGTTTCTTTCTCTATTTCCACCCACTGATTGATTATTTTATTTTCTGATTCTGTTTATGGCCTATTTAATGTCTTAATTTTAAGGTACTTATCTTTAACCTACTGTTCTTGAATTTTCTTACTCAAAATGTTGTATATAATGGTTAACATTTATGATAAAAGTAGTCTTTCTTGGATTTATTCCTTATGGTAGATAGATGTTAAAAACATTCCATGTGTTTAATTTTAAATGGACTAAACGTCCTTGTAGTTCATTCAGTATTATCATATTTTCAAGGTTTAATTCCTTGGCGGCCTGCCTAACAATTGTAGCCACCCCAGCTTTTTTGTCTGTTGGGTGGTAGCTAAGAAAACTAGGGTGTCGAGATCTTCCTCTAGCTTTTTCTTAATATATTCCGGCATTCCATGCGTTTATGACATTAAACTTATAATCGCAGTTCTTTGAGTGTAGTATAATGTTTTCAACTTTGTTTTTTATACCATTAATGTTCAAAGTCAAGATTCGCAGGTTTAATTCCTCCATCTTGTATGTGTATATTAAAATAATTTAGGTAGTTTGATTATTACTAGTGGGTAGTTTTCTTTGTTCTGTTTTCTTCAAGACTTATTAATCTTCTTTTATCCTCTCTATCGAGAGAGACTGTGCGTCTAATCTGGTCTTTTTCTTTCATTTCTTTCCTGGACCCTCTTATTTCTTTTTCACCATGGGACTTGCAGCCATTTATCAAATCTGTAATCTCTGCTTCAGAGGGGATCTTGGAGTGGACTGTGTTATTTTCCTTTTTTGGGTCATTACTGGTTGTTGCAATTTCCATTTGCGGATCCGGTTTTCCCGTGTTACTTATTTCCGCTGATGTGTCTTTCCCTTCTGTGGCAATTTTGAGTTTCACCAAACTGAGGCTCCTCTAGGATAAAAAATGGAGCTGTATTGTTCTCAACCAGTTTGGCTTCCTCTCTTTTTCTCTGGAGTCTTCTGGCTCTAACTTTCGCCTTTTTTCTCTTAGCCGAGCTGATTCCAATTTGTGACGAGCTTTCTATACTGTCCTGTTGTGATTGTGCTTCTTGTTCTTACACTGTTTCTAAGATTTGTTCCGTTTCAGTGTCTGTTGTTGATGTAGCCTTGGGTACTGCTGTTGCATAAGTCTTGTGGACTGTCTTTGAGGGTGTGTCTGCGGCCACGTTTTGTGGTGCCTGCTGCTAGCAGTCCCTAGAGAGGTGGCCAGTGGTTCCACATTTGTAGCACTGGCGGTAATTTTGACATCCTTTATACAAGGAGGACTGAGGGAAATCCCCAGTATGTAGCCATATATGATCTTATTATCTTCACACCGTACTTCTTGTCTATCTTGGTCATTAGTTCAATTGAAGGTATTTCTAGTGGTAGTCCTGAGAAATGGACGTCTACCGATGTTTCTCCTATATTCTTTATTATTGGCTGGGGCGGGCAGAGCGTAGATTTTCTCCGCCTTGGCTCTGAACTCTATTGGTTGATTGTTCCCATATAAAGGCTTGTCTCCTTTGGCAAAGAGGAAGAAGATGCCTCTGCCTCCACTTTGTAGGGCCTTGATGTCGCTTGTCTTTGTCTCTTTTGCCACAAGGTACTGTAATATTTCAGCTGGACGTGGTCTTTCTGCGTTTGTAACATCTGCCATCCTGCCATCCTGCCGATCTGTATGCAAGTAGGAGTCTTTATTGTTCAATATTCTTGAGATCAGACGGGAAGTAACTCTTTATCTTCCCACCTTTCTCTGCTTGATTTAGCATAGACATTTCAGAGATTGAATACTATCCACTCTATGTTTTTGAATAAAGTCTAAAAACCTTATAAATTTACCTAACATAATACAAAATGAAACTCTACACAATATAAATAATGACAGAATACAATGTAATATATAAAATAAAGTATACCCTTGAGGTCCTTGTTTGAATGATTCACAATAAATCACAAAGATAAAGATTCAAGATACGTGAGCAGGAAACTCAGATATATCAGACGCCAATGATAAAGTAAGCCGATGCTAAACAGACTTTACTTCTCACTTGCTTGCTTAGGCAGCATTGTACTGTGCTGTACTACTGCAGCCGACACATTTTCTTTTAAATAATTCTCTAAATGGGCATAATAGCCTATAATGACTACTATAACAATGAAATATATGGGATATAATTTACACTAACATAAATTTATATAAAATAACAGATGTCGTTATGGCTCATCGATGTCAAATTCAATAAATATATTTTCCAGTATCAGCAACAAGGTGAAATAAACTAATTGAAACAAAATAATGTCAAAGGTTTAATTCTTGTAGAAATATCCATGTAAAGTTCTGAAAACATAACCATTTTCTGTTTTGTTTGTTTGTATTGTCTATGTCTTTTTATTTGCTTTTGAAAAAGACTCATTAAGGAGTCGAAAGCGCTCAGGCTAGTGAGATACATGTTTCACACTGTTCTTTGTCAGTTTATTGCTTTATCTTAATCAATCCCTGAGACACGTGATCCACTGCACTTGAAAGGATTGTTATTCTCCATATGATTTTTATTCTATACACACACACACACACACACACACACACACACACACACACACACACACACACATATATATATATATACAAAAATACGGCACAATTAATGATTTTTAATTATTACAGAAGAAATAGATAACAATTTCGCATTTTCAGAAAACAGCCATCTGTGCAGTATGTTTACTCCAGATGGAGCAAAATATGAAATATTTGGCTGGATAAAAACTGAAAAGAATTATAGAATATAAATGTAGAATCAAAGGACAATCTAAGACTTAATTACTGAAATGATAGTTTAATAGGACAAAATTCGTTGACTTTGCATGAAAGACTGTATAATGCTTTACATATTTACGCTTTTGCTCACTCAGAGAAAACGTTACATCACAGTCTGAACTTGTTAAACCACTTAAATTGAATTATGTATGACATATGAAATGGTAAAATAAGGATACAAGGATACACATTAGTTTCACTTGTAATGGTTGTTAGTGTGCTCAATGCTTGCAATAATTTGCAAAAATTCATCGATGCATGTGTAGCTAATACATAAAGATTGTCGAGTGCCTTTGGTGCATCCCTTTTATATACCTAGCTAGATATATTTGAACTTAGTCGTACGCTCGACATAACTTTCGAAAGAAAATGGCGTGTCTAGTCAAAATTGAAATTTGGAGTCATATTGTGAATGAATGTGCATTGCAACAACTTTTCTATTTGATTTGGAATGAATAGATTTTGGTATTTTTTTCGATTCTACGAAATTATGGACTGGATATGTATATGACAATTCCACATGAAATGCATGGGATCGAATCAGCTAGGGAGAAGCGTGTTGACATCTGCAAATGTGTTTCTGTTTCTGTCGTTGAATTTTTTAAATCATAATGTGGGAAGAATATGAAGTCTTTCAATTACAATTATCAAAAAGACGCTATGGAATGTAATGCTTATTTCATTTTGAGTGCAGTAAGGAGGATGTAATTGCACTTGGCATCGAAATTACAGTACAATTTCGAAATGTGTAATCAAGCTTGAGAACCCATGACATGGTTCATGTAATTCGGATTTGCAGAACTAAGAAAGTATATTTTGAGGAAATTCAGGATGTAAAACTGTAAGTATATTTTGTTTGCCATTCTTATCACCAGCTTAAGAAGACAGTATATGACTTGTCACTTGTATGTTATTTGTAAGGACATTTTCTTGCGTCTGTTGTATACTGTAGCTAGCCTAAATCCGAAACATTGTATCAACATGGAATGTGCCAAAGCAGCTGGTATGTGGCAGTCCACGAAACATCTGTTTTTAGTTCATTCAGAAACAAATTTAAACAACCACAACGTAAAGCGCCTCTTATGCGAAGTGTACATGATTTGTTTACAAATCAAAAGTACCAGCGTCTGCGTCCATTGTTTGTTTACCATAGAAAGTACCTTTATGCACGTGAATGTTATATGTGTATCGGGTAATACTGAACGATTCTGACAATGTAAAGTTAACGGGGGAAAAATGAGCATATAATAAATCGGCTTATTTAGCACCAATTTGTTAAAACGCGTAACTTATTCTATGGAATACGTATAATAAACTATTGATTAAAGCTGAAATTATGTGAACAATGTTTTTTTTTAACTAAATGACACTTTAATAAGAAGTGTGGTAATGAAAAAAAATTATAAGAATGCATAGATCAAATAATACCTGAATTTAAAAAGGACAACTAAGATATTACCGCTGAACATGTATATGGAAATTAAATTGTTTTACTTACTTATGTCACTTTAAATTAATAATTGCAAATGTTTTCCTTAATTAGAAGTGCATATCAATACTGAAATATATTTAAATATTCAAAGGGTTTTTAAACTGCTATGGTGTTCAACAGTAAGTAACCGTTGTTGAAAACAGTTGCTTGGCCTGATACTAAGTTGATATTAACAACTTCTTGTAATATCCAGACGTAACCATAGCAACATTTAAACAGTAATTTGTAAACTTGCAGATGTCCATTGTTCTGAGTCACATTTCGTCCAAAAATGAAGCTTTTAAATTCATTGTTTTGGATAAAGAATAATTAGCCATTGTTATCAATATTTTACATATATTGTATAGTAATTCATAAAAGCAAGCAGCAGGGAGGGTAAACAGACTCTAATTGACTCATCCGTAGAATCGCAAAATAAGCCTTCAAATGCTTTACCTTGATCGCGAAAAAACTCACAACAAACCGCACAAAAATCAGCGACGACTACGGTGTCGAGTATGAGACACCACCCTCCCTGCTGCTATCAATTAAATAATTTTTTTTATCAAATAATGGTACCAGCACTGGAATCTCACACAGCGAGATTAGCTCGAGAACGATTAAAAGCAATTAAGAAATATCTTCCATTAAGAGATTCTGTTAAATAAAATTACAAGATCGTCAAGAATCCCAAGTTGAATTCACAGAACGTGCAGAACAGTTATTTAAGCCTGTTACAAACGTTACTGAAAGAGTTGCAACGGCTACTGAAAAAACAGCAGAAAGAACTAAACAAACAAAAAAGATTTTACGAAAACTTCCAGTGACTACGCCTACAGGAAGTGGTCTTATTGCTTGTCCTAATAATATTCTCGATGATGTGCAACGACTAGAACTTCTCATATGAGGAAAACGAGCCAGTAATAATTATCCAGAAATAATCAATGAAGCAGCTAATATTTGTCGGCGACTATTTCAAGGCGGTATCATGGATATTAATGTTTATCGGGAACTCATCGATGAACTTGATGATGACTATTACAGTGGTTAATTAGATAAATAAATAACAAATAAAATGATCATACACGATTCTCAATGCAGACCCGTAATGGTCAGAGTAGTAAACTCACGATTACCCGGACTCACAATTGCTGTACTTGATGCTGTATAAAAATCAACCAAAACCACCTCACAAGGCTGTATCCGATTATACAAGTGCGCTGTTCAAAAAACGTGATTTAGATGCTCGTGAATAAACAAAATGGTTGATATTTAAGTAAGATCCCGCATCACTAAGAGTAAATGAAAACGCCGACGACGTTGACTTGTGAAAATTACGCAACACAAGATAACCTCGCTGACATCATAGAACTCACCGGAGATGACGCCGACGAAGTTGTTATTTTTCAGAATAAATACTGCGCGCTTAAAAACAAGTAATCTTAAATACAGTGACATAATCCGCAGAGTTCTTGGTGCTATCGCAGATAACATTTCTGTGTTTACCGGCGATGGTAAAATCAAAGACTCAAGTATATTAATCGCGGCTATCAGAAATGAAATTACAAAAAAATGTCGCTGATCGTCTGGAGAAAAAAAAACGGTGACACAATGACAGGTGAACTCTGCATGAACAGAAACAAAATAGTCGTGCTGAGAGATCCAACATCCGACGAAGATGCCGCAACAAAAAAATATGTGGACGTTGGCTATAATACCGTAGAACATAAAATATCAACGTTGCATGCGGAGTACGATGTTCACGTAAATATGTTTATGAACACCGGTTGAAATGTTCAGAAACTTAATAAAATCGTAGAAGACTTTTTGTGGCAATATGTTGACAGCTGAGGTTAAACTAAACGCGATCGTCAACGACGTCAACGCGAACAAGAAACACATCGACGACGTCATAAGAGGTCTCCCCGCCGTTGCTGAGCGACTTGACATAATAAAGATACCACACAAACAGAATACTAATCTTGTGTACTTGATGCAGTGGGGGTTTTTCACCTGGACACCTCAAAGTAACACCATCACATACACTGCAACTGATAAAAGTTTTTATAGATTTACAGTGTTCTCGGCGGTACAATTTAATGTGTCTTCGAGTACGTCTACTGGTATCAATAACGTCAGTGCGATAATAGAAAATGGCTGCAGTGAAATATTTAGAATAACACCCAGCGATACAAGTTAGGCAACAGCGTCACTTACATGGTATGTAGAATTCGTTGTTGATTTAAGTACACCAAATTAATAATATGAATGTGCAGACGTTTATATACAATCATGTGCGTGAAACGCTGACTTCGCTAAAGATCATCGTGGATGAGTATACAATCAAGGTAAACAAATACCATAGATGTGTAGTTATCATCGACGTTGTGGTTTATTCGGTATCCGCGATCACTGGTACCGTGGACGTGTCATCGTTGGCAGCAACCGTGGTGGTACCATTAGCACTCACCGTTTGCGTAAGTGCATCCACGAAGATTGCCGCTATTCTTAGCATCATAGCGAAAGAATTATCCAGCTGCTCAAGTGCAAAAATAAATGACTATCTGGTGCAATTAAAAGCAGCCACAACCGCGTATTCCAAATTATCGTCGATGATAGCAAAATAAAATCAACAAAAATTAAATCAAAAACTTAACTCAGGTGTTAAATAAATTTACTGTGGAAAATGCGACAAACAAAAATAAAATTCCCGAACTGAAACACGAAAATACAACGTAGAAAAAATAATTCCCGAACTGATAGATAAATATAAAACGCTGAAAAGTCAGCGCGATCAGTTAATTAACGGTTGTAATCAAGCCAATATTCAACAACTAACTGTCGAATATAACGAGCCGTCTGAGAACAATAAAAAGATAACCGAGGAGATTAAAAAACTAACGCAGCAAAATAAAAAAATTAAACCGAAAATCAAAACAGCAGCAGGGCGATAATTCTATACTTGTGATTCAAGATCATCCTGCTTAGACGGAGACGGTGGCATGTCAGGAGTTATCAATGAGTTATCTCTGAGTCGCTGAATTTCACGCTTCAAAACATCGACGGATTTTTCGTTCATTATATACCTAATGAAATCACTTGTTCAAATGATCGACATTATTAAACATATACGAACAATACCCGCGTAGAGTACTGCCGAGAGTATTTTGTATCAATTATACCAACGGCGACGAGTTTTACTGATGTCTTGCAAGCATCCAAGCATTTAGCTGCAGAACAAGTCGATGGGAACTTAATTTCGATCGTGCCAATGACAGCGATAGCCGGTCGTTTAAGATATTTTATGTTTTCCAGTGTTTCCAAATCGGCAGTTATCGAGTTGAGTAACCGCTCTTAAGTTAGATAAGTGGTTGTCTATCTTGTTTGAATTAATATGGCCAATAACATGATTGTCACCAATTATGCCGTTAAAACAGTCGTAAATAAATCGATGAGAAAGATAGCATTTACGAACAATTCATACCATGTAATAATTGTAATTAATGAGCCAACCAATTTTTATTTTTCGTTGACAGTGTCTGATAGTTCCATCACGAGATGCCTCATAGTTATCGAATACAGGATGATTTACGAATTCGTTCTACATAATACACCAGCATATTTGTTTAATTAGTACGCGTGAACGTACTTAAATAATCACGCGTGATGTAATCTTGTTCAGACATGTCCAAACCGTGTTTAGCTCGGTAATATCTAGATAATTATCGATATTGCTTACCACCAACGCGCTACACAATTGTGTTTATCCTCCTGTTACCTTTCCACAATTTATACACGTAACGGGGCCGCTACTTCCACGTCGAATATGTTGTCCATTAAACGAACAGTATTCTCCCTTGTATTTTCGGTTACAGAGCTCGGTTGATTTAATCATCTTTCATTTGCATACATTTTGCGTGCTCATTATAACTATTATCAACATCTGAGTCAAATTATTGGTATATTTGCTTAAATGATAGATGAATACATCAAAGCGCGTAAACAACAAACAGGGTTTACAAGATTATCTCGAAACACTGATATCACTGTAGCGAAAATTTCTATACGCGAATTTGACCTTGACAAAATATTCCCGTCGCCGTTCACTAAGATTCTTCTGCCATTACCGATCAAATCCAGGTTAATTAAAAGTATCAAAGAAGCCAATAAAAGATTTTTTCATGACGGCGCATTCAGGATCAACTATGAAAAGTCAAAACAAGTCATCGATGCGCTGATGAACGACCAACGAACATCAACGATTATCAATTACCTTGACGACAAGCAATATTTTATCAAAATAAAGTTTGTTATATTGGATCCGTCAATGAAATCATTCGAGACAAATATGACCCCGTGTATCATAATAAAACCGTTGCCGTGTTATGTAAAAATTCCAAACCAGGAATGTTGACCGGGATTGACCAACCATATTACAAGCGAGCATATCCTGTAACCGCGGTTATTTATGGAATTTACACGATTAATGATCCCAACATTGATGAGCTAGCACAGATGAAATTGTCAAGGATAAATTGTGTAGCCGAGCGGGTAATCGAGCATTTTACAAACGTGAACCGCGGAAACGGATTAACGGTTCAACGACGTAAAAAGATAAACGAGTGGGCTGAATCAGTCAAGGATACCGGAGCTACAATAAACGATGTCTCCGAGTTAGGAAAAAAAACTAAATTTTCCAATAAGAGTATCAACGAGAACCGGAGAAATTTTATAAGAATCAAATAATAAATCAAGAGGAGCTCCGATTAAAATAACTGATCATAACGCGCACGCGGGGATATTAGCGATAACAATATTTTCGCGGGATACAACTGTTAAATTTTACCGCGGAAATATGTTTGATTTTATCGCTGATACAAGTAAGGCTGGTCCTGAATCGGTAAGGTTGTTTCGAAGTTCAATTGATGAAGGAGAATATGATCAATTTGTACGGCCCAACGGGGAAATTTATCGTTCAGAATATCTTCACGAGAAGATGGAAAATCTTGCGCGGCGGTATTGACATGAAAACACCTTGTTGAGTAATTGTTTTACCGTTCCGTCAGTCGCTGCTCATTTTGGGCAGGAAAAGAATTCGCGGAAACCAACACGTGGTGAGTTTATTAAAAGTGTTAGATCTAATTGTGTCGAATACGGACACGGCGAATTGTGGAATACCATGTACGATTACAGCGATGTTGTATCCGTGGATATGACAGCGTGTTATCCGGGAAGTTTTCTTGGAATGGGAGAGTGTCGTTAGTATTTTTCACGCTTTCGGTATCCCAAGTCATGAAATGACTAGTGTACCAACAAATGGACCATTACCGGATTTTACCTTGAGTCGTTCAAGTTCGCTGAGAATTTACACCCAATTTGTTATGTCTGGTTTGATCGGCATTTTTTAGAGAAAAAATACGCACCAACGGTTGTTTCTGCTTGTAATTAAAGTACTGTTGGTCAGCGAAGCAATTATATCATACCACAAACAAACAAGTTTTATTACCACAACCAGAGACACCCGACACCGATGAAATTATCAGTGAGATCAGAGAAAATTGTCCTTGCCTCAACGAAAACACGTTTACTAAATCTCTCAATGAAACACTTGAAATCAAAAACAACAACGCGGAGAAAATCGAAAAGGATCTTGGTAGAAATTAATCAGTAAATTTATTCAAGGTGGAAGTGATAATCGACGACACTGTGCAAGGTTAATCATGGATGATGCCGAGTTGGATTTTATAGTCAATGACACGATAAACAAGAATACGTTTATAAGCACAGAAACAGCTTTTTTGTCGGATAGAAGTAAACTTGGTACAATTGTAAACTATACCGACGGCGAGTCACCACAGTTTGTTCATTTAAAATCTTCGATGCTCCCGTATGCTTCAATAAATTTATTATCTATGGTGAATAGATTTTCTAACACCGCAGTTAGAGTTGCAACGGACTCATTTTATATTTCGCGAAAATATTTAAACCGCCGATGTTGAGATTAAAGATAATTCTCGGATAACCGCATCAGCGATGGAAATATCAACGGCGCCATAGGTGTATGATCCGGTGTCCAGACACAAGACTGTTTATCTAAACGGACCAAGAGGATGTGGTAAAACAACACGTGTCATTGAGTTATTTCGGCAAGGAGTTCCTCCGGAAAATTTAGTTGTACTAGCACGCACGCACAGACTTGCACGAGAAATGAAATTCGAGAAGTACAGTTGTGTACTTATCATAGCTTCTTTCGATACAACGGTGACGCATGGACTCCTGAACGAATGTGCGAAAAATATATTCATAAAGTTATAATTTGCAATGAGATATGTACAATGTTTCTTGATTGGCTGTTAATAAAGAATACCGCTGTGATTATGCGCGGTGATCATGGTCATCCACCACCGCTTTTTGGAAAGTCCCCACACGAATGGTTAAAGAATTTTGTAGATTATTATGAGGAAATCGACGACGACCATAAATCGCTCGATGAATCATTAAATGCGCTCAAACGTTTAATCAATTACAATCGAATAAAAGTCAGTGTATAACACTACGTACAGTAAAAAAATAAAACTCCCATGGATACGTTTTGGGAAACATGGAAACCAAGCGACTTAACAATAGGAAGTAGAAAGATGGTTCGTGATGAACTTCAACGACAGTTATTTAAAAAACACAAAGAAAAGTTTTTAGATTTATCAGTACCGTTATGTTATAGACCAGCTGATGCACGACGACAAAACATCGATGTTGATATACCAGGATCATCAGAAAACAGACTCTCTAAATGATGTTGTTTTGGTTTCTGTCATCGTTGTCGAGGATACGTTGAGCATGATCGTGGTGGCAATTGTGTGTCTTGAGGAATTACTTGTAACTGCCCGCGTGTAAAACCACGCTGAGGAGCAGTTAAATCTAATCTGTATATTGCAGGTCTACCCATGGATGTAACCACACTGGAAATTGTGTGTGTAGTAATACTCCAAATAGGATCAGTCGCTCTTTTTTTATCGCCTTCAAGTTCACCGGGTTCATATAAATATCTTACAGTAACATTGACTAATACTGGTTGTATTGAAAATTTATATCGTTGTACAGGTATATATTTCTTTGTAATTGTATTAATCGGTTTCAGAGCAATTATTCGAGTTACTTCATTGTTTAATGCAGATATCACACTTGGTAGTCTTGTGGCCCATTCATGAGATCTTGTGTCTTTTTGAACTATTTCTTTGCGTATTGATATCCAAATAACCGCTCAGCAAGTGTTCGATTAAATCGTTCAACAATTGCTTGATCGCGATGAATTGTAGTGTGTCCTCGTCGTATTTCAACGTTATGTTGCTTCATCAACGATGATACTGCACCCTGAAATTCTTTACCAGGATCAACTTTTAACAGTTGTTTCTATCGTAGACTATCACGTTGATAAATTCGTTTAAACACAGAAGCTACTTGAGTTCCTGTTTTAGTTAATAGCGGCTCTGCTTCCTTGTCTCTACTTGCAACGTCAACAATGGTTAACGCGTATTTGTATGTGCGCTGCCTTCTACGTGTTTTGATAGTATTGTAAGGCCCTTTTTGGTCCTTAAGGGTGCTACATATTTTTGTACATAGGAACTGATAGTGTTATGTTAGAAAAAATCAAAAGCTTGGGGTTATATCATCAACATAAAATCGAGAACAATTTGACAATGTTTAATGAATTTGTGAAAATAAATAAATAAATAAATAAATAAATAAACAAATAAACAAATAAGAGCTATAGTTATTCTGTACAACCAGATTATGTAATTCTAATATAACAAACTGGAAGGGGGGGGGGGCTGTCAGGTGTGGTGGGAGACAACTGTTACAAGATATTTTTGTTGGAATAAATACATTATTCTTGTTTATTCGATATTGTAAAACGTGCTATTTGTAAAGATCCAAAATGTACTAACTTGACACTTTGCTTTTTCTTTTTGTCACTTTGGATTTTGGTGCCGACTGTACTCGTCAGTTGTCTGACCAACAACGACAGCGCTCCCTATTTATAACCTTCCTCCAGACACCACATGACAGAATTCAACCAATCGCTGAATGCACGGCAACCCATGTAACCAATCAGTGTCTTGTATGGTGTGCCGTGTATTGCATTGTAAACAATACAATTTTTGCATGGTATATATAATGTCAATATTATAAATACATACATTACATAACAAGAAGTATTTGAATACTGTATGACTTGTCTATGAAATGGATAAGAACATTTAAGGAGATCAAGTTTATGTGAAATTAAACTTTATGATGACAACTTAAGTGCTGAATAATTGAATCGATTCATGTAGACGCGGGTTCTGCACTTGATGCAGACGACCGCTACTGTCACATCAAAAGATGAATTGCATACATCATTATAACTGTATTGCAATGATGTCATCACTAAAATATACAAATTACCTTCTTACAGTACCCTACTATCATTAGAGAGAATAACTGCGAAAGCGAAAGGATACAATCTCTAAATACGAAACACTCATGTTAATCCAAAATGGCGGACATCGTGTGTTGTGATGTAATTTGGATTTTTAACGTAGTTTTAACAATTTTTCAGTCATATCGCTACGATGTCTGCAGTGTGGCAGTTTGTAGTGATGTCTAGCACTGGGGCATCATGCCGCAGACATGTAGCATGATGTCCCACCCAGTCACATTATCCTGACACCGGGCCGACCAGTCCTAACACTAACCTCTTAATGCTGAGCGCCAAGCGAGGCAGCTGTTAGTACCGTTTTTGTAAGTCTTTGGTATGACTCGGCTGGGGATCGAACCCACGACCTCCCTCATCCGGGCGGACATCGTGATACAAGGATATACATGGAATTTTCTAGTCATGATTTTGTAGGTATTTTACAATGATTATAAATAGTAATAGCATAAGAGCATAATATTTGTAGCAGATAAGCTAAACAGTCCACTGAGAAACTTTATGACAGACTTTCAAAGACGTTTAACCGAAAGAACTTCTACCTCGAAAATGGGTTACACATGTTAAGATCGGTTGCCAGGATTGGCTGCTAGTTTGACAATCCATAGAGATAAATATAAATGCTATGCTTTGTAAGTGAACATTCTAATTCATATTCACCATATTTATAAAAACAAACTTGATAAAAGCAAAGACTGAAAATAGTATCCAAGTCATTGTGACTCTAGCCCTTCAAATATCCTTTTGGACTATAATAAATCGATTCCAGTATAATATTCGGATGATTACCTGCGCCTAGCACTAGTTTACCTTTCATTGCAGATCTTATTAACCAATTAGCTAATCATTCTTTGAAAGATTTATTTGTTATGGATTTTAGCGCATGAATTAATTTTACATCTGCGATATGTCGATGTTGCAGGGTTTGACTTTTTGTAAGCTACATCATGAGCATGACATGCTCGATCAATAGCGTTTATCGGGTATCACCAGGTCTTGGTTGGTCTCGCTCGTCAAGTCGGATATCAAATCTAGTGCCAGGACCACAATAATTATATCCTGGAATATGTTGTTCTCCTGTATACTTAGACCATGGAGTTCCTGGTAACTTTGTTAACTGCGCGGGAATATCACCTCCCTTTTTAAAAAAATACTGTTTGGATCGGAAATAAATTTAAATTTCTTTGTACAGCATCGTTGACACTTGCCCGTAAGTGCTTGTCTTTTGATTTTGTTGTCATAGTTGTTACTGCATCTGTAGGAGTATGTGTCCTACATTTCACACAATATAAATCCATATTTTATTTATCTTTTGTATAAGATGGATGTATTTGATTTTTCTGGGAATCGGTTAAACATTTTACATTGCTACCAAATTCTATTCGAATGATTATCATAGGTCCATCTGAAAGTGGGAAAACAAAACTGTTACTTAGTCTAATAATGAAGTGGTTAAAGTGGGAAAAGTTGTATTTAGTTGATGATAACGATGGTATGAGGTGCTTAGGGATTTTAATGAAAGCGCGAGGACAATAAACGACGATGATATTATCGAGTTTATAACCGATATTGATGAAGCTCCGAATGTTGATGACCTCGATGGGGTATTAATAATTTAGTTTTATATCCATCTCGGATATTTTCTCGAGGAAGGCACAAAAACAGATGTAATTTATGTTATTCATCGGTATACACAAATACCTAAAGTGATCAGAGATAATTGTAATATTCCTGCTGTATTTAACTCGTTTGACACACATACGCAAAAAAATATTCATCAGACTTGTTGTAGCGGTGATACGGATTACAATCGTTTTAAAAAAAAATTCACGGGTAGTTAACCCCGCATGGTTTTATAACGATAAATTTACACGATCCAAGGACAAGGTATCGAATCTGTCTTGATAAAAATTTTAATTGATAGCAGCAGGGAGGGTGATGTCTCATACTCAACACCGTAGTCGTCGTTGATCTTTGTGCGTTTTTTTTGTGAGCTTTTTTCGTGATCAGGGTAAAGATTTTGAAGGCTTATTTTGCGATTCTACGGGTGAGTCAATTAGAATATGTTCACCCTCCCTGCTGCTAAGCAACATTTGACATCCAGGAAATATTTACAGAAGTCAGTACACAATATTGTTATCTGATCTATTTACATCCATGATATTTACAGATATCAGTATGCATTATTGTTACCTGATATATTAACGCGGAGGAAATATTTACAGATATCAGCATACAATATTTATATAGCATCAGAATATTGTAACCACATATTCAAATTTGTATAAATTATTTTGAATCATAATTAAAATATGATTTGCTTGGGACTTGAGCCTTAATTTAGTTGGAGTCCATGATAATTTGGTATATAATGTTGCAGAAAATTGTAAATGGCGCGGAATCTTTATAAGGCATTTCCGAATGCCACACATAAGATGTATCGTTACTATGGGATATCCATACATTCTTTGTTTCGTGTAAACTTCATATAATTACTATACATTCATCCCTGGAATCAAAGTCAATGAATGATGTGCCTACGATTATTATTATTATTATTATTATTATTATTATTATTATCATTTCACAACCTTCCTTACAAGCAATAATTTTTATATATATATTCTCGCCGAACCAACCACAAGCTCTTCTTTTTAACTTGGCAAATAAATTTGTACAGTAGCTGTGATTGTCTGTAAGGCTTTTATAAAATGTGCTAATCTCAAGAGACCTGTAAAAATCCAGGGTATCGCAAAGTTTACGGTATGATAAAATGATATTCAGATCTTATGAAGCCCTACGAATTAATCCTAAATCACCGTTGCAAATTATAAATAAATATATTTAAAGATTAGTAGCTTTAAACGTTGTTAAATATTAAATTAAGTATATGTATTTCCAAGTAGTTGTTACAATTACTATGAACGCGTATCAAATGAGAGAGAGTTTGCTTCTGAGTCACGAAATATCCATCTGACATTTATATCTACATTTAATACCATGCGTACGAATTTACCAATCCGTTATTTCGGTTGCTATATGGTTTTAAAGTACTAGACAGCAGAAAACGTTAATCATATAGTTTTTTCTGCAGTTCTATGCAAAGATTTATTGCATCATATTCTGCGTGAGTTATCAAAATTAATCGAATAGATGAAAACTTTAATCTTCATAAGATACTTGCTAGATAGCAGTAAATCTTTTGAGGCATCTATTTGGTTTTGTCGTCCAGTGTTGAAAGGTGTGAACTACGGTGATTAAATTTTCTTTTCTTGCATAAGGGATACAATCTTGGTGAAGCGTTCATTCCGTCAATACGAAATAAAATGTATATTTAATTTTCTGCTTGGGTCAATGTACGCGAGTTTTCATGCATTGTATATGTTTACTTTTGGATTAATTTTTAAAACGCGACCAATTACCTCAGCTGGATTTCTGATGTCAATTTCATATCTTCTCTTATCAAGAACCTGTAATAAATTCAATGTGTCTATGTTAAATTACTTAAAAATCTTCCAGTAATAAGAAATTTGTTAGGAAACTTTTTAAACCATACTTTTTTGAGTACAATAGAGATAGCATACAATAAAGAATTATGATGTTTTGAGTCTAATTCGAATCGCCAACAATCCCGAGGAAAATCTTTTTAGCTGCAAAATGTCCCTAAAAATGGTTTAGCGTACCTATGTATGCTTCCAATGAAACCAATGCCAAGGATGTCCTTCGTTGATCTTTAAGGACATCCTTGAACTCCCTGGGCGAAATCTCGATGCACTTTCTCCATGCTTCTACGCCCTGATATGTCCTGAGCCATACAAATCAATAAGAAGTATAATTTTTTCTGAGACCTTCATGATATCATTCTATTGGCATTTAACCCAATTGCATACAGAAATTGTTATGTGTTTAGCTTTATAACAGAAAATGTTCTACACCATCATTACACGCCCTTGATCACTTTCCGTTCAGAAATGGTTTCGATTGACATGAAACACAAGCATGTGTGCACGAACGGGTAATCATGCTCTAGTTTTATGGGATAAATTCGAAATATTTTGATTCCAATATCACAGTCTATCGAATGAGTGCATTTGTATTATCCTGAACTAAAAACATACAGATTAGAGTTATGATGTCTAAAGATATTCATCAGACATTTTTAAAGGATGAATACAGTCGAAATAGATCCAGCTTCCTTATGAAATCCAAACTGATATGGATGTGGGAAGTATATTTTGTCTAAATGTGTTTTATTTCTAGCCACCAATATTTTTTTCTCAAATAATTTGCTTAAACAAGATATCCATATTATACCACAATAATTCGTTCGATCCCTTTTATCTCTACCAGTATTTTGGTGTATCGATATAATTATCCCACGTCTGTAGGCATTTGGCAAATACTCAGATTGGGTCATGGAATTAAAAGGAGCAGTTTGATGTCTGATGAGATACGAAACCGCAAGAAAATATGGACTTCATCTTAAAAAAATAGGTTAGGAAAGAATAACTCTAAACGCATTTGATTCACAAGTGAAATATTTTGTTATATGCAAAATGAAAATAGTTGTATTATATCTTTTGCGTTGAAAAGAACAAAGAAAGATAAACAGAGAATTAATCTACCTGTTGATTGACTATCGCAGAACTAAAGTGAACTTTTAAATAGTTTACCCTATTCTCTAATTATGATATCTGTCTTCAGGAGTGAAATATTTTTGTTATATTTACAAAAAGGAAATATGATCCTTTTTATTTCGTTATAAACAGGAGCAACAAATAACAAGTGCCGATATCGCATCAATCGATCATCTGAATCACTACCGCCAACGAAACGTAACAAATAACGTGTTCGATATATGAAATCATTACAGACTGAATCAAATACAATGAAATATTGTTCTTGCATAAAATAGATGAAATATATATTTCTAACTCTAGACGTTTAACACAATAAATATTAAAAACTCATAACAAGATATGAATGACATCGAGACCCGCGTGTGTAGACAACGCTCGGATTTATCAGTAAATGTTAGTGAAGACTCGAAGACGAATCGCAAAAATATAAATAAGAGTTAAGGGTAAATCAAATATACAATGTCACCAATGAATGTTCGGGTAATGTCTAACTGCAACGTATATTTTACATTCGTTCGCTATAACTCTGATCCATTTGAACCGGTGTGATCCAGTCGGGCCTAAAGCGGTCGAGATAGTATGTTCGTGATGATATTGCCTTGCAGTCATCAATTGTTGTGGGCAACGAATTTACTGTCCTCGGTTAGATTTGCATACATTTTGTAGACTGCCTGATTTTTGTTTTTACGATAATGAAGTGGACACTTCCATTTCTCTTGTTATATCTGAAAATGTGATTTCAGCTGCTTTTACTTACAGTTTAGGGTTTTCCCGGCTTTGGGAAGTTGAAAATATACTATGATTGAAAACTAACAATGTTTCTAACTTAAAATCCACTCGATGGATGAATTTAAAAGAAAAGAAAATGAATGCAACGTTGTGGGTTCTTATTGTGAACCAACCTTGTTCCTCACTTTCTTAGAAAGGACGAAATTAGATAATAAATGCGATAGTCTAAGACCACCTTCAAGTTCTAGGTCCTTTTAGAAAATTCTTAAACTGTTTGACCTGCTCTGGAATCGCCTTTTGACACCTGCTACTTGTAGTATTGCAATCTTCCAAGAAATGAAAACTGTGTACCTAGTCATCAAAAATCTCTACAAACTCAACATCGGCAATGTTTGTTGTAGCGGACAAAAGTGTAGCTGGCGAGTGTATGAAACTATTACTAAGTTTACATTTTATTTTATGGAAAATACCAGTCATTTCATTTCTAGCAGATGATCTCTCTTTAATAGGAGTTGATTCATTGCGAGTAGTTCCCACGGTCTTGGAAAAAAAAGGTTCATAAAGTACTTTTTTGTCCAACATGTTATGCAAAGACGTCACATTCTGCATTAAAGCCACAATATAGAAGAAACAAATGCAGATAAACTGCGCATGATGATGGTGCACGCTTTTCTCCACGTGACATTTTACAACCGAATTCAGTGTTGTCGCAGCGACGTTTTCCGTCCTTAGGTAGGTAACCCAATGTGATTAGTATGAGGCATCATATAATAAAGACAGAACAGAAAGTAACCAGTCTATTTAGAAAATATGTATTCCAGGGAGCGGTTATTGAATGTAAAGAGTTATCACAGTGCAATGCAATCAGCTGCAATTAAGCACGTAATAGCAATCATCGAAAACAGTTTCTAATCCAAGCTATTATTCCTGTTTCCAGCGCAGTTATAAAAGCGAGTGCAAAAGTAAATTTTTGAATGATTACGAATTAAAAAAATTAATATTTCCTTTATGTCAATCATCCTCACTTTGCAGCTCCTTGTTTTATGATTAGAGACATTACTAATGCCATGAAATTATAACTAACAAGAAATTCTAAATGTTTTTAAAGTACGCGAATCAAGGACAAGTTCAAACTCCCAAATATTTCTGGTTCTGTAACTTGGATTTCAGTTTTGAGTTCATTAAGTAGCGAACCTGTTCGAACAACTGCAGCTGTTTTCGTAGAAGTAACGATTTCATGTGAACATCATAATGACCAAGAAGAAAAATGTATTTTGTAGAAAATCTACTACTGCAGATATGATTACAAAGAAAGATGAAATAGAAGACAACTTAATGCATTTACAAATCAGAACTACAGAATGTATTGTCATTCTTTCTTTCAGGTAAAAGTAACAGATTACTATTACATTTAGTGTGTTCCTTGTACTCTGAATCGGGTAGATCTACTGTTTATAAAATATACACGCAGAAGTAAGACAAGGGTGTAAAATTTGTCACTATGAAGTTCTATATTTGTTTGGAGGTGTATCTGGCAAACTTTAAATTAAAGTAATGTAAATAACACTTGATATAGATGCATCACAGCACAGTTCACGTTTTCTGAAGGCACCACACGCCTTTGAATCGATTGCATCCTAGTACAATTGAACTTCTTATCCATTACAAAATAAAAGAAAAATATTTGACATTTTCTACGATTTCAGTATGCACGGAGAACTAGAAACTGTCTGCTAAGAGACCAACTAATTATTTTGGATGGGGAAACTTGGGAGTTTCTTTCAAATCAGACCTTTTTCTTTATTATCTCAAGATAGTCAATTCTCTTCACTTGATATAACTGAATATAATAACTTATTTTTCCACAATTAGATCAGGATTTGTTTTCAAGCTGTCTGAAGGCCTAAAATGTGTAATTTGAGGGCTAAAATATTTCAGCCCCTTCTAAAAATTAAATGAGCAGTATTTGTGCCTAATGATAATAGGAGAAAAATCAATGAAAAATGACCAACATACGGGTTATTATTTTGTGTATTCTTATTTAAACCTATATCCGTTTTAAACGCGATCTTCAGTCTTATTAGATTGAATACAAGCATAATTCAAACGTTTTGGACATTTCACGTCAAACAGAATGAAAAAACGAAAGTACAACAAAATTTTGAAAATGTATGCAATTGTGCCCCATTAGTGTTAACAGTATCTTAACTTCTATGTGTTAGGCTAACTACTCATGGTATCGCTAGAATCCAAAACTTATATTGTCTAAGCCAAGCATCAATTACATTACGATGGATATAATGTATACACTGTTTATTCACAATATGGACACCGATATTAATTTGTGGTTGGCAGTCACAAGTAACCTGTCAATAAAAAAGTATAAAGGTCTGAATGACATGAAATAAAAAGTGGAATGTTTAATGTCAGCCCAGACACGTCTTTTCTAAAGGTGTAGTTAGATCGGCTGGATTCATTTTAAACTTGGTTACGATTACACCGTATATTAAACGTTTCGTTACATTCAAACTTAACCACGTGATGAAGGTGACTTATCTTTCGAAGGCCATGTTGTACACTTTTGGAAGCAAACCTTTCACTGCTTGTGTTACAATCTTTTGATAAGATTAAGAATTATGCTGATGTTTACGCCCATATTTTGCACACAAGCATCGAGTTCTCTAGAGTGACTCACTCAGGCTCATTGGGGTCCTAAAATTCACATTTAGGAATAAACGAAACATCATGCTGAAAGCAATTCCAAAATGATTTTCTACCGATGGACTGAAATACCGTGCGTTCTTTACAAAACAAACAAGGCTGCTCTGTTTCTTGTCTCTGTTTAACAAGCTTACAAAGTTGTGGTCATTCGGGATTGTATTTGTTTTATAAGTTTCTAGATATCTAAACAGAATAAGGAGCAAAAAAGAAAGAAACACACTCTGCCCCCAACCCCAATTTAGTATACAATCTCTCACTAGTTTGACACATTAATGACTGCAGTAATTTTAGCTGAACAAGAAACTCGAGATTCTATAGTAAATGCAGTACGTCAACTCGAGTGCCGTGACTGTTAACCGTTATCAACAGCATAGTCAAACTCTGGTAACTAAAAGTGTTTGATTGGACCCGGTAACTCATCGAAGACTTTGAAACGTTTGGCACTTTTTCTTATTTTCTTGTAGGGAAACAGATTGGTGGGGACAAGGTATTAACCATCTAAGTACTCCCATTTATCTAATGTAGGATGGTCGTAACGAAGGTAGCAGTAACCTACACGACAAGAACTATTCTTAGTCGGGTAACAGATTTATACAAATTTAGTAAACATGCATTTTATTTCCCTTTTTAAATGTATTTATTATCTTTGACGTCGAGACAAATACCCATTCATCGTCTGAATATAGCATATAAGTTGTTTGGGTGTTTTCTGCTGAATGTTTTGGGAGGGTGTCATTTATTACTGGAGTTTTTTTCCTTTCCTTTTCTTTTATAAATCTAAGAAATGGAAATGACTAATAATGGCGAGTTCAAATGATTCTCTTCGGCTCGTTAATATAAAGTAACGTATTACCACATATTGATTTGTACTTCATCTATCGTAATTTATCCCCCTGAAACTTTTTTTCCATTTCGATCAACATCGATTTATTGAAATTGAAAGAGATACATACACTTTTAAATTTGGAAATTGTATTATTGTTGTCAATATGTGTCCTTTTGCCTTTACTGAAAAATTTAAAAACAATAATGGAAAAACGTGCAAGCAAACAAACAAGAAAAAGAAGAACATCATTATATCGTCCATCACTGGTGTACACGCATGCAAGTAAGACAGTAATAACTGGCCTAGTATTACGTTGCTATAGCAACTAGAGTGGAAGATTTTGTCAACCTCACTTTGTTGTTATATGGAGAGATTCATTCAATAATTATACTCACTAGTACGTCTAGATTAATGACTTCATTAGCTCTAACTAGATGGTGGTTATAAAGCCATTATAAATAGCAAGGAAAAAGAGCCGCCTCTAGAAAATAAACATATCAGCGGGTTAATTTGTCGCTTTTAAATGTGCATGGGAGCAACGCTGACGAAAGCTTCTACATTTCCCATCCTTAAGTGCCGCAAGACAAAAGTTAGACTCTATTTTTGCTTTTTGAATTTTAAACCTGAATTTGTTTCCGTTTCTATTAGCTCATATTAGGCCCCTGTGAATGTTATTCTGCGATTCACATTGGTAGAATCTAAATTGCATGCATAAGCATGAATTGTCAAGTGCACTTAATACCTTTTGAAAGAATGTGTATAGAACATGGAAAAAAAGTAAAAATCACAATGCCTAATTAATTTAATTCAATGGAGGATATTCTTAAAGATTTTTTTTTGTAGTAGGCAGTTTCAATTCATATTTCATGAGTTTGAGGAATTTAAATTAAATGAGCACCACCATTAATGAAGTACAAATTTGTAGATGGAAGGGGATTTTCTAAATAAAGTCAGTGTGATTCAATCGCGACCTTAATGTTTGGTTGCGAAGCAAGAACTGTATGCATCACTTTCACTTCCTTCTTGAAGCAACAACCATCAGCACCCTTAGGCTTAAGATGCGCAAATTAGTATCGTTATGGTATAAAATGTAAATTTGGGGCAAGTTGCGTGATATCATTTCTTCATAGAGTCATTGCACTTTAAGAATAAAATAACTTCATACGGATAATAATAATAATAATAATAATAATAATAATAATAATAATAATAATAATAATAATAATAACAATAATAATAATAATCATAATGATGAGGACTTTGTATAGCGCCTAATCTTTAGAAGCTCTAAGCGCTTTACAACGTTAGACAACACCTATAACATAAAATAACATATATAAAGATATGATTAAAAAAATATGGTATGCAAAAGAACGTTGTCCATATGAATTCGTTTTCGTAGTGGGAATAATGAGTATACGATTGTCAAAAGAGGAGCGTAAGTATCTTGCTAGTGTGTACACATGGGTGAGATCGGATAGGTATACTTTGCACTTGGTAGCTGGGGCATGTTTGTCAAGTAATAAATGCAGACAGATATAAAGTTGTTCTGCTGTAGGAGGTAAGCAAGTTGTTAGGTTTGCTTGGATGTCATGCATTGGTTTGGTTCTGTTTATTATACAGAGGTTTCTCTTAGTAGCAAATAAAGGTGAAGGGTTAGGGACTGATAAGTCAAAATGGCATATTCTTATGTCACGTGTTTAGGCTCGAATAAACAGTAACACAAGAGATAGTGAAAATAACAAGCTTTTAAAAATACAATAATATATATACCTGGAAAAATTCTGCAAAAATGAAGAAAAAAATGAACTTACGGTTTTATAGAATCAAATCCAAAATTAATATAAGAATAATCCAAGAATAAAATTTTAGTAGTCCTAATAACAAAATGTTCAACCGATTTCACGTTAGAATCCCAATGAAGAACCCAAGATGGAAGACTGTGTCGTATGCTGGAATCTGTAGTGTTGAAGTATATAGTTCCTCGTAGAAACAAGAATTATCACTCCGGTTTCTGATAGCTGAATAACATTTTATGCAAAACTCTCCTTCTTCAACAATTTCACATGAGCACACTATTTTCCAGAAAAATAACAGAATTAATCCTTTTGAATCCACGTAATTTGAAATAACTCCAAACAGCACAACATACAACTTCTAGTTTAACAAAAGGCCCAGCTACAACTTCTACAGAGATTAACTTTCCAAAACATGGGTTATATTGTATTCTAAACGTAAACAAAGGGTCACGTGATCATTCTCTCGAAGGTTATAGAAACTACGTACTTGTTAAGGATCACGTCTACCCAGTGTGACCCTGACGAAAAACAATCATTTTACTCTAGGAAAACAAATACAAACAATTGTTTACATCTTGACCTCGACAACAATCAATGATTTTAAAATAAAATAAAACTTGTTTACGATGGTTGCTACAAATTTTGAAACAAGGTCAGGATTTAGATCAACACCTGGTGTTTATAAACTATCAGTCAAGGTCAAAATATTTTCTGAAAGAAAGGTATCATCTCTAGTGAATTTACATTACAATATCATGTAATGAAAAATAAAAAAAAAAGAAAGGTGACAAACAATTAAATTTAAATAAATAGATATTAAATCAGATGTAATTAAATCAAATATACATAACACTTCCCCATAAAGAAAAAGAAAGTTTTACACATATTGCTTACTTTTTACCACATTCTAAATATACATGAGGTTAAAAAAAACTCATATTAATTACATAGTGTACATGAAAATAAAGCATAGTTGTACACGGGAAAGTGCATCTGCTATTAAATTATCTTTTCCTTTGATGAGCCTGATGTCAAGATTATATTCCTGTAATTACAAACTCCACCTTTGTAGTCATTGATTTTTATTTTTCATTTTGCCGATGAAAGTAAGGGGGTTGTGGTCACTAAATACAATAATCGAAGAAGGAGCTGAACCTAGGTAAAGTTCAAAATGTTGCAATGCCAATATAAAAGCCAAACATTCCTTCTCGATTGTTCAATAATTTCGTTGCTTCTTATTTAATTTCTTAGAAAAAAAAGCACACTGGATGATCAATACAATTTGAGTATTCTTGAATCAAAACGGCTTCAACCCCAACATTACTTGCATCGTTAGTCAGTTTAAATGATTGGCTGAAATTTGGAGCTGTAAGAGCTGGCGCGCTTTTAAGTATGGCTTTCAACTTGTCAAAAGCCTCCTGACATTTTTCTGTCCAAAGGAACTTGTTTTTCTTACTCAATAAATCAGGGGTTCAGCAGTTATAGAAAAATTGAAACAAAATTTTCGATAGTTTCATACCCAAAAATCGCATCAGTTGCTTTTTATTAACAGGCACGGGAAATTCAGAGATATCCTTGGCCTTAGTATTTATAGGTTTAACATGTCCATGTCCCACGATGTTTTCCTAGATATGTTACACTAACACGTCAGAACACACTTTTAGATAATTTAATTGTCAAACATGCATTTGTGAGTCTGTCGAAGAATTTCTGAATTGTTGCTAAATGTTCTTTCCAGGTGTCGTTGTAGATGATGACATCATCGATGTAAGCATCACAATTGTCTAGATCAGAGGTAATCATATTCATGAGACGTTGAAATGTATTTGGCTACCCTTTAATCCCAAACGGCATTACTTTATATTGGTAACGTCCATTTGGAGTCACGAATGCCGAAATTTCCGTTGCTCTTTCCGTTAGTGGAATCTGCCAAAAACCTCTCAGAAGGCTAAATTTGGTGACATACTTGTCATTCCCGATCTTATCAATACAGTCATCGATTCTTGGTAACGGGAATGAATCTGTTTATGTCACACTATTCACCATCCTATAACCAGTACACATAAGGAAAATTTTATCTCGTTTTAGAACAAGTATGCACGGTGAGCTCCAGTCACTTTTACTGGGCTGTATAAAATCATTCTCCAGCAAATATTGAATTTCTTTTTTCAAGTATTCCTGTTTGAGAGGGTTCATCCTGTACTGGTGTCGTTTAGAAAGGTTTAGAATTTACAATTTCAGTCATGGAAAAGTTTATTTGTCCTTGTAGGAACATCTGAAAATAAGTGCTCATATTCAAACAATAACTGCTTAAGTTCAATTCTTTCTTGCTCTTGCAAATGTGAAAGTTTCTGGTTCACATCTTTCATAATTTATGAATTCCGAAGATTTGTCACTCCCACGTCAGTAGAATCCAATGATATTCCTTCACTTAAATCTTCACTGACTGAGACAAGTACAACTAAATTAATTGCATGTTTAACCTGGCTATCTCTTTCAATATACTGGTACTCCTATAATTTATTCAGATCCAAGGTGCACTAATATTATAATTTAACTCAGTATTTTCTTCTAAACCTTGAAAGGACCGTAATATCTAAACTGAAGAAACATTTGAAGAATGAACAAGAGAGACATAACAACATTATTACAAAACTCAAAATTTCTCTCTGCTATAGTTCTGGCAAACCATAATTTCACTTTTGACTTGAATCGCTGAATGCCAGATTCAAGCATGATAGGCTAGAAAGTTCCAGACCTAATATTTGACCCTTGACCCGATTGGATGGATTTAGAAAGGCCAAATTGAGTAAAAGATTTTATCAAAGCTTTTACTATTGTTTTAGATTTTAGATTCCTCAAGAGAATTGCCTCTGGAAACCTTGTTGATGCACGCATAATGGTCAATAGTTATTGGTTATTTGACTTGGTCTTAGGTAAAAGACCAACACAATCTACGATAATTCTACTAATCTACTAAATGGTTCGAACCGCTCCGGTGGCCAGGTGGTTAGAGCGTCCGTCTCGGATGCGGAAGGTCGTGGGTTCGATCCCCGACCGAGTCATACCAAAGACTTGCAAAAAATGGTACTAATAGCTGCCTCGCTTGGCGCTCAGCATTAAGAGGTTAGTGTTAGGACTGGTCGGCCTGGTGTCAGGATAATGTAACTGGGTGGGACATCATGCTACATGTCTGCGGCATGATGCCTCAGTGCTAGACATCACTATAAACTGTCAAACTGCAGACATCGTAGCGATATGACTGAAAAATTGATAAAGCTTCGTTACAAATCCAAATTGCACACTAAATGGTTCATCAAAGGCAGGAATAGGTTGTAGATGAGCCTTGGGAATTTTCTCACTTGGTTTTCCTACCATTTAACAAGTATGACAAGATCTAAGGTATTTACCAACATCACTTTTGATTTTTGGCCAATAGAAGTGAGTTAAGATCTTGTGATAAGTTTTATTAATCCTTAAATGACCAGCCAATTGAGTATTTCATGGGCCAGACTAAGCATTTCATGTCTGTAAGGTTTCGGAACTACAATTCGTCATCAGCAGGTACCTCAGAAGTCTCCGTTTTCTTATAAGAATTTCATGTTTAATGAAATAACAGACAGGAACTTAAGTAGTTTCAGTTTCACTAATTGCCTTCTGAAACAAACAGGAGATCTCAGGATCATTTTCCTGTTTAACGACTAGTGACTGTCGTTTATTCTTCTGATTAGAATGAAAAGAATGAGTCGTTCAAAGAGGATCACTGTGATCAATACCTTCTGATTGATCCAAACAATGAGTGAAAGTGACCTCATCAAAAGCCTGACCAATACGTGTGTCAGCTAAAGGAATAATTTCTTTATCAACAACATTCTCAGGAGCTTTCTTAGCCATAGCTCTGGTAACTGCACAAGCTGGAAACAAAACAGAATTATTTTTCAACTGGATCGACTTTCTGATCCAAGCAAGGCTTGTAGTTACAAGTGGATTAACCACAACCTTGTCTCCAACTAGTTTGTTGCCTAATGATAAATGAATGCCCTCAACGGATAAAACAGAGAATGTTCAGACCGTCACGGGTACTGAGACTAAGTCTGATGACTAATCTACACAGCGGAGAGGAACATTAACAAAGCCGCACTCTACACCCTGAATAAGAACACTCACATTAAAAAAAGACTTCTCAGAAAAAGGCAAAGCACCTGCCAATAAAAGACTCCGAGAAGCTCCCGTGTCCCTGGAAATTTTAATAGGGATAGGATTGTCCGAATCACCCAAGAGTGATATAGAACGGTTCGATCTGAATGGTTCATAATTCTCCACAATAAAATCAGGCTGGGGTTTATTAGACCCATCAAATGTATTGCTTTCAGTGCATGACCGTGATTTTGACCTCTTAGAAATAAGAGCATTTGGAATAGGTCTGACTTGATTCTGATGCCTATTTTTCAATTTGTAGCAATTAGAAATAACCTGTCCATTTTTCTTGCAATAGGTACAGGTAGGAAGAATCAATAAGTTTGAATCAAGCTTTTTCGAAATTTGATCTTTAGAAGCTGTGCCAGTTTGAGATTTAGAAGGGCTTGTATTAGGCTGAAATTCTTTTCTGGAAAAAAAACTGTGTTGTAGAAATCTTATTTACAAAGGAACTTTATGAGTTAAAGAATACTTATCAGCAGCACCAGCAGCATTTTCCAAGGTTTCAATCTGATGCTCGTCAAGATAAGACTTAATGTCACTATGGACACAGTTCTTGAAATCTTCAAGTAATAGAAGTTGTTTAAGACTTTCATAATCTTGTTCGACTAAGCAGCATCTGTCAAATAACTGTTCTTGTTCTCTAGCAAAATCGACATGAGTTTGTCCAGCTTCTTTTCTATAGTTTCTGAATTTTTGCCGATAAGCTTCAGGGACTAACTCATAACCCCTTAAGATGCATTCTTTGACTGTATCATAGTCACCACTTTGTTGAACTGACTGTTAACGGTAAATATCACTAGGTTTTCGCTTGCCAGTTCCATTTTTTTCATTGCACATTGATATTCCCTCTCTTCTTTCTCTCTTTGTCTTTGCATCTCTATATCTTTCTCTCTTTCTTCCTTTTGTAAATGCATTTGTTCGTTTTGTAACTGCATTTGTCTTTCTTTCTTTCTCTCTTTCTTCTGCTTGTAAATGTATTTTGTTTCTTTAAATCTTTCCTGTCTCTCTCTCTATCCTCTTTCTCATATTGTAACGTTATTTTTTCTTTTTGTAATAGCATTTGTTCTTTTTCTTTCTCCAATTTCATTTGTTCTTTTTGTAATACCAATTGTTATTTTTCTTTCTCCAATTTCATTTGTTATTTTTCTTTTTCCAGTTGCAACTGCATTTGCATTTGTTTTTCCTCTTTATCTTTCTAAAGTTCCAACTTCTTCAAAACCAATTCCCTTTTATATTTTAATTCTAATTCCTTCATTTTTACAGAGGTATGTGACTTATTAATTTTCTTGTGTATAAGTTATAACTATTGTACTACCACGTTTATTTTTGCATGTTTGCTATGTAGCTTCGGTTTACATAGTGTAATGCAAATATTTGCTATTCCGGTTTGTGACTTAGCAAGGGATTTATATTAACAATATAAAGCTGCATTTTTAAGAAACGTTTAGTACCGTAGGTTTACTTCTGAACCTGTTTGTTATTTTGTAATTATGCCGATAATGTAATCTGTATAACTACCATATATAACGTCATTGCGTTTTATCATGCATAATACACTGTGTTAGATATATTTTCAGATGACCAGAATGCTCGGACAGGTCGAACTGACCCGAGTGACCAGAGTGATAAGCTGTATTGCTGACCAGAGTGATCAGTTATCTGAGTGATCGGAGTCGACCCTAGCTGTTGACCATGGCAGCTGTGAAGCTGAACCACTGCAGCCGTAGAACTGAATAAACAGTGTTGCTGGTCGAGTAGCAGGTGATCGGGCGTCGCTGACCGAGACTGGTGGGCGCTGACGGCTTGATTGACCAAGCTGGAATACTGACGGCTTGATTGGCCACACTGACTGGTAGCCGAGTGTGCTGGTGGCGGAGTGTAACTCCATATTGTAATCTTTTAGCCGTGGGCTATGTTTTGGGGTTTGTAAAACCCAGTGTGTTTTGGGGGACTGTAAAGATAATTTGTATATCTGTCCCTTTTGTTTGCATAATTTCACTGTTTGAGTGGAGACATTTTACTATGAGTAAAATATTGCATTTCTTTGCTATATGAGTAAAACACATCATTCTTTCGTTGTGAAATCATTGTGAATTATTCACCCCTGGATCTTGTACTGTGTAAAGCCATTTATTCGTATTTTCGTTATTAAGTCCGTGCGTTTTATGTTAATTGATCCAATATTTGGTTCATATACACGCACATATTAATCGTAATTAATTGCTCATTCAAGTCGTTCGTTATTAAACATTGTATTTGTATCACCATCAAAAGTGTTCTGTTGCAAATCCGACATCATACCCGGTTATCTTGTTACAGAGAAAAGACTTTGCATTTGATCAACCTTTCGAATTCCACATCGATATGTTCTGTCAACATTTCAGTGTAACCGGTAAGGAATCGATCATGTTAACACACCCAAGGATAAAAAGAATAGGTATCAATGTATTTAATTTCTTCTTGAGATTCGTCCACGTCATACATCAAATGTGTTGCTTTCTTTCGTTCTCCAAACAAATTGTCACATGGACTGAAAGGTTTGATAACTACCATGTCGTACATTTTGGGTAATACATTTAAAATGAGTTTTAAAATGTCCATTGTAATAGAGCTTCAACATTTTTATCACTTAATATCCTTGATTTTCTATTCTCAGGCGTCATTGGTATGTTGGCTTGATGATAAACAATGAGAAATGATTTTCCAGGTTTCCTTGAAGGAAACACGTACATCACTGTGAAATCTCTCACTGGAATTTGTTTATGACTTGATGTTTTTTTTTTTTCTAAATATCACCCATCTACAGCAATACTTCTAATCATCTTTTCTCGGCCGTTTCTAACATGTTGTATTCATTGTTAGGCACGTAATGGAGACAACCAAATGCTTTGGCGAAATATCGACGACTGATTGAGATATATGAATGAAGGGGAGTGACAGCTAGTTTGAACGTATTCCAACAGGTAATTCTACAAGTTCTAGCGATAGTATACGCTTCGTTCAAATGATCGATACCTCTTTGATCCTGAAATATTTGTCGAAATTGTCATTAGCAATGGCGTAAAATGTCCACATAAGATCGACAATATTTCAACATTTCAGAACAAGGGACGAAATGTTCCACAGTCACCATGAACGGAGCCAAACTCGTCTGCATCAAAGTGCGAGAAGTGCATTTTAAAGCTTCCATACTTTATTTGGCCATGCATTTGAGTGGAATGCCTAAAACATTTGGTACAACAGAAATAGCTATGGTTATTTTCCGCACTACTGGCAAGCTTTCTCAGGTACCCACGTTAGCCGAACATGAAACTCGATCACACGCAGAGGTGAGATTTCAGTGATCCGGACCGTTGAGCGCTTTTGACCACTCGGCCACTCGGGCACCTCCGGTGAAGGAGAGAGCGAGCTTTCTGACCACTCGTCCACTCGGGGACCTCTGGTGACGGGGGGAGAGACAGAGAGAGAGACAGACAGACAGACAGACAGACAGACGGAGAGAGACAGACAGTCAGAGAGTAGCAAGCTACTTTTTACGTGTGGGACAACTTTTCCAAAAATGGAACCTTGGATTAAGATGCAAATTGTTTAAGGTAAACATTTCCATCTTTTAAATAATGTATTTATTTGTATGATTCTAAAGGTACATAGTAAATAGGATTTTCTGGGTTACATATTCAAGAAGGTCATGGAGTGGGTCTTCTTGTTGACATTTAGAAATCACATTTTCAAATGCATTTCAGGTCGAATTGTGGGATGTTTTGGCACAATTTATGAATGTCTCTATTCTAAATTAAATTGGGATCGTTTTTTTTTTCATGGTACAAATTGGATTTTTGACCCAAAATAACACGTCATCCAATGTCTACAGAAATGACGTATCGTTGCGCATAATTACTCGCATAATTGGCCAACATGGTGGTACTAAAGCCATTTCGTTGTCATTGTCGTTTTGTTTAAATGACAGAAGTTGCAAGCAGCTCTTACGTCCTACATGCATAACCCTACGACACATTTAGGTCATAAAAGACGGGTCAATTGGATGTTATCATCCCTTTCCATCTCATGATAGGAGAATCTCGAATGTAAAAAATGGTAAATCTGAACTGCTCTTAAGCGCTCTGTGGTTTTTACGTCATAACATCGTGACGTCACAATGACTAGCTGACGTATCATTACTAACAGTAACGTCACCAGTAATTTCATGCTATTGAACTATTTTTCCAATGCTTCCAGGTGCAGGAATATCATTATCAATTAAAAGTGATGTTATTATATACTAATTTTTTCTCTGTTCACTTTGCATTGTCAGAATCGTTCAATATTGTACAATACTGAACTCGCGCGCAACTTCATATTGCACTCATAAAGGAACTTCTTTCTATTATAAACAAACAATGGACGCAGACGCTAGTACTTTTGATTTATAAACAAATCATGTACACTCGCTTAGTAGGCGCTTTACGTTTTGGTTGATTAAATTTGTTACTGAATGAAGTAAAGCAGATGTTTTGTGGACTGCCACATACCAGCTGCTTTGCCACATTCCCCGTTAACTTGTTTAATACAATGGTTCGGATTTTGGCTTGTCACAGAATGAGACAAAAAATAACTTGGTTTTGCTTTAGAACTATTTGACTATTTCTCGTTGTACATGCGTACAACGTTATCTAGGGTGAATAAGTGTTTTTCCAGGTAAGAGACTGTATTAACATGTACCTCGCCAGAAATTACTTGCGACGAAGGGACATTAATAACATGATATGCACGGGTATTTTACCCTGACTTTTACTCACTTTCCTATGGATTTAAGTAAGATCGATTTCTAAACCGACACTGGTCGTTTTGGATCATGTCATAGAGTGTACGCTCTCCATTGTTCTCCAGCCATAAGGGTAAGTGTTAAATTTACATTTCATTCGATATGCTAACCTTATTCGGTTTGTAATGTCTTATCGCGTAATAATGCACGCAGATTTGAACTTTGAATTACAAGTCACTATTAGAGGTTAATGTATTATCATATATCCAGAGATTTTACAGAAACTATTATTATGACCAATTTGGTCTTATTGTAGCTGATTGTGACTGTCACTGGGATTGTGACTGTGATTATGACAAGAGCTGACTAGAGTTTACTAGAGATGTCTAGAGCTATCTGAAGCTGTTTAGAGCTGTCTGGAGTTTCCAGAGTATTTAAGGCTGCGTGCTGTCGATACGTATGTATTTATGTACGTATGTTTGTGCCACGGACGCAGACGTATCAAATTCAAAAGGGTGCTGTATGCTGTCTGTACCTGTGTATACGTATGGCTGTACATGTGGTGGATTCATAAAGGGTGCGAGCGGCCGATAAGAGTGTGGGCCAACCCAAGGAATCGTGCGACTGTACAAGGGGTCTAGAAGCATACGTTTGGTTCAATTATTGTTCCAATTGCATTTTTATGTTCATGAGATTATTTTGAATCTTAGTTGTGTTCATAAGATTATTTTGAATCTTAATCGGAGTTCATATTTGAGATTATGTGAATCTCTTGTAGTGTAGAATACTGTTTGAAGCGTATTTGCAGTCCATGAGGTTTCTTGGATCTGTAGTTCATATTGATTTCATAGTTTTGGTTTATTTTCAACGGGTGAATGTTGTGTAGAGTGATTTGAGTCAATCGTGTGTGCGTGAGAGAATCATTGTATTTTTACATCATATATTTTTCTTTATTAATTCATTTCATAAATTTATATCTTTCTCACATTGTGTTTGTCTTATTCATTTAGTCCAATAACCCACTCGGTTTCTATTCTGCGACAAGGCTTGCTATACAGTAGAAGCCATAAAGGGTCCTTACAAATAACTTGCAAGTGACAAGTCATAAACGGTATTCTTTAGCTGGTGATAAGAATGGCAAATATTATACAGTTTTACATCCTGAATTTCCTCAAAATTTGTTTTATTAGTTCTGCAAATCCGAATTACATGAGCCATGTCATAGGTTCTCAATCTTGATTACACATTTCGAAACTGTACTGTAATTTCGAATATAAGTGCAATTACATCCTCCTTACTGCACTCAAAATGAAATAAGTATTAAATTTCATAGCGTCTTTTGGATAATTGCAATTGAAAGATTTCATATTTTCTCAACATTATGATTTCAAAAATTCAATGACAGAAACAGAAGCACATTTGCAGATGTCAACACACTTCACACTCGCTTCTTCAATCCGACGTATTTCATGTGAAATTGTCACATATAAATCCAGTCCATAAACACGAAATTTCGTAGAATCGAAAAAATACCAAAATCTATTAATTCCAGATCAAATGGAAAAGTTGTTGCAATGCGAATTCATTCACAGTATGACTCCGAATTTCAATTTTGACTAAACACGCCATTTTCTGTCGAAAGCTATGTCTAGCGCGCGACTAAGTTCAGATTTATCTGGGCGCAGTAATAATGTTGTTGTTGTGTAATGATGAATCTGCGCTTGTGTATTTAGTTTGGAATACGGCATAGATTCAGTTACTTTGTTTCCTGTAGTGTAATTTGTTAATATAATTAAGCATTAGGTAGAATAAGAAAATGAGCATATAATAAAAAGGTTACTGCATTTGTATGGGAAAAGATGAACTCGTTTTGTCGGACGGATATATTTCACCCCCAAGGTCGTGCAGTATTCCATCCGAAAAAACTCGTTCAGATTTTTCCATGCAAATGCAGAAACCTATAAGTATTTCACTGACTCTTGAAGCATGGATGAGTATTATTTTCAAGGTCATTTTTATTTCATAATTTGTTTTCGGACAGTTAATTGGAATGTTCCTCCGCTAAAAGATTTCCAATCCGTTAAGTATGCTATTAGCGTCGTGTTTCCTTTTGAGAGTCGAAATTATGCGATCGGTTCAGGAAAGAGATGTGGATGTTCCAAATATACATTGGATTTGGATAACAAGTGACGAATTCGCGCTTTTGTTAAATCAACACGGATCGAAATGTTGTGACTATTACATAATGTTTTCATGAATAAGACCTTCTTCAAAGCAGATCCACCCTGCTCAAAACACATGAAATTCGTGTCGAATTGACACAGCAAATAAATCCAGTCCATTACAACCAGAAAAGCAGAATTGAGTAGAATCGACAGAGAAACAAAATCTATTCATTCCAGATCAATTGAAAGAGTTGTTGCAATGCACTGTCATTCGAAAAACGACTATAAATTTCAATTTTAAGTAGACCAAAACGACATTTAAAAAGAAAAAAACTAATGTCGAGCGCGCAACGAAGTTCAAACGTCGCTGGGCAGTACTATAGGCTCATCAATATTGTTATTGTATATTGACGAATGTACGGTAGTTTATTTATTTTGAAATACAGCAATAACAAGTTCAATAACTTTGTTTCTTATTGTTTGCTATTTTATCATTAATCCTTAGGTATAAAAACAAAGTATGTGTATAATAAAAAGGTTATTGTATTTGTATGGAAGAATATGAAATCGTTTATTTTGGATTAATATTATACTCCCAAGGTCATTCAGTTAAAGGCAAACTAAGAAAAAGTCGTTCATATTCACCCATACAAATGCAATAACCAACAAATATTATAAGTTTGTGATTGCGCACCGTTTCATGCATGTATATATATATGGCCAGTATATACGAATGTATATTTAACCAAGTGAATTACTCGAAATGCACATAAACCTGTTTCCGTGGTTTCGATTTGTTTCAACCCATAAATATGCGCAAATATCCACTCGCATAGATTTAGAATCATACGGTACGTACGAGATCAAGCAGACGAAGTCTAACGAACCCTTTCCGCTGTGCGTTGACACGTTCAGGGATGATTAAAAAAAAATTTGAAGAAAAGGAGTAAACACAATATATACATTCTACTAATGGGGTTTAGATTAGTGCGCTCATTAGTTGATTCGTCCTATTTTATTCCAATATAAACCACCACCGGGCATAATTGTTATCAAAAAGAAAAATCAGTTGCAAATTTCTTCATTTAAAAGCTTGTTTCCACTGCAACTTAGCGTTTTGGTGAGATGCGCGTTAACTTAGTGGTTAGCGTGCGGAATTCCTATGCAGAAGTATTGAGTATGATTCCCAGAACATACATTGTGTCCTTAAGCTAGATACTTTACTCTCACTGCGTGACAAAATTAGCTAAATCAACTACGCATAACGCTTGAAAGATCATTCAGCCCAACAAAACCAGAAATGTTCTGTTTATTTTGATATACTCCAGTCATTTTTTATGTGACGAACGATACAACCTTTGAACACATTTCTGACATCAATTCATTATCACTTAACTGTAAAAGGATGATAATTTGAATACAATGGCCGTAAATTAGCCATTATTGATTTTCCTAATTGCCACGTCATTAGAAAACAAAGATGCTCATCTGTTTTCGACTTAAATCGAAATCCTTGGCGACTATTCAAATTTGAGAGACTTTAAAAGGGTATGAAGGTTTTAGTATCACACAGGATGCATGCTTTGCAAAAAAGATGTCCATGCTTGAGATACGCCAAATGAACTGAATGTCAAACTCTTGATCGATTATTATGTGAGTACTGAGACCTTGGAAGTAGAGAATCTTCATGTTTGTTGACTTATTTATTAAAGTGGAAATGGTACATTTTTGAATGTTTCTTGTACCTTTCAAACTAATATTACCAAGCCAAGTTTGCAACTTAAAATTTAAATGTAACATGGGATCAACTATGCTTAAATTATTTGAAAATAAATAAAAAGATATGAAATCATAAATTGAACAGCGTGCATCAGTGAAGTGTCCGCATTTGGAGGTTTCCTCTATAACATAAATTAATTTACCGACGAATTAGTTTCTAGAATGACGAAATGTTGGTTGAAATAAAATTGAAAATTATTTCTACATGTTCTGAATTATACATCATGAAGTATATGCATATTCTTTTCTTTAATGAGATGTTCGTATATACTCTGGGTATCTTCTTTTCCATCATTTAATTTACCGACTGTTAGAAAGTGTTCAAATAGACCGGTATGAATTTCAGTTTAAGAGAACTTTGCTTCAAGTTTTGAATGAAATAAACCATCTATTTCAAAGCCTCCCTCATTCTCCGTTATTGAAGCTGATTTTTATTGTACAGATTGTACTACATTAGTACAAATGTAAATCAGATTTAGGTCAGAAAATAAAAGAGCACTTCAGCGTAATTTAAATTACTAATAGAAGAAAATAATTGAAATGCTTACAATTTATATAAGGGGATATTTTCTTTCTCAACAATAAAGGCATAGTCACATAAGAATATACAACTTCAGTTTTCCGTTCTTTAGCTTCTAGAACAACACAAAACAGACATTTTCATCACTACTACCACTACTAAAATGTAATGACATACTGACACCATTGGATCCATTTGCAATGACTTGTAAACGCAGCGCCTCATATTATTTTAGAATCCATTTAAAGATTATGTTGCTGTATGTTCCTGCCGTCTGAAATTAACAAAACAAAATCCCCACAGGAAATGACATCATGCCCCTCTTTACATGACTACCAAAACGCTACCTCACTACAAATAAAACAAAAGGTAAATAAAATCCTAATTTTTACTACCATCCTACTGCAAATTTGCCGTAAATTTGATCAAATATTAATGTATTTTTGTGACTGACACAAAATAGACGCTAGAAGTCATGAAAATAACTTAAATCAATAAATGAATAGCCATAGTCTTCTAATTTCTAAATTTGTCAGTGGATTTTGTGACTTCTGTGCATCGGTTTATTAAAGCAGTACTGACTAAACTGCGTGACGAGTGGTCGTTCAGGTTGCTTCGAGGCTCACATTTACGACTTTTGACACCAATTACAGCTCTGAGTCCATTAGCTGGTAACAATATATGACGTTTAGGATTTCAACCGGATTTGGAAAGCATTACTTTTTCTCTATATGCAATTTTAAAGTGTTATCTTTTGATCTTACAAAACATCACATGATCGTGATTGGTCGCGTCCATTAACGGGAACAGAGTAACATACAAGTATTTCCCATGCATCTAAATGCTTACAAAAAAAGTTCTGCTTACAAGAACAGCTTCTAGAAAAGGAGTCGAGTTACGAGGTAAATTTCATGGCGCGATCTTCTTCGACAAAAACAATTAAATGCATGAGATAAAACCCTCAGTACTAGGTAATTGAATATCTGTCAGAGAGAGAGAGAGAGAGAGAGAGAGATTGGGAGTTTATTCATTTCAGATTTTTAGTAAGAACATATATGTTTCTGGATAAATTTTCCAAACCACATGTAAGAATCTGAGCATCAATGTCATACCCCAAAATTCGGAATAATAGCAGGGTCAAACATTCTGTGGAAGTTAAAGAGAAACATGCACGAAATTGTTTGAAAATTCGTGGGCAATGGGCAATGGCAATTAGACATAATGTGTAATGAGACTATATGGGGCTGTGTAATTTACTGGAAACGGAGCTGTTAGAAACAATTAAAAGAAAAAGTTGCTAGCTCAACAGAGGTAGTTAAATCTTTCCACTTCAGGACCATTGGTAATGCACAATTAAGTACACTTAAGTACAGCTTGGTGCTTGATGGTACTTAGATTGTGAAGAAATGACTATCAATTATGGTAATAGTGATGTCCCATTACGTTCAGTTAAGTATAGTAGACCATTTGGCAGTGATTGCGTGAAATAATAACTTGAAATTAAAACAATTTAATACTATTTTGTCCCCAGACTTTGATGCAATGTGCAGCGATAAGGAGACTGTATACAATGAAAATGAAATGCCACTGATACTTACGAATAGTCCATTTAGTGGCAAGGAGACAAAACTACTTGCTACCTAAAATCAAATATTTTGTTGACGGAATCCACTAAATTGGAAAGAGAAAAAGCTGGAATTGTAAAGATTAAATGATCATAGTTGGGAATTTATCAAAATATGTTTTTTCCTAAACATCAACAAAGTTAAGATAAATTTCTTCCTACTTTTCAACCTGAAGCATATCCATGCATCCGGCGTGCTATTTATAACTACATTCTGAAAAAGCCGGACAGAATTCCACAGAAAAAATGGGTTTCTTTTTTTGAGAACCCATAAATTTCAAAGTGGTCGACGAATACGAGGCTTTTGGATTTTAAAAAATATATATATTTAAAGTTCTTCGAATATTAATGACATTGTAAATGTTCATGAAACGTTTACAATATTTTCTCTGTAAATGTATGAGACAAGTGTTACAACAAAAGAATATTAACAAAGCGATTATAACCAAAACAAAACAAGGCGTCGGAGTTGGTGGATGCGTATGGTTGTTGTTGTTGTTGTAGTAGGGTTTAACGCCATTTTTCAGCACACGATAGGCTATACATGGCGGCCAGTATAATTGGTGGAGAAAGAACCCGGGAAAACCCCGGAAAGAACCACCGACCCACGAGAAGCTACTGGCAAGCTTTCTCACATACCCACATTGGCTGAATCCGAGACTCGAACCCACGCAGACAGAGGTGAGATGGCAGTGATCCGTAACGGAGAGCGCGTTAGACCACTCGGCCACTCGGGGCCGCGCGTATGGTTGTATTTCTAAGCTAAGATTTCGACATTAAAGCAACTGTCTTCAAGTTGGATAATCAATTTGATTATCATTTACAAAGAAAGCCCCAGTTAAATGTTATGCCTAATATAAAAGACATTTAGTGTTTTGAAAGCAGCTTGATACTCAACACAAATGTAAAGCCAGCAGGGTTCGCTTTCAAAATCTGAAGTAGGCAGTCGACGGAAAGTCTGAAGAATTGTAGCAAAAACATTATTAAGTTATGTCTAAACAATACCATTGCTTAGTGTCACTCAAATGGCACGTTTTGGAAAATAACACCGACAGAAATCCTTTTCTTAGTTCATATAGCCACAGTTTAGGATTTTATATTCAAATTCCTAAGACTATGGTACCAGAGTGAAAAAGAATTCTAAGTAGTGCTTTTTTGTTGTCTAGCGGAGTACTTTCAAGCTGGCATTGAGTAAACAATCAACAAATAAAATGAACTTTTTTTTCTTCTTCAGATTTTAAAGGTAATATTTATTCTTGTCCATAGAAAGAAGTTACTTTTGTCATTTTAATCAACTTTCTTGGTTACATATTTTCTGCATCAGAAAGATTACTTTGGAAATATGTAGATTAGTGCACTTGTGAATGAATATTAAGTATGATATGAGAGACAGACAGACAGACAGACATAGAGAGGACTGCTTAAATTAAACATCAAAACTATTTGTACAATATGTAAATATCTGCGAAATATTACATACTTATTCAGTCACTATATATGATATTGTTTCCTATTTTTAAAAAAACAAAGATAAAAGCATACAGACAATAATCTTTCCGTTTATATTCACTCAAAAACACTGTGTTGGGTTCGATAACATAGATTTAGTTATACCAGTACGTCATATTATGACCGTTTAGTTTTCATCGACTAGACATTTAGAAAAGTCAGGGCAGAACGTTGAATACATTCGTATGCAAACTGTACATACGTCTGTCTCGCAAAAAGAAGAAATCTTAAAAGCTTGAGTTGAAACGTGCAAGATTCGAATGTCAAAGGAATATCGGATGAATGTATAACACACAAAAAATAGGATCGACTAAAAATGTATTCAGTAAAATGGACAAGAAGGAGATCCATTGTAGTAAATGATTTGTACCGTTTCGGTAAAGCATGGAAAGGGTCTTCCGTTTTCGCTCGATTTAAGATTTCTGGCACATCCATTAATACAATCGAGCTGTTAGGCAGTACATATGTTGCGCGTGTATTTGAGAGGTCCGCGAAATGCTAAGACGCTTCGTTAAAATGGTGCTTGAATGGTGAGAAAAACTGCTTTAACAACCTAGTGTATCAAGCGCTAGTTCATAGCAACAAGTCTAGTATCTACACGCAAAAAAGCGTGTTCCAGAAATGGGAACACGTCATTGTTCACCGAGAAATGTAGACGCTATACGAACTCGAATGAGAATTATTAACGCATTAATACCATTTACATCATCGATGTTATGTGATTTGATTGGAAATATGCATGCATAAAGCGTATAAAAAAAGAATCGCAAGGATATATGCATTCTTTATAAGGTTGATCTCGATACTCTCTGGTTGATAAATATCGACAACTTAAATATATTTAACTGAACAGCTAATTTAATTTTCGTCGTAAATAATACTATTTACGTTACACCAATAAAATTATTGTTCATTGTGAGGAAATATACACGTTGGTTTGTCAACAGTAACCGGTGCCAATTTTTCTAATAATATATACGTATTATTTGGACAACAACTGGAGCAATCCGATGGTTATGGCTGATGCGCGTAAATTGTCAGAGACAGCGAAGTTGAAACAGACGGATCACAATTGCAAGTTAAAAGGCTGTAGCGGCATGAAAACTCTTAGAGAGGAAAGTGGATTGAGATTTGATTTCCATGTATTGGTGATAAGTATTCATAACCTTCGCTGTTACAAACGGTAGGGTTGCATTGTTCAGGGATCAAATTTATTTAGCGAAATTGATCAAAATACGAGTCTAGCTCTTAAGATTATAAACTCCAATATCACATTAAGATATTTGTTACAGTACTGAACTCAATATTGAAACAGCGGAGAAATATAAAAATCAGTTTAACTTTCCACGATATCGATCTGAGTGTAATCTGGCCTTTATAGAACTTGTAACGGTTAAAGTAATCGATATTACCTCCTGTTTGCATGACGTTCGGTCCCATTTCATTTTTAAACGATGCCGTTCGGATTCCCTACCGTAGCTTACCGTTTTTGAACACTTTTCCTTGTATTTTGCTCTCTTGTTCAACCATCCCGAACCAGGTACGTCATTTAGGGCCTCAACCCCCCCCTTCCCGAATGTGCCCCCCCCCCCGTCAAGTTTCCCCCACGCCGACAAAAGTTGAAATGACGTCCCTGTCCCGAACGGTTCACTTCTTTTACTGCAACCGAATCGTTGGATATGGTGCCTTCCATGTAGCATTCATACATTTATTATTTTTCAGTTTGATCTTAGTCATGTGTCTGACCATTTTGTTCGTGTACCGTTTTGTATTTATGCTGGTTTCCATTTTGAAAACAGAGTTTTATATGCAAACGTTTCAAGTAGTGTAAATCGTTAATTCTCATGAGTATGCTTCCAACGTAATGCTCAGTAATAATTAATTTAGACATATGACTGAAAAATTATTAAAGCTAGGTTAACAGCCCAAATTACACACACATACGATTCATATACACACAAAATAAATAGCATCAAATATTCTTAAAGTTTCAATATGTTATTTTGGTAGTTTAGGTCAAACATTTAGTAAAATACTTTTCTACAAAGTGATTCTTATTGGATATTTAATTATTTGCATTATATTCTAAAAGACTGAAATTGAAAACTTGTATGAAATTGGTGAGCTTGAAAGAATAGGATCATTTTTAATTTTTTATATATAGCTAAAATATAAAGTTTATGAAGTTGTATTTTTAAATCTAGAATTAAGAGATGAGATGAGATCTAAGCAGACTAAAGATGTTGAGACCAGTAGTCGTGAGATAGACAGTTTTGAACAGTATACCTCCAAATCATTAACATTCCAGTCCCTTCTGCTGACCAAGCGGAGTTTAATACATATACAGTTGTCGCTACTTTTTTAAAGAATAATTTGGAGTTGATGTTCCTCTTGATAAAACCGACCGCTCTCGTATTCTTGGATCACATTGAGCAGCACGGGAGCGCCAGACATGGGTGAGAAAAAAACAGACGTAAAAAATTAAATGGTACCAACTAATAGTAACATAAACTATAGGTGACACATGATGATTTTATGTGCTATAAAATGTGAATATTTTTATGAACCACATAGCAGGGTCAGTCATCCGACCTAAGGGAGTGGGTGGGTGGGTGTGGACATGGGTGAAAAGAATGACGCAAATAAAAATCCAAAGTCCAAGGGTTCACCAGAGAAAATTGCGTCAGACATGGGTGAAGATGATGAAAAATATAGTAACTAAGCGTTGTAAGAAAATTGTGTTGTGTAATTTCATGGCTTCGTGGAATCCGTTTTTACTCACCGGATGAGGAAATGTTGGCCACAACTTTTTAAAAAAATTATTATATCGTTTCAAGCAGTAAAAAGAGACTATATGGAGCTGAGCTAGTTGTCTGAGCCATTTTAGTAATCCAATTTAATGAATATTTGATTCTTACTTTTTTTTGTGTATATGAATTGTATGTGTGTTTAATTTGGGCTGTTAACCTAGCTATATAAGTTCATGGGGTCTCTTTATGGGATACCACATGGTCAACTGAGTCGTCAGTTACTTGATCAGTTCTTTTTGGTTATGTATCACTCCATGTAATCCTCGGCGCTTTTTGTTTTTACGTCATCAGACGCATTTATTATCTCGAAGTATCTTTTCAGTGTACGATACTTTCTCCCCTCCCCACCCCTTCCACACACATAGATGCTTTTCCCTTAATACCAACGCCACAAACCAACGCACAGTAATCACTGCGATAATTTTTTCCACAAGGTTTAGACGACCACATCATCAGCACCTTGCATTAAAGAAAAAATATTATTTAGCAGGGGGCGATGGGACGAAGCTAGATTACTGCAACAATAAGATTAAGATCTCACCGGTAACAAAATTTCATTATCAAAATCAAAAACAGATTTAAATCTCATCAAAAATTGCATCAGATCACTAGAAGCAACACAAGATGAGTTTGCAAGGCTATCTGCGATTGAGCCAGAGCACATGACCAAATCAGATTTTGACAGATTACCGGGTGACAGAAACAAATATCATTTGAGTCACAGTTGCATGATTTTATCAAACAAGCAAAAAATGAGTTTATCAGCGATCGTGCTTCTTATGTTTGGTCGACGTTTAAATTGATTATGATGGTATTTGATTTCACAATGGATGACAAACGAGCATCTACTATCATTAATACTATTGTTGATGACAGCAGAAACATCATTAGAATACAATTTATTGTTGAATATGTTAACGAGGATGGTCCGAGTTTGATGATTCGTGATAAACTTAACCTTGGTAAAGAATCACGGCGAAATAACAATGTCGTCATAGTAGATAAAAATTCTAAAACGGGTATTTTCACAGGAATAGAAAAATCATACTACAATAACGCATATTCAGTTTCCTCAGTTGTTTATGCGCTTTATCGTTTGAAGGAAACTGACATATCTACTTTTCCTCCGATGAGAACAGGCTCGTTAAATTGCGTGGCTCAACGTGTCAGAGAATATTTTACAAACTCAAAACGAGGAAACGAACTTTCAGAATCAAGAATTAAAATAAATAACTGGGAAAACTCTCTTATTAACGGAGCTAAATGTCAATCTCAACGACTGACGCGCAAACATATAGTGTGGTTGGGCTCCAATAGCGTTATTACGATATATTTTAGATTTTAACGTCGTTAACGGCAACCTCTTTGATAATTTTCTACAATCAACAAAAAAGTTTGGTTACCACAAGACGACAAAGAAATATGCAGAAAAATTATTGGTAAATTTACACAGTGTTCATCAGGTCATTGTACAAGATTAATTATGGATCAAGCAGAATTAGATTTTGTTGTCAAGGATACAGCGGCAAATTGTATATCGGTGTCAAGAAGAAATGCAACAACACGAGATAGAATAATTATTGGCACGATAATAAGTTCCTGCGACGGCAATTCTCCTGAATTTACTCATTGAAGATCATTTATGTTGGCATACTCGTCAATAAGCCTATTATCGATGACTAATAGATTTCCTAATGACGTTGTTAGGGTCGCCACAGATTCTTTTTATATTTGTCGTCATAAAATGTATATTGTGCAATCATTTATTGATACTGCTAGCGATGCCGTTTGGAGTTCGTGGCGAATAAAACACGAACAAATACGCAATTATTTCGATCCAGTTGATGTTAAAGCACATGATGTTTATTATCGCAACGATAATGTATCACATATTTCATCATCACCGTCAGTGAACGATCCAATCACGAAACATAGCACGGTCTATCGGAACGGTCCAGGTTGTTCTGGTGAAACAACACATGCAATAGAATTATTTAAAAACTCTGACATGATTGTGTTGATTGAAGCCGACTCACAGGCTTGCCAGAGTGATGAGACAACGTGGTTGTCAGCGCATGTACCTATCATAGTTTCTTTAGATGGCGAGGTGATGCATGGACTCCCGGACGAATGGGTGAGGAATATATCCCGAGAATATTTATCTGGGATGAGATTTGTACAGTGTCCAAAAAAACGTTACAAACATTTCTTGATTGGTTATTAGCAAACTTTACTGTAATTATCATGTGTGTCGATCATGGACAGCCTCCGCCGTTTACATGTGAATCAGCGGTACATCTGATAGAACTATTGTGTGTTGTCCATGTTCTTGATTCAGATGCTACAATGTATACCATGTTGATGAATTGAGTCGTGTGAACTACACGATCGACAATCTTTTTTATTTGATCGAGATCAGTTTTTATATAATTGATTCTTGAGTTAATGTTGATGAGCTCATTGCTAATAATTTCGATTGTTGTTTTACCGTTGACTTGATCAACAAGTTGTGTGTGAATTTCAGAGAGCTTGGTGTTGATGACTGTCGGATTTCCAAAGAAATTATCCGTGGTTCTATTTATGTTTCTACGAAAATTTGCAAACGCGGTTACATGAATAATATATTCAGATCTGAAAGTGGTCATTCCATCATTGAATATCATTCGCGAGGTCATCATCGGGATGTTGCTATTGTCCACGTATTTCTTTCTTGCAGCGTCATCGTTTCATACTGGTTCTCTAAAATTAGCAAAGCTATTTCCGCTCATGTTGAGATCGCCAGTCATTGCATCGCCGGTTTAATCAACATATTTAATATTCTCAATTCCGATTGTGGTGTTGTTGTTTTTGTTGCCACGTCATCGTCTGATTTTGGTTCTCCCACATTGATAATTGTATTTCTGCTGATGTTGATCGTTAACCATGACAACGTTGATTTGCTGCCGCTGTCCATGAAAGAGAGCAGCCGCTGTTTTCAACAAGTGATGGTGTCATTGTTGGCATCTACAACGAAAGCCTTGTCAGCGTCAATTTTCCATGAAGCGCCGTAGCTGCAGCTGCCAGATGGCTTCGTGATCCGTGGATTGTCGCACATGAACAACTCTGTGTTTAGTCCAGAAGGTAACTTTTCTAACATTTCTGCAGAAACTAAAGCTATGTCTCAGTGGTGTTGCACAGCTATGTCTTCCCTGAGCATCAATTTGATTTTTTCCAAGATGAAATCTGCGTTGGCGTTAACGCGCATAACCTCAACATCTGCGTCATTTACTCCACCGTTACTTGTAGGCATTTGATGAAGATAAGGTCGGTTATCGGCTTTATCCACGGTATCTTATGAGAACATCATTTATGGGCCAGCAGACCGTAACTAATAATCGGTATATCTTGTGTGGCCCAATATCGTCGTGGCAACAAAGTCAACAATATCATGGCATATTTAAATTTTTCGACCATCAATGATATATCATGCACTGTTAAATAATGCAAGAATTCCGTTATTAACAAATAAAGCGTTTCTTGGATGATCGTGACCCAATTATTTGTCTTCATAAGGAATTTTTCTTGAAAGCCTTGCCACAAGATCAAGCGCAGTGGATTAGGAGGAACAAGGGTTCTAGTCCAGTTGTAGAGGCTGCAGAAAATTATACTCCCACCAATGTACAACAGCAATGGCAGAATAATAAGTTTCGTCAAAATATAAATGTAAATAGTAACAAGATAAATATTCAGAACTTAAGCAGCAAGCTGAACTAACATCAAAGATAATAATAGTGCTAGCGAAGCAAGCAATGGTATTGTAAGGTATTGTCCAACAGATGATATGAAACATCGAGACAACCCAGCAACTTGTTTTGTTAAGCTAACAACTGGTGAAAGGCTTTTTTTAGAAACAGGATATGCAAATGGGCTCCGATACGATCTTGATAATAGAATACGTCGTTGGTGAGAGTTGCAAGCTGGAGGGGCACAAAGATATATTATACAGCCAGCCATTTACCGCACAGTTGGCTGTGGTAAATATCGACATCTCACATTATAAGGGACCAGTGCAAGCTGGGTTATTTAAAATTTAGCCGTTGAAGCCATATTGGGGATGGATATACTAAGCAAGAAAGGATCATTTGTTGTTACGAGGTCGATGATAAAAGGATTCGACGATGAGAGGACTGTGGAAAATACTGACCAATGTAAGGATGAAGATAAGAATGAATTTGTCAACATCATCATCGAGACAGCACATACTGTTGAGCGTGATGACATTGAAGTTGACAGACTTTCAGCAATGAATGACATGTTGTCGAAACTACAGACTGCGGATATTTCACTGCAAAGTATTAGAGATAAGTCATTTGCTACTCGTGAAGAGGCTGAGGAAGAGCCAACGGCATTCTTCTGGGAAATTGATATTTTGCGTCGGAAATCGCAATATGTTGATTGTATGCGTGGAGAGGAGCAAACTGTTGTAGCAGCATGATTACGACAAATGGTAATGGACCTGGCACACGATCGGCCCCTTGCAGGTCACTTGGCCTTGGAGAAAACAAAGAGAGGATTCTCCAACCGTTCTTTAGGACTTGTATGTTTTCCGATGTAAAAAAACATATTGTACATCGTGTCATGAATGTTAGATGACAGCAGTTGTTGTTGTTGTTGTTGTTGTAGGGATTAACGCCATTTTTCAGCACACGATAGGCTATACATGGCGGCCAGTATTAATGATGGAGGAAGAACCCGGGAAATCCCCGGAAAGAACCACCGACCCACGAGAAGTTACTGGCAAGCTTTTTCACATACCCACATTGGCCGAATCTGAGACTCGAACCCACACAGACAGAGGTGAGATGGCAGTGATCCGTAACGAAGAGCGCTTTAGACCACTCGGCCACTCGGGGCCCCTAGATGACAGCAAAACCGACTGCAGGTGAGAGAGCACCAACGGTTTGTAAACCGGTGATAATAGGATCGTTCTCGAAAATTGCAGTAGAAACTGTTTGGATTTTATAACTGAATCCAGCATGCAATTAGTAGATCCTTAAGTTTCATTTTTGTTAAATTGCTATGAGAATAAAACATTTTAAATTAGGTTTAAGTCGAAAACCGAAATGTTTCTGCAGCCCAGTCACAAAAGAGTATATATATAAACTGGCAGGCATGGGTGAAAAGAGGACGCTGCGGATAGTCGCCACGACTTGTTACGATGACCTTTGTGACAAGAAAAGACTTTCTTGTCAGCGACATCGAGATCATTGGGGAAAATATAAAATATCCTTTCAAATTATAAATTGTTCGGTTTTAGTCATTTCATTTTTCTTCACTGCTTTATGGTACTATACGACAACATATTAAAAAGTGGAAGAATGAAAAATATAATAAACAATGAGAATGCAGTCAACATATCCCTAAAGTGATGCTCAGTATTTAGGCAGACCCTCATTTTATAAGATGTAAATCTATATTTCATACTGATATACCTTTTAATCCGCAGGTATTTTTCTTGTATTTTTGTCCCCGGTCTAAATTATACCAATATATGTATTCTTCGGAGCCCAGTCTAAATTATATTTGTTGTTGTTGTTCTCCCGTCCAGTCGACGAGGACCACTATAGCCATCCAAGGGTTGGAGAGGCTGTTCTGTTCTGTGCGTGCACAGGTAGCTGGGGAGGCCAATCTTTGCACGGAATGTTCGTTTGCATAAGGAACAATGGATGTGTGGAACATCTCCAGGAGGGTTGATGGCACGCGCTTTTCTGGCTTGCCTCTTCAGCACTTCAGCTACTGTCCTGCTAGATTCGCACAACTTGGAGACTTTGTGCACGGAGAAACGACAAGTGACTCGATTGTTTGCTGTTTACTCACAGGAATCAGCGTTTATGTTGAACGCTTTCAGTGCAACTTTCATATTATCTTTGAAGCGTTTCTTTTGACCTACGTTGAATCACCGTCATTGCTGTAGTTCGCCATAGAAGAGTCTCTTAGACAGCAGGTGGTCTGGCATGCGTACATGTCCCGCCCAGCGTAGCTGCGATTGCATCAGGATCGTGTGGGTGCTGGAGAGACCTGTTTGGGCGAGTACCCCAGTGTCTGGAACTTTGTCCTGTCACTTGATGTTGAGGGTTTTCCTGAGTCTTGTGGTGTGAACGTGGTTCAGCTTTTTGGCACGTTGTTGGTACACTGTCACGTTTCGCATGCGTAAAGTAGTGTGGGGAGCACAACTGCCCTGTAAAGCTATAGTTTGGTCTGGATGATAATGCCTCTTCTATTCCAGACGTTGGCATACAGTCTGCCGAAAGTTGCGCTTTCTATGGCAATGCGGAGGTTCATCTCGTCGTCAATAGTGACGTTATGTGTCATTTTGCTGCAAAGGCAAGTGGAATGGTTCACTACGATGAGTTTTTTGCCGATGCCGATGATAATGTGCTCAACATAGGGCTTTCCAGGGGCCGACTGATGCAGGATTTCAGTCATCTTGGTACTGATGGTGAGACCGAAGCTTGTGCAGGTCGGCTTCTGAGTCAGCGTTGAGGGCGCAGTCATCAGCAAACAAGATTTCCCTGATGGTGTCTGTCATAACCTTGGTTTTCACTTGAAGCCTCCCGGGGTTAAACAGTTTTCCATCTGTACGGGATATGATACCGACTCCAACATCTCCGTCTCTGAAAGCATTAGTCAGCATGGCAGAGAACAATAGACTGAACAGTGTCGGTGCCAGAACACAACCCTGCCTGAGGACATTGGTTACTGGGAAAGGATCAGATGTCACTCCAATGTCCTGGACTCGTGCCTGTCTGCCGTCGTGGAAATGCTGCCCCATGGATATACATTTTCTCGGGCATCCGTACTTGGCCATTACCTTCCACAAGCCTTCTCTGCTGACAGTATCAAAGGACTTTCTCAAGTCGACGTAGATCGAGAAAAGGACGGCGTTTTGCTCTTCTCATTTTTCTTGTAGCTGCCTCGCAGCAAACACCATGTCGATGGTTCCACGTATTTCCGGAATCCACACTGGTTTATCTGGCAGGAGACCCTGGTCAAGGTGCTTTGGTAGGTGGTTCAGTAGGATTCTAGTGAGTATTTTTCCAGCGATTGAGAGCAAGGATATACCCCGGTGGTTGTCACAGGCCTGGCGGTTCCCTTTAAGCTAATACAGGCTGGATTATGGAAGCGTCTTTGACTTCTTGGGGGATCGTGTCTTGCTGCCACATCAGTTAAAGCAGTTGGTGGAGCCTTTCTATCAGGTATGTTCTCCTTCCTTGTAGACTTCAGCTGGGATGTAGTCTGAACCAGGGCCTTTGCCACTGGAGACCAGAGGCATCGCTTTCTGTGTCTCGAGCAAGGTTAGGGCGTCATCCAGTGCTTCGTTGATGGGTAATTAGGAGAGATGACTGATGGCTTCATCGTTGATGGTGATTCAGGATGCTTTCAAAGTGTTCAACCCATCGTTGAAGAGATTTATCATTAACCATCGTGGTCAAAGGAGACACAATGCGCGAATGTGTCTCAGGAACGATTTAGGTACTTTTGCATCGACTTGGATAACTCAGATGGTTAGAGCCCCTGTGTAGAGTATGAAATGCCCCCCCCCCAGACATGCATAAATGCACGCACACAAGCAGACGTGCACACAAGTAAGCACTAATACATGATTCAGACAAAGATTGATAGATTGATAATTCAGATGGTTAATACGCCGGTATAAAATGAGGAAGACCAATCCTCTCACATGTACAGATACACGCACCCTCTCTAACACTATAAGATAATGATGGCAGTGTTATATATATGTATGTATGTATGTATGTATGTATGTATGTATGTATGTATATATGTATGTAAATTAAAAATAACATGGCTATATATATATATATATATATATATATATATATATATATATATATATATATATATATATATATATATATATATATATATATATATATATATATATATATATATATATATATATATATATATATATATATATATATATATATATATATATATATATATATATATATATATATATATATATATATATATATATATATATATATATATATATATATATATATATATATATATATATATATATATATATATATATATATATATATATATATATATATATAGTTACATTCGGGTTCAAAGGACACACAAACACCAAATTAGGGTCCTACAACTTTATGTAAAATAAAGCTAAAATCTTAAAAATAAACTAGAAAACCAGTGTTCATTACAGTACCAAGCCCAGCTAAAAACTTACTGCTCTATCACTCTGCTCTTGTTTTAGTAAGGGTTAGAGACAAGGGATTCAAATTAAATTAACATTTGTGCCTTATCCAGGCTCAGATAGCCATGGGAAGATAAACAACAGCACTGAACCTGTTGACGGTCTCTGGTATCAAATATCCAGAATGCTGGGAATAATGTTCTGGTGTCACTACTAACAATTAGAATCTGCTAGAATATGATGCAAGCACTTATAACAATGCGTATTAAGGTGACATGAGCGGATCACAATTTTATATACCAATAGTATTGGTATTGCAAATTGCTTTAAAAGTCATGTTATTTTTAATTTACATACATACATACATACATACATACATACATACATACATACATACATACATACATACATACATACATACATACATACATATACCAGAGACAATCTATTCTGAGCTATTACGTCTATGTCATCGGAACCTCCAAGAGGGATTATAAATTACTCCTGAAATATTTATGTGCACACTGTCGGACATTAACGCTAGTGTCCGAATAAATATCTTTTCCATTTCCTGTTCGTTTTCTCCCGCGACAGTCATAAATATGCATGGCTATCAGCAGCCTATATTTTCTAAATTAATGTCAAAATTTTAATACAGAATTAGGTTTTATACGTTTTGGGGGTAGTGAATTTAATTATCATGTATAATATAATAAGACTCACTCATCGAAACATTTAATATGTTGTAGTGGAATCAATTAAGCCTAACTACAGGGTGAGTGTAGAAAGCTTCTCATTCGTAGTCACATATTGCAAAAAGGGACAATATCAAAGTTGCTTGTTGTGAAGATCGAAATGTAAAGAGTTTTGAAGACCGATCTTTAAAAGGGTAGGCAATATTTAAATCATTTCATTTTTTCTCCATAGTATGAGGTTTAGTGATGATAAAAATATTGTGATTGGAAATAATTATACTTGACCGAGAAATATTAATGAGTAACAACCTTCGTGAATTCATCATTTGATACCAGCCAGCAAAGTTAAAAGACATCTTCCAATATCACTTTTTCTACATCTTCTGCATATAACACCATGGGAAATTAGAATAATTGATTATGTTATTGAACAATGCCTTTTATCTTCAACCTTGCAATATTTTGTTTGTTCTAAAATTCATCAACTAACAAGATCGTCATAATCCCATTCCAGCAGCCCCGCCACCACTGAGCACAGAATGTATTTGATTTTTTATGCTGATATGATGTTAAAATTTATTTTAAAAGCATTTACCCTCAAGGTAGTATAAGCATACCATCTATTCATACTTCTTCTAAGGTTCGATTGATTACTTAATCAAGGATTTTATTCTGGCACGTTCCTATTAGTTTTAGCGTTTGACATTCGAGTATGGTACATCCTTTATTACACTGACTTCTTGCATGGTTCAAGTGCCATAAAGGTATCTTCTATACAAATGATATGGTATTAGTATGTTGCCCGAACAGTCACATACTGTTTTGTGGGCAATAATAAATTAAATATGCTCTACTGCTAATAGAAAATGTAATAAATCGGATCTAATGAACTGATCTATATTGTTAAACAATAACCAAGATATTCATAGTTATCCAACGCAACTGACGCAGCTATATTGTTAAACAATAACCAAGATATTCATAGTTATCCAACGCAACTGACTACTTCGTAATGAATTAAATGATAAATGTATTTATGAATTAAACTAATGAGAGGGAGAGACATGCATACATACATACATACATACATACATACATACATACATACATACATACATACATACATACATACATACATACATACATACGTACATACATACATACATATATCTGTAGATCAACAATGACAATAACTCTGTTTAACTATAATGGAGTCAATCGGTGATCAAAATTATCTTCTTTGGATGACAACCAGGATGCACTACTCGCATCATGGACATTCAATTTTTTGTCTCCAAGTTACCTAGACAACCAAAATTGTAAGTGAGCAACCACATGATCTACAGTTAATGCCTAACTGGGCAACAAGTTTTGAAGGATGTTTCATCTCAATATCAGTTATCTGCTTTGTTGAAAGTTAATGAAAATGGTATGGTTTTCTAACAATTAAGTTTTAAAGTAACTTGGCAGGCTAATACACTATCCGTTAGTACGTGGTATACTAGTGTAGTGGACAATATATCCCTTTCGCGCTTCTACAAAAGTTCCGGCTTTGCTCATCACATAAAGACGTTTAGACAGAATATATCGGTGTTTGTGTCACTCTGTATTACAAGGACACATAGATAAGGTTGCACCCAGTATTAGGCAAAGGTTGTTCATATAAAGAGATTTGTACAACATATAATTAAATTGTTTAAATAAAAATCCAGTTCTGGAGTTCCATAAAGTAATTCCAGATTTCAGATTTGTTGAAAAACTGACCATTAACTGACGAGCGTGAAACGTCGATCTCACTCATTCGTAATAGCGAACTATGTGGGGTTATTACCTGTCTTTAATGTTTAGCATGGGCGCAATTATACATGCCTTCCACCTTTTACTGTGTCAGCTTGTTTCTCCTAAACAAAAAACAACATTTCGATACCATTCACGCGCAATCGATTGCTGTGCGTGCAATAGGCAAACTTACAAATTTATGACGACTAGTGCGAGACTTATCTCCCTCGATTTTATCGGGCGCTAATTTTTCCAGACTGGAGCCAGATTGATTTTCGACAAAGAAACATTAATACTGTTAGTTAGTTCTAGCGTTAAAAAGTCGAAGTCAGATAATAAATATAAACCTGATACTAATTAGACACTTAATTATTGATCTGAAATCCTAAGCCGAACACTTATTCATTTAGCGTTCCTTGGAGGAAAAATCGAGCACGAACATTGGTCATTGAAAATAAATCTGTCATGTCTGCCAATTTTTTTATTGACTTGCACGTCATCAAATTTAGTCTCTTTTTAGTATCGCAATTTACTACGTCGTCGTTAAAGTTAAGCTGAGATAATCACATTTTTATGAACGGAGTTCAGTATATACTACAGTAATCCTTCGCCCTAAATATGTGTCATAATGTAGAATGAACATTGTTGTTATTGTTGTTGTTCTTGTTGCTGCTGCTGCTCTCTCTCTCTCTCTCGGTTGGGGTAATTATGTTCCATAGTTTTAGCCTTATTTTAATACGTTGTTGATGTTATGATCATTATCTTCAAATTAGGTTGTGCTTACCTGAAACAGTAAGACCCTCTCAACCCACGCACAGGCAGTTTCGGGTACAAAAACAAAGACATGCAGCACTTGCACCCTCAAATGAAGTGTTAAATATGCTTCCACCGACAGAACAAAAATGAAAATTAAACCTGAAGACCGTTTTACGGCAGAGGTACAACAACCGAAAGAAGGAAAAGATCTCGGTGTACTATGTGACCGTTACGAACTCGTGTATCGGCTGTAACTTTTCTTGGAGTCGGTTTGAGCGGGCAAAAACGCATCACACCAGAATTCGTTAACGAGGCCGTATCGATTTGTCAGCAGTTGCTTACCAACGACATTATCAATCCTGGAACGTTTCGCTTGCTGATGCACGAATTTATTGATGACATCGACAGTACATACGATGATAAGTACAGAATCATAGTTCGCAACTGTTTGTAAGATTCCCCATGAATAATTAGTTCGTGTTTACGTCAAATGGTGGCACGATCTGCAACGTTGTTGGACTTTACCCAAGCAGGTACAAGCTTGAATCAGCCAATGAAGGATCACGTTGGTGACCAAGCGCAATGCTAACATTTATATGGATGAAAATAACTCTACACTCAGCTCTACAATCTCCATGGGATCAGCAGCTGATATAGCGCCGTCATTGTTGAGAACAGTTCTTGGTTGGCTTGAAGAGATAAATAAGATTCCAGACGACTAACGAATTATGTGTGCAAGTCCCGACGGTATCAATTACAATATCGCGCCAGACATTGTCAGAATCACAACCACGACTCATGTTAATCTGACATGTCATGAAATTAGTGGTAGTTATAAAGCCTCCGCCTCGACAAGACGAGCGTCGCACTGTTATATATTTTTTGGATTTTCACAGCTAAGGCCCCCGTTGATCTGATATCGATTTCTCTCACACCCGTGTACCTTCCATGCAACAATACCCGTTTGAAAAACCTTCGCTTTACTCTAGTGGACCAAGCCGGGAACATGTTGGCCGCGCGCAAAAAGACCATGACGATACAACTGTACAATTCTGATCGAACTGATATTTATATATAATGACAATTTTAAGAGAACGTGTAAAAACCGTACATGTTGTCAACGCGAAAAGAAAACGGTTTATGTTGGTGATATTTGTGGATTGTTTACAGGAGTTTCAAAACTGCTTTGCCTTTGCGCGCTGAATGTGACGTTATGTCGTATTGGGGTGGGGTTCTCCCAATATAATTTAATTAAATTAAATTGAAAGTTCCACCCTGGCTCGTTAGGTTAGAAAGTTAAATTAGTGATGATGTAGATTTACAGCTCTGAGCCCCCAGTCAGCAATGCCGACGGTTAAATTATAGAGAACACGAAGATGAAATTCAATCAATAACAATTTAATAAATGTGATAATTTAAAACGATAACTTCCAATCACTCGTCTTTCCCTCGACCAAGTGACAGCCTAATTCATCCCGTGATTTACAGTGTGAGTTCGATTTTCCCCTGTCCTTGCATCTACTCATCTATTTCTTCCCGCTGATTCTTCCTTCTTTCCGTTCCTCTAACTCCTTCTTTGTCTCTTTTTCTCTCTCTAATATCTCCTCCTCCAACTTCGCTCCAAACTTCAACTTCTCCTTTCTTCTCCTTTCCCTCTCTATTATTTCCTCCAATTCCGCTCCCAGACTTCACTCCACCTTCTTCTCCTTCCCTCCTTTCCTCCGTCTCTCTATCCGAGACTACGGGACCAAACTTTAACTGGTCTGTCCCTCAAAGCTTCCTGTGAAAAACCACAAGGCGTTAACAAATGTTTTATCGAACCTCTCACCTCACACTATAACGACAATTAACCATCAGATAGCTGTCACTGTTTCGGCCACGCATGCATACACATCGAAATTCCCACACACTTCTTGCAGGGTAAACAATGGCGTAATAACACAGTATCAGCGAATTGTTATACAGACATCAATACATTGCGTCACGTCAGTATATACACATATATATTTAATCTCATCGTACTACAATCTGACAAAATCAGACGCATGTCTGTGCATTACAAATATTCAACAATGGCAAAATCTATAATCATATGAACATATGTGTTAGTCTACTATAAAATACCCACATAGTAAATTACAATATTAACTCTTACGACGGCTAGCAAGCTATATAATTCTTTACAAATATCAACTCATTTCTTCAAAATATGCAAACATATTAACAAAACAAAGTAATTCTTCGTACTACGATTCTTGTAATAATAAAGTATACATACGACCTACAATTAAAATGCAGTCGCATTCCACAAAGACCGAACAAATATATACTGACCTTTTGAAGCTTTCTGTACTTAGAATTTCCCGCTCTAAGATTTTCCCGCCAATAATGAATGGCTATTCGGAGTTACGCTAACTTCTTCTCTGGGTAATTTCTCTCAGCGAACTAACTTTTGCCGGAAAACGCAGGGATATCATTCTACCCAAATCAAGGTCTCCCCCCATCTCGATTCTGATTGGGTGGCGCTGTGCCCCTGTCCAATCGTCTTAGCGGCCAGTTCAACCTGTCTGTATGTTTGCAAGGGAAAGAAGTTAGGACACTCCCCCTTCTTCATGCAATTTCTTTTGATCTTGGAAACATTTCGACACCTAGGTGATAATTGGCTGTCTGTGACTCGCAACTCCGATGTCCGGTTCTTCTATTCTAGCCACAACAATCTTACGTAACGGATTAGTGCTAGCCTTCGGCAATGTTCGACATCAAACAATGACCCGTCAGAATTACCTTGATTATACATGTTTCAAACTGGGCTACTCTGGGTCGGGGTAAACATGACACACTGAACCAATTGCTAAGCTAGCTGCAATGCGAGTCGATAGTATCATAAACATTGCTAAGACTCATTTGAATAACCTGTGACTGCGAACGGTTCAATCTGTTCGAAATCGTCTGCGAAGATTAGTGACTCAACAAAGGCGATTGCCTTACCATCAGCAACAAAAATGCCAACCCAGTTCAGTAACATCATCAATGAAGCTGGTCAACAACGTCTGTTTAATATAGTGATTGTAAATATGGCAGTGGGAAAAGGATTACTATAGGTGCGCAAAAGTTATTAAACGAAACCATAATCTATAAACAACGATTTATTTAAAAAGTGTATCCGATCCCGCGTTTTACATGGAACCGCCTGTGTTGCAAGACAGAAGCAAGCAAAATTGTCAATATTACTTGCATGAGGATGCGGATCCAAACAATGAAGACAGTAGAATTTCAGGTTCATGACACGTCTCCGTAATTTCTTCCGTGTGAGGCATTCTTGGAAGACAAGGAAAGTTTGCTTACGGCGCCAACGTAAAATTGGATTTGTCAACAACGGCATAATTACGTTGTTCAAAAACCACGTTATCTCTTTGATACAAAAGAAATCGAAGCAGTTCTAACGACGTCAGCGTTGCTACGCCATATCTTGGGCTCGTCAGTTACAGTGTCGATTATGCAAGGTCTGATAGCCCATCAAGGTCTGATAGCCCATCAAAGTTATTCATCTGAGACACAAACGATCAAAGTATATACACCGAAGGAATCCTGATTTGAACGACGGATTTTCGCAGTATCGAGCCCAGGTTATTACGGGTGGTGAGTATGCGAATAGTAAACTGTATTCGATAGCCATCGCAGATAAAATAATTAGCATGGCTGAGTTCGACACCATTTTGTTAGAAATTGAAACCGGAGGCGACTCATACCCGAAACCGGGGCGAGAAAAGACAGGTAGTGGATGCTTGGTGGAGAAAATCTAGTAAAGGTTTGCGGGCTAGACAGTGTCATCACTCATATCATTTCAAAATTGAGTGATTGACAATAGTAGTGTTATAATTGCGGTATTTGTTGGTTACTTATGAATGTCCCAACTTTTGACCCTACATGAATATCCTCTTGTATGGGCACATATTGGAAACTTTTGCGTATTATAATCTGACGGCGTGAGATATGAGTACGATGACAATGAAATATTTGTCTGTGCCAATTTCAGTCTTATGGCCGGCATACATGATGTAATGACCAAAACGGGACCATGAACCTTAACTTTGTTTTCATCCCTAGTCCTGTGATGATAAATATTTGAACTCATCAATATTATTAATCAGCTTGATATCAGTTCCGTGTAGAAATATAATTGAAATCATTTTAAAAAACCTAAACGTATAAACACAGAGGAAATCTACTCGTTAGACGAACTATAGAATCCCAAAATAGCTGATCCTGATTTGTTGAGTCACTGAAGACGAAATGGCAAATTATGGATTATGCCTAACTGAATACAACGGCTTCACTCATTCAGCCGTCTTCTATGGCTTTGTCCACTGTCAAATTGTTTTTAAAAGTATAATTTTGCTATCAATCACTCCTGTTGCAAATGTTTATTATCATCTGCAATGCACATAGTTTTAGTTACCTTTCTTGGCGCAGGCGCGCAAAAAGTTGATAGTTTGATTTTTCTCATTGTTCATTGGTCTTAGATTGTCGTATATCCTCCATGACCCCGGTTATCACTAATTACTGAACGAAGCCACAGAATCAGCAAACAGCATCAGCTATTGATTGATTTTACCTTAGTTTCAAGGAAATCTAGTCCAGTATGAAAATACTAGATAACGTCACTTTTATGTAAAGGATGTAACAAAAACATGAGCTTATAATGCTTGAATATTTACACAAAGTTTACATACGTATTCATTTGTTTTTATGTGCAGATAATGCTGACTATAAAACAATGTTAGCTAGTAACAAAATCCCCATAGTCATATAACCGAAATGAACTCCCCAATAGCTATAAGTAACAAATCAAATAATGTTGGCTACATCTTCAAATATATCGTTTTTTTATTTAGTTCCCAACGTTGTTTTATTCTTTATATCTGTAAAACCTAGACACAAAAAAAAACGTTGAGAATAAATTCAAAACGTTAGTTGATGCATACTTATAGGCCGAAAGCTTTACTATTGTCATAGTAAATTGAATGAACACACGAGAAAGCAACGCGTTTTACTCCTGTATATCTCGAATAGCATTTTATTTCAAGGAATAATAATTTGAAATGTTGACAAACAGATAAGAAGAGAGGGGCAAAAATAAGTACAAAAGGTACCTCGTGGAGCAGGTACCAGAATTTGCATGGTTTGAATGTACGGTTATTTATAAATGCCTATGCTCCGACGAACAAAATAATTACAAGGTCTTGAATTCTACAGTAGTCCAAAATTAACAAGGGCTCAAAGAAACAGAAAGCAAAGTTAAAAATTGCTTTGGTTTGGTGTTTTATTGCACAGCAAAACCAGTAGGTTATTTAGTGCAGAAGACTAAGTACACTCAAAGCTTAGCCGACTCGCGATGATCCATTGGTAGAATTCGAACCAGTACCCTTTCAGTCGCGAATCCGGCATGCTAACCATTAGGCTACTGCGGCTTCTCCTATATTAGTCACCTATCACGACATGCAGAGGTGGGGTGTGTCGGGCCTATTACACATCTGATTGGATGGAAGAATGAACAAATGAAAACCATTCTCTGTTATGTGGATGACATCCATTAGATCAATAGTGTGGACGAGATATTTGCTTAAACGCTACATTTGTCAAACAGAACACTCTAGGAAGACGTTATGGTCATTCCTTGTCATAAGCATCAGGCATTAATATTCTTATTGCCTATAGAAATTGATGTATTGACTTTTTATTACCTTTGCATCGCTATCTCAGTCTGCTCTTTTTGTAAAAACGGATGATGGTACAATTATTTTAGACATATCTTCGTGACACAGCGTCCGTCATTTATCTGTAATATGATTGATGCTAATAAAATACCAGTATGGATATAAACGATATACAACATAACTGCCTCGTATTATTCCTACATCAGCAATGTGATCTATCAGTTTTAATTCACAAGCAGGACATCGCTTGCGTTGCACATAAATCATAGAATCGGATAGATAGCACGGCAGTTACGTTGGAATCAATATCAGTTTAACGTATTATTGTGGTTTATTTTTGGTTCAAGATCGCTCTGGTTAAAAATCCATCATGGATATATACCTTGAGAAAAAAAAATAATCCGTTTGGGAATATAATCAATTTTGCAAAATATATGTAGACATGATTGATGCAAAAAGATATTTTACATGATAATCTAATACTTCACAGGATCGACCACATACCAAGCAAACTATAAGTAAGTAAAACACATACACATTTTTACACTCTCCGTTGAAACTATGATTAAAATCATTTCAAAATATGAAAACTATATAACACGTTTGGATTTGGGTACAGCGAAAACAAAATCCGCGAGAAAACATCTGCATGCGAGTCATTTCAATAATCCGGTGTGCTAATTATTTGAGGCATATTGCTTCTGTGTTTTAGAAACCTGATGTTTTTTATTCTTAAAGCGTTCTGTGAGTTGTTTGTTATCACCGCCCTAAAGGAGATCTTACCCTTACAACTGAAAATTCTACGTCAAAATTGTTCTTTTTCAACACAATCCGATCTTCCAGCAAAGATACCAAAATCAGGAGTTAAAATGATCAAAACTTCCTTTCTTTCAAAGTGCATAAATATCACATTTTGAAGAAATCAGATGAACATGATTGGCATATCCTCCCCACCACACATACACCAAAATAAAGAAACAGTAAAGAAACCGAGGATTAGGCCTAAATATGTTTCATTCCAGTGTCTCTGAATGAAATGGATTTTTATCGGGGAGGGAGGGGAGAGAAGGGGGTGTAAATACTTAAAAGTCGCCCTAGGTCACATTATTGATGGTAGTACGTGAAAACGTTCGGCTACGTTCAATAAGGGAAATATTGTATAGTTTTAATAATACTAACCAAGTTGGAATTGTTTAAAAGTATATAATAATTTGTCCTATTTGCTTATTTTATGCGGATGAATGTGAAATGCTCCATTACCAGTAAGTGTTTATCAATAAAGACGTGGTATTATGAAAGGCATTGCCATTATCCAGCTTAAGTATAGTCTAATTTTTACTAGCATCTATCGAGAAAGTTTAGTAAAATATTTTAATCTCCATAAATATTTTTTTTGGAGACGGGGGTTGGAGGAGCTGGCTAAACAAATATACAAGGGGTGTTTTTATGGAAACCCTGGTGCAGGCATAGGGAGCTAAATTCCTAGAACCATCATCATTTTCAGCTTTTTCAGGGCATACTTTTAAGTAACTGCAAAGAAAACGTAACATGGAAATATTTCAGTTGCATAACGCTCAATATCCGTCCCTGATATCTCTGTAAATGTTATCTCGCATTGTAATAGTCCGCCGTGTCTAATGACAAGATCATACATATATACCAAGCAGTGATGTTATGGGAAACAAAAAGGGTTGAGTTTGACTATAAATTAATAAATATACAAGCACTGAATTAAAAATATGTATTTATGTAAATGGAAGAATTAAATTTAATATGCACAAAAAGATTTACACTCCTATTTATGAATGGCATCTTTTTTAAGTTCTTGACAATGGTTTTAAGTATTTTAGCCATATATTGATATAAACAATGTACAAAGAAGTCTCATTGCGAAAGAAAAGTAAGTGAAGCTGATTTAAGGAAAAGTTTACTCGTAAGACCAAATGCATTCCGCTTTATCTTGTTAATGGCATCACTATGCTTGAATTTCCCTAGTGAGTCACCTAGAATATTGCATCAATTTATCGGTGTTCACGTAGCACCGTCTTTGATCTGATATAGGGTTCTCTTGATGTTTAGGTAGCAGAGTAGGATTCTGTTGGTGTTCACGTAACACCGTCTTTGATCTGGTATAGGATTCTGTTGGTGTTCACGTAGCATCATCTTTGATCTGATATAGGATTATGTTGATATTCACGTAGCACCGTCTTTGATCTGGTATAGGATTCTGTTGGTGTTCACGTAACACCGTCTTTGACCTGGTATAGGATTCTCTTGGTGTTCACGTATCACCGTCTTTGATTTGGTATAGGATTCTGTTTGTGTTCACGTAGCATCATCTTTGATCTGATATAGGATTATCTTGATGTTGCTACGTGAATACATCATGCACATGTATATATTTCATCTTCGTTGTTTCTTTTCTGACAATATTTGCATGCAGTGTATTATTAAAGTGTTTATATAGAAATTTCAATTATCACTCATTGTTTTGCAGCTAGAAGCTAATCAGGTAATTCATTATTCACATAATTTTGATTTTTCTTCTTCATTTGACGCCGGGGCCCCGAGTGGCCGAGTGGTCTAAAGCGCTCACCGTTACAGATCACTGCCATCTCACCTCTGTCTGCGTGGGTTCGAGTCCAAGGCTCGGCTAGCGTGGGTACGTGGGAAAGCCTGCCAGTAGCTTCTCGTTGGTCGGTGGTTCTTCCCTGGGTTTTCCAGGGTTCTTCCTCCACCATTAATACTGGCCGCCATGTATAGCCTATCTTGTGCTGAAAAATGGCGTTAAACCCAAGAACAACAACAAATTCATTTGACGCATGTGTTAGAACACAAGTGAACTATGGTTTCGTGAACGACAATTTAATTTTAGTGTGGTTGTATGACTGGGGGGTTGGGTTCGGTAATTTTGTTTCTTTATTTTATCCCAAGATCAATTTCTTTCAACTCCAATGATAAATACAATTAGGTTTTCTTAGTGAAAAATAATCTATTAAGTTTCATGTTGTTTATAAACAATTCAATCTATCGTCCAGCCCCAAAATTAAATGATCGGTCCTTTGTCCTCGTCAATCAACTGATTTTCGCTAAAGTATAGATGATCAATGAGAAACTATCGTGACTTTGGTAAATTTTAAATTTTGGGATTAATTGTTATACCTTTTTGACGGCGCCTTTTCATTGACTACGTAAATGTGTACTAGAGGGTCAACAATATTTTACTCATTTAAAGATATATTATTCCTCATGGAGAGAGAGAGAGAGAGAGAGAGAGAGAGAGAGAGAGAGAGAGAGAGAGAATGAAAAGGCGAAGAAAATATTCCTAAATTTGGAAATGCTGGTTTGAAGAATATACATAAGGGCAGATATACTTCCTAAATGGAAAAAGAAAGCAGTTCCTGAAGTGATATCACCACTGTGGTAAAAAAAAAAAATTAATTGGTATCGCCACTGCGGCGATATTTTTTCTCTCCCACTTATATATTTCAATAATTTATTATGAAATATATAATACATGCGTGCTATTTTCTGGAGAATTGTGACTGCTTCTATAAGACTGAGACGCACAAAGCAAATTGCCGATAAATAATCAAAAAAACATTTGTCAGCATTATTTATTTTTGTTGTGTTCGTATTGTCAGAATAGTAAAATGTGACATTCGTCAATTTTACATTGAAGTCGATACCCATTTAGGACCAACGATATCATAACTGTTAGAAACTGTGCCTAATCAGAGAGATTCATAAGGTGTTTGGTAATAAGCCTCAGACATGTAAGCGAGGTATATCATTATATGAGAAGAAAACATTACTAGCATTTGGAAAATGTTCATTACACATGGCACTTTTGTGTGTGTGTGTGTGTTGTTTTTATAACAAAAACAAAATTATTATAGCGATTGATGAGTATGGAGAACCCATTAATGATTCCAGAACTCCATGCCGCGCATATTTATATCTTAGCTACATAGTAGTATTTGATTGACTACTTCAGTATGTGTACATGATGCAATTTTTTAAAATCTCCAAACTACACCTTTCTACCATCTTTGTCGATTCGAATTCCACTTGGCCACCGACCTGTCTGAGACTGGACCAGGAGTCATTGTTTAATCAATGCACGTGTAGCAATGAAATGTTTAATAAATACACGTGAAGTAACGAAATGTTTAATAATCACACGTGGATTGATGAAATGTTTTATAATCACACGTGTAGTGAAATGTTTAATAAATCACACATGGAGGAATGAAATGTTTAATAATTGCACGTGAGTAGTGAATGGGGATACCGTAGGGACAATGGGACTTACCAATAAAAACATGAGAGTTGTACCCTGGGGACTATGTAAAATTTAACATCAGAGAAAAAAATTGGTACCCTAGGGACAATGGGAATTTAACATGGGACTATAGTTTGGGTCTGTCTAGGGACAAAGGCAATTGAACAAGGGAATATATTATGGGCCTGTATAGCGTCAAGGGAAATTGAAACATGGTGGGACTATCTAGGGACAATGATGGTAGAGGGCCAAACACAACAGAGACAGAGACAGACATACATTAGTACAAGCCTGAGATTTATATATAAAGCATTACCAAGACCTGAAATTTTGCTGGGGTGTTCAAAAATTTGCATAATTGTAATGATGCTATAAATAGCTATAATCAAGGAAAAGCTCAACGCCAAAATGGATGTGACTAAAAGTAACGCTAAAATGACGAAATTGTCCCAGAATTTAAAGGAAAATAAACATATCCCCGAAAATTAAGTTACAATGGTTTAGACTAAAATGGATAAAATTAGTAACTACTTACAATATCAACTTGTGTGACGATAGTGGATAAACACCCATGTATCTATTTATAGCTATAATCATCTGAAATTCCTATGAAATCTCACTATCTATTTATAGCTACAATTTGTGGGTTATTCCTTTGGAAAACCCCACTATCTTTTTATAGCCTCAGCGTGAGTGACGTTCCTGTTTATGAACTCTAGTACATATGTATAGCTACAACCTGTGGAAAACCCCAAGTCCATATTTATAGTCTCAAAATTTCCAGCGTCAGTGACGTCACTGTACTGGAAACTAGGGGATAAAAGGCAACAGTGTTGCAAGTGGCTGACCTGAATACGCGCTACTGTAGGTAGGTAACACTAACACACACACAGATCGAAGAATAAAACCCAAATTAAAATATACTATCCATACAAACGTAAGCTATCGCATACAAACCCCAAATATACTATCCATACAAACGTACGCGAACGCATACAAACCCCAAATATACTATCCATACAAACGTACGCGAACGCATACAAACCCCAAATATACTATCCACACCACGTCGCTAACGCGTACAAACCCCAAATATACTATCAACACAAACGTACGCGAACGCATACAAACCCCAAATATACTAATATACTATCCATACAAACGTACGCGAACGCATACAAACCCCAAATATACTATCCATACAAACGTACGCGAACGCATACAAACCCCAAATATACTATCCACACAACGTCGCTAACGCGTACAAACCCCAAATATACTATCCACACAAACGTACGCGAACGCATACAAACCCCAAATATACTAATATACTATCCATACAAACGTACGCGAACGCATACAAACCCCAAATATACTATCCATACAAACGTACGCGAACGCATACAAACCCCAAATATACTATCCACTCAACGTCGCTAACGCGTACAAACCCCAAATATACTATCCACACAACGTCGCTAACGCATAAAAACCCAAAATATACTATCCACACGGAAGGGAGGGAAAACAAAACCAAATATACTATCCATACAAGCGTACGCGAACGCATCCAAACCCCAAATATACTATCCACACAGCGTCGTTAACGCATACAAACCCCAAATATACTATCCACACTCGGGAGGAAGAAGAAAAAAAAAACAACCAAATATACGATCTACACAACGTACGCGAACACACACACACACACACACACACACAGGGAAGAGGAAAAAACAAACCCCAAATATACTATCAACACAGAAGGGAGATAATACAAACCCCAAATATACTATCTACACATGGAAGAGGAAGAATATAAATCCCATACCTACTATCCACACGGAGGTGAGATGTAAAAAAATAAACCCCATATCTACAATCCACGCAGAGGGAAGAAGAAATAAATAACCCAATATACACTATCCTCAAAGAGGGAAGAGGAAAAAGCCATAATATACTAACCACACAGAGGGAAGAAGAAAACCATTATACACTATCCACACGGAGTGAAGAAATAACCCTTTATATATACTATCAACAGAGAGTGAAGAAAATAACACATTATATTCCATCAACACAGAGTGAAGAAGAAAATGTTTTTTGAAAGCACCTAAGCCCTCACCTGCAATGATCAACTCTGCCAAACACCTACACCCCACCCCCACCCCAACACTACAAAACCCATTTAACCCGTTATTTTATGGCATCAGTGTGTGATTTAGGAAACATCAAGACACAAAATGATGGATGAATAGACTGACTATTGATTACCGACTTGCATGCCTAAAGAGCGTGCGTGAAGGAAAACATCCTTCCATTTCAATTCTAACTAAAACATGATCCAGAGGATAGAGAGAGGTGAAAGAGCACAATTTCATAAAGTGTGAGTAAAAACAAAACACGCCATCCTTATTATACAATGTCAAGACCAAGAGACACTTACGTTTTCTTTCTGGTCTATTCTCTTTTAGAAGGTAGCATGAAATTTCAAATCAGGGCCAACGCATCGGCTCACATTGTCAATTTTTCCATTTCCATGTCTTCACTGGCACAAGTTCTTCCTCATCTTCAATTTCTTCTTCTTCTGAATCCCTCGTCTCTTTTTCGTCTTGTTTCTGTTTCTTCTCTTTTCTCTTAGGGCACTCTGAATCCCAGTGTCCTTTCTCCTGACAACGATATTAGGTATCTTGACTTTTGTCTCTCTTTTTTAGACGAAACAGGTATTCTGGAGACAAATACCCATTTACCTTTGCAGATATAGCAAACTTCATCAGCACTTACACACTTTCGTATGACTCTCATCAAATCAACGACCAAAAGAGTAAGTTTTGTTGCCACTTTCGCCTGTGAATTATGCTTTCGTATGACTTTTAGCATATATTTGACCAGCAGGTCGATCTGTGCTGACTCTTCCATCTTCTTGATCGTTTGAGAGTGGAATGAATACTCTGACGCTAAGACACTCTCCCTATATACAGGGACCTGCTGCGTATGAAACCTAGTCAAATGTAATTTTGCAATAAGATGAAACGATTTCATTGAGAAAGTAAAAGGCAATGACGTGCCGTGTCGCCTCACACAAGACCTGAAGTGTTAGCTCAAATCCGTGTCAGCGATTTCGAAGACGACATAACTGAGCTTTAATCAATGTTCTCCATTTATGCCACAAAACCACGAGTCCTGATTCACGCCAAAAGAAATTTCGTTCGGTCCATAAAAAATAGTATCACATCTGAGAAACGCAAAAACCAACTTCCAGAAAACTGAGAACGACGGCTTACACTTACAACGTGAAATGTATGAGTTCAAGTAGTGCGTAAAACTTAGTCAATTTAAATTTTTATAGTCAAGACGAAACGATCTCTTTTCGAAGAAGAAAGCAGACACCAAGCGACAATGGTGATCCGTGTCACACAACACTTTTCAAAATGTATATTATTAGAGGTTTGTTCTAGCGATCTGCACGGTTAAATTAAATGTTGATGTATTTTGCAATAAGACGGACACAATTTCCATGGGATCGCCCATGGTACCATTGTTCGTGCATTAGTTTAATTTTTTTAAATATTTTTTTATATAAATCGCCTATAGGATAGACCCAGTAAAGCATGGCCATTCTCGTCACTGTGTGAATAGCTACTCAAGTCAATTCGAAGTGAACGCGGTAAGAAAATAAGTATAGCCAATGAAATGGCTTACAACGGGTGATGCATTGTTTTGTTCTAGGACTGTGTGGCATAATAAAGCCTACGCTCTTGCGTTGTTACCATTACAGTGCAGACAGACTGGAATGTGAACTTACAAGCCCTCTTTGTGTATTGTACCATTTCTTCTTACCACATCAAAATACTGAGCGTCACAGTATTGGTTCGCGTTTTCAAGCTGACCATTTTTTTTATATCTTACTTAAACATTTTAACATAAACACTCACACTCACATCGGTAGAGTCAGAACAGACGTGTTACAGTATTGAGGGGCATGTTATCTTTTTTTCTTTTCTTCAAACTAATAAATTTGGGGTTTGTATGAAGTAAAGAACCGAAAGTACAGTGAACCTCAAGGATGATGACCCAATCTGTCTGTCTATTACTTAAGAAGAAATATGACCACTAAAACACAGAGATACGGCAAGCATGATTAGAATGAACGCAACGATGTTTTCCTTCACGCTGTGTAATTTAGAGTTTCAATCCTCTTTCAAGACAAACTTGGTCTCCTTTTGTGGGGCTTGAAATAAAAAAAAACTGAAAAATTCTAAGCACTTTGCTATAGATAATTTCATCAACAGACTAAACAACATAAATACCGTTACAACACCAGAAAGCCTTAAATCTTCTATCAAAAAGAAATGTATCAAAAAATTAAAGATTAACGATAACTAACCAATGAAACCGAATTTAACAAAGGCAATTGACATGTGAAGAAATGTCTCTCACTTTGGAAAGAATGTAATCTGTCATGCACCATCAACTTGAAAAAATTATAAACAGAGAGAAATCTGAATTCAAAATTCATTTTTTTTTAAAATTGTTTCGTTTCTTTTTTCTTTTTTGGAACAAATCTAAGCACTAATATAGAGTGGAAAAGGGAAAATGCACTTAAAAGCTTTGATATTTCTGAAAAAATGAGGGGATATTCCTAACGTTCATAATCACCTATATATGCTTGGACTTGTCTGTGACTTATCCACAAAACAAGATGTACATATTTCTGGTCAAGCTGCAAGTGTGTGCGTGTTTTGGAAAATGGTAAAAATTGGATATACAATTTTCTCGTGACACTTATAAAGTGAAGAGTCTGTGCAAGTGTCAAAAGTCAAAGTCATATAAGTTTTGTATTTTGTACGGCTTGTAAAGATTTCCACTTTAGAAAATGTGAAGTATCACAAGTTATTATCACAAAGAGAAGTGGAGGGGCTTGCGAGAAAGAAAATAACCCAGACAGTTGGTGTCATCAAGAGTGCTAGAGACGGTACCCGAACTTGCTTGCTTGCTTACTTGAATTAAAGTGATTTTCGCTCCAATGGAGCATGTATCACTGGTTTAATCACGCACCGCATGATTTTTAATTACTCCTGGGGAAGGAAAGAGAGCCTCATCCCTCAGGCTTTTATGTACTCACAGACTCCTTTTAAATTTAGCCACTCAGGTGTAGGACTAACTAGTCCTTAACAACCTGACGGAAAGGCTTTAAACATGAGTGGGAATAGTCTCACCACACGCTCATTTTTCTTAGTTGGTTTGAAATGCTTCATGTGTCAACCCAAGCAGTATGTAAAAGCCCGCTACGATTGGTCGGTAGCGATGACGTCACATTAGGACACATGGGCGTGTGGCAGATGGAAATCGTTCCACATTCTGCCACGTGTACGATGTCCGAGCGTGGTAAAGGAGGAAAAAAGGTGCTCAGCAAGCCAGCGATGGATGTTAAGTACTCCCCAAAACGCCAGCCCGTACTTATTTCAAATCAAGTCACGTTTATGCTAATGGACAATAAAAATTACCAATAATGTGTTTTCCACCTGTGCAATTAGTTCAAATCTAACGAGTCTGTTAAATTTCCTACTTCCTAACGTATCTATCTAATATTAGTACTTAGTACACATAAAAATAACCATACTGGTCTTATTTAAATTAATATGTCTAAGCGACATATACAAGTTTTGTCACTGTTTGGTTTAACAAGTTAAGTTTGTTGTGGTGTTCCAATGGGTCAAGTTTGTTTCGAGAATAGTTTAGTCAAGGAGGGATACCAAACCAAATATGGTTCCCTATTTAATAAAAGGCAATCTTTTGGAGCCCTATAAAGGGCTGTTTTTTCTACTCGAAGGTACCACGTCTCTCTTTCGCCCTCACGATCTTTCCCGCACTCCTAGTCTCATGATTCTTGATATCAGGAAATGCGTAGCCATGATGGGCTACAATGTAAGCAGCGGCTTCTACAAGCTGACTGAGGGGGTATCCATTATAGGCTTGTTTGTAGAATTGGGGGGAGAACTCTGACCCCAAATCCCCATTGAGAAGGTCTTGGTTTGAAGGTGTCTAGAGATCTGTAGGCAACGTATTGTATGGCTCTTATACACTGTCTTGCTTTGTTGACGTCATACAATGCTTGATCTAGCCCCATTTCGGTGTACTTCTCAACGAGGGTCAGCGCCCCACTCCTCCTCCTCAACCGCCTCTATTTCCTCTTCTGGTTCTGATACTAATTCTTCAGTTGAGGTAGATAGTTTCAAATCCGCTGCTATGGTGTCTGTCGCTGTTATTGTTGTTGTGGTTGTTATTTCAGCTGGGATTGCCTGTATTATCGGAGTGAGAGAAGAACGTAGTGCCTCCGATAATTGAGTCTGAGTTTGCCATACCGTTTGTCTAACATAATTGGTCCTTTGTTCTGCCACCACTCTTTCCTGGGTGAGTTGTGTATAGTCGGCTGTTGACTAGATGTTATTTGTGGTCTCGAGGTGGGCAGAGTTGCTAACTGGCTGGGTCTGCATTCCTTGCTTCCGCTGCTATTGCGTATATTTCTTCCCTAAACACCGAGTTCTGGGTCTAATTATTTTAATTTCGTTGTACCCTAATTTACATTATCCATATTATCACGAAAAAAAAAAAAAACCCATTCACCTAAAAGAAACACTCACTCACTTTTTACTGACCATCACTATTTTAAAAATTTTGATAGGCGACGGAAACGAAGGGCTTAGAGTCACACTTTCTAACCAAGATAAAGAAATCATGTGCTTATAGACTCACTTCTGGTTTTTTTTTTCTAACTGACTAACATATCATAGGCAATGGGATGTTATTTCTTTTCGAGAGTATGGGAAAGCCCTGAAATTTTTTTTTTTTTTTTTTTTTTTTTTGTGAACTTGAAGCTATGGCGATCTTTTAGGTTATAAGATGGCGGCCTCCTCTGACGACAGGCTTTCTCACAGGATAAAGTCTGCTTTTTCGGAAAGAGAAGAAGAACTCTTTGGTATCGATACGACAGTCGACAAAGCCTCTGTCAGGTTCATGCTGCTGCTGCTGTTGCTGCTCTCTCTGCTGTTTATGAAGTCTGTACTTTTCCGTCCATTCTTCTTTCTCCTTCTTGATTTCCTCCTTGAAGAGCTCTTCTTTCAGGTCTTCAGTGACTTTCAACATTCTCACATTGTCTATCTCTTCAGGTCGCGATATCAGACTTGTCATGACCCTATGCAAATTCACATAGGCTTCGTTCAACTTAGCTAGTCTGGGGCACATATTCGTATGAAGATGAGTCGACAATGGATGGGCAGACTGGAGACTACCCCGTTTTTATGGTCAAAGCGCGGACGAGCGAGGATTAAAATGAGTCACTAAATGTTCTAAGGAATAGCCCAGACTGCGATGATGCAGAAAATACACACAATATTGTCCACACACCAAGGAATCTGTGCCTTGTAATTTCACATTATTGAATCGGGTGGTCTGAGCATTTCTTCTCATAAAGTCGATGATATCGTCTTCCAAAGAAGGCAATCCATACGAATTGAAATATTCCACACATCCTTCTTGAGGAAAGTAGACGGCTACCCAGTGGGTTCCTGGGAGATGACTGTCGTCCGTGTTGATCACATAAGCTAGATGGTCTTGAGGTTTGCGATGAGGGAGTTCATCTTTTGCACAGACGACAGGATTCCATGAAGCCGTGTACAAGGTGTGATTCAAAAGGTAATAAAGTTCCCAAGTATCCATGGTTTTTTTTCTTCTTCACAGGTAATAATAATAAGTGATCAATTCGATCCTGACTTTTTGCTTGAAAATATCTGACAAATAACCGTTTTTTCGCCTCGTCTCCCAACTCTGATCCAAGAGAGCTTCGATGCGATGGATCTCTTGAGTTATTAATGGAGGAAAAGAATGTTCACGCAAGCCTTTATACCACTGTTGCAACACGTCCTCTTCCGAGATGAGACTCCAAGCTTCGTCCAGATATTCGTCCAATTTTTCTTCTTGACTCATCATTAGGTATTTATCGTGTTGAATTTGACTGGGATGATCGTTATGACATCCATAGCAATCGTTCTTGATCAATTCCTTCATTTTTTTCTGCCAAGACTATAGCATAACAGGAAACTAAATGGGCTTCTTGTTCTGGCCATCTAGACTTCATCATGGTGACTTCTTCGTCTTTGTCTTGGGGTTTTCCTTCCTCAGGATCTTCACATTCCATGTCCAAAGAATCCCTACTATATAAACATTGATAAAAGTTTTCCATGACTTCTAATAGTCTAGAATGACATCTCTCAAACTGTTGATTTCTATCGTATTGTCAAATTCAGCATACAGGATGACGTTCACCATATTATCTGCGCTTAGATTTTCTGCAAGCTGAATTTCCACACGAATCTGGCCGGATTTTATAGGGTGGAAATGTCCCTCGTCGCTGTCTTGACTTACAATTCGTTAGAGAACCGTTTTCAAAAATGGAGTTTCACTGTAACTTTTCCTTTGGTGAATGGAATATTTTGTCCCAGATCTCCTTTTATAGCAATGTTGACAGTGTCCAAATACGACTTACTGACAGGCAAATAATGAGGATGAACAAATTCGCGGTGTACGTGATAGGTGTTTCCACCTTCCTGGTCACTGGTCGTGACACTATCCACTTTGAAAGGAATGACACGCAGTAATGGTACAGAGGTGTGCCCCACCACGTTGTACTCCACCACATCGGAATACACAAAGATCAAATTCAGTCCTTGGTTCAGTTCCACCGGGTTTCCAAAAGCTCTGTAAAAATCCATATTACTGTTGATCTTGGGGCTCAAATTGTTTGCGACCATTTCTGCATGTCCACCCAAAATTTAAAACAAACTACCATTGAACCTGAGGGACAATGTGTCCGTATCTTGAAATTTGATCATGAGACGATGAGCCACTTTATGGTACTCAATCTTCACATTTTTTTTTGGTTCTGTTCATTGCTTTGCCAAAGGCTAAGTTGAACCTGTCCGCAATAGTGTCCACCAAATGTTCACCACTAAATTAATAACCTGAAGGAATTTTCAAGGTGTAGATAATGAAGGCTGGATTGCTGGCTGGTCTTGTGTCCCCTAAAAACCCGACTTTATTGATTTCTTCTTCCAATTGGGCATTCAGGATTTCCACCTGGAAAGTGTTTTACTTTTCGGTGATGTTTTTGATTTGTGTTGGGTGAATGATTTCCACCAAAGCCACTTCCCAATGGGCTTCGTGATCTAATTGGATGGTTTGAGGTAACTTGACCGTGTAACAGCACAAAGTGTTGTTTGGAAACACCTCCATAGAACTGTCACTGGGTAAGGTTAAGTAAAATTGGCTGTTATTGTTCATACTTCCAGAGTTCTGTGACTGTCCTAGGGGTTACTGGAAGTCAGAGGAGTGTCTCCGCCCAAAATGGGGTTGTTGTTGTTGCTGTTATTGTTGTTAGAGTGGTGACTGACACTGGACGCAAGATTCCCAATCTTCCCGTTCGAGGAGAATTTCAGGAAGGGATTGGGAAGCAGGTAACCGATGCAACTGCTTAATAAAATGGTCCACAATTGTTTGTCCCCTTGTTGCAAACTCAAATTGGCAATGGCTGCCCCGATGACACAATACACCACGAAGATTTGGCAGAAAAAGACGATTTGCGTTTTAGGCACACGTTCTCCACACCACACTCACAAGGGTTGTTTTTGCAAATCTTGCAGAGAAGAACTGGGTGAAGGAGTGATCGCAGTAGCTGAATCTGTGTGAAAGGGCATGATGGTCACTTCTTTATATAGTCGATGACTTGCGAAGCGTCGATCTAATAATCAAAACTGGGTGGATATCCTTTCCAACGTACTGTGACTTCTTTGACACGTCGTTTGCCCACTTTACGGGTTCTGCGTTCGAGAATGCCTTCGATGTCGTACACGTCTTCCTTTTTGGTGACACGACTTGATTTGAAATAAGTACGGGCTGGCGTTTTGGGGAGTACTTAACATCCATCGCTGGCTTGCTGAGCACCGTTTTTCCTCCTTTACCACGCTCGGACATCGTACACGTGGCAGAATGTGGAACGATTTCCATCTGCCACACGCCCATGTGTCCTAATGTGACGTCATCGCTACCGACCAATCGTAGCGGGCTTTTACATACTGCTTGGGTTGACACATGAAGCATTTCAAACCAACTAAGAAAAATGAGCGTGTGGTGAGACTATTCCCACTCATGTTTAAAGCCTTTCCGTCAGGTTGTTAAGGACTAGTTAGTCCTACACCTGAGTGGCTAAATTTAAAAGGAGTCTGTGAGTACATAAAAGCCTGAGGGATGAGGCTCTCTTTCCTTCCCCAGGAGTAATTAAAAATCATGCGGTGCGTGATTAAACCAGTGATACATGCTCCATTGGAGCGAAAATCACTTTAATTCAAGTAAGCAAGCAAGCAAGTTCGGGTACCGTCTCTAGCACTCTTGATGACACCAACTGTCTGGGTTATTTTCTTTCTCGCAAGCCCCTCCACTTCTCTTTGTGATAATAACTTGTGATACTTCACATTTTCTAAAGTGGAAATCTTTACAAGCCGTACAAAATACAAAACTTATATGACTTTGACTTTTGACACTTGCACAGACTCTTCACTTTATAAGTGTCACGAGAAAATTGTATATCCAATTTTTACCATTTTCCAAAACACGCACACACTTGCAGCTTGACCAGAAATATGTACATCTTGTTTTGTGGACAAGTCACAGACAAGTCCAAGCATATATAGGTGATTATGAACGTTAGGAATATCCCCTCATTTTTTCAGAAATATCAAAGCTTTTAAGTGCATTTTCCCTTTTCCACTCTATATTAGTGCTTAGATTTGTTCCAAAAAAGAAAAAAGAAACGAAACAATTTTTAAAAAAAATGAATTTTGAATTCAGATTTCTCTCTGTTTATAATTTTTTCAAGTTGATGGTGCATGACAGATTACATTCTTTCCAAAGTGAGAGACATTTCTTCACATGTCAATTGCCTTTGTTAAATTCGGTTTCATTGGTTAGTTATCGTTAATCTTTAATTTTTTGATACATTTCTTTTTGATAGAAGATTTAAGGCTTTCTGGTGTTGTAACGGTATTTATGTTGTTTAGTCTGTTGATGAAATTATCTATAGCAAAGTGCTTAAAATTTTTCAGTTTTTTTTTATTTCAAGCCCCACAAAAGGAGACCAAGTTTGTCTTGAAAGAGGATTGAAACTCTAAATTACACAGCGTGAAGGAAAACATCGTTGCGTTCATTCTAATCATGCTTGCCGTATCTCTGTGTTTTAGTGGTCATATTTCTTCTTAAGTAATAGACAGACAGATTGGGTCATCATCCTTGAGGTTCACTGTACTTTCGGTTCTTTACTTCATACAAACCCCAAATTTATTAGTTTGAAGAAAAGAAAAAAAGATAACATGCCCCTCAATACTGTAACACGTCTGTTCTGACTCTACCGATGTGAGTGTGAGTGTTTATGTTAAAATGTTTAAGTAAGATATAAAAAAAATGGTCAGCTTGAAAACGCGAACCAATCATCTTATTGCAAAATTACATTTGACTAGGTTTCATACGCAGCAGGTCCCTGTATATAGGGAGAGTGTCTTAGCGTCAGAGTATTCATTCCACTCTCAAACGATCAAGAAGATGGAAGAGTCAGCACAGATCGACCTGCTGGTCAAATATATGCTAAAAGTCATACGAAAGCATAATTCACAGGCGAAAGTGGCAACAAAACTTACTCTTTTGGTCGTTGATTTGATGAGAGTCATACGAAAGTGTGTAAGTGCTGATGAAGTTTGCTATATCTGCAAAGGTAAATGGGTATTTGTCTCCAGAATACCTGTTTCGTCTAAAAAAGAGAGACAAAAGTCAAGATACCTAATATCGTTGTCAGGAGAAAGGACACTGGGATTCAGAGTGCCCTAAGAGAAAAGAGAAGAAACAGAAACAAGACGAAAAAGAGACGAGGGATTCAGAAGAAGAAGAAATTGAAGATGAGGAAGAACTTGTGCCAGTGAAGACATGGAAATGGAAAAATTGACAATGTGAGCCGATGCGTTGGCCCTGATTTGAAATTTCATGCTACCTTCTAAAAGAGAATAGACCAGAAAGAAAACGTAAGTGTCTCTTGGTCTTGACATTGTATAATAAGGATGGCGTGTTTTGTTTTTACTCACACTTTATGAAATTGTGCTCTTTCACCTCTCTCTATCCTCTGGATCATGTTTTAGTTAGAATTGAAATGGAAGGATGTTTTCCTTCACGCACGCTCTTTAGGCATGTAAGTCGGTAAACAATAGTCAGTCTATTCATCCATCATTTTGTGTCTTGATGTTTCCTAAATCACACACTGATGCCATAAAATAACGGGTTAAATGGGTTTTGTAGTGTTGGGGTGGGGTGTGGGGTGTAGGTGTTTGGCAGAGTTGATCATTGCAGGTGACGGCTTAGGTGCTTTCAAAAAACATTTTCTTCTTCACTCTGTGTTGATGGAATATAATGTGTTATTTTCTTCACTCTCTGTTGATAGTATATATAAAGGGTTATTTCTTCACTCCGTGTGGATAGTGTATAATGGTTTTCTTCTTCCCTCTGTGTGGTTAGTATATTATGGCTTTTTCCTCTTCCCTCTTTGAGGATAGTGTATATTGGGTTATTTATTTCTTCTTCTCTCTGCGTGGATTGTAGATATGGGGTTTATTCTTTTACATCTCACCTCCGTGTGGATAGTAGGTATGGGATTTATATTCTTCCTCTTCCATGTGTAGATAGTATATTTGGGGTTTGTATTATCTCCCTTCTGTGTTGATAGTATATTTGGGGTTTGTTTTTTCCTCTTCCCTGTGTGTGTGTGTGTGTGTGTGTGTGTGTGTGTGTGTGTGTTCGCGTACGTTGTGTAGCTCGTATATTTGGTTGGTTTTTTTTCTTCTTCCTCCCGAGTGTGGATAGTATATTTGGGGTTTGTATGCGTTAGCGACGATGTGTGGATAGTATATTTGGGGTTTTTATGCGTTAGCGACGTTGTGTGGATAGTATATTTGGGGTTTGTACGCGTTAACGACGCTGTGTGGATAGTATATTTGGGGTTTGGATGAGTTCGCGTACGCTTGTATGGATAGTATATTTGGTTTTGTTTTCCTTCTCTTCCGTGTGGATAGTATATTTTGGGTTTGTTTTCCCTCCCTTCCGTGTGGATAGTATATTTTGGGTTTTTATGCGTTAGCGACGTTGTGTGGATAGTATATTTGGGGTTTGTACGCGTTAGCGACGTTGTGTGGATAGTATATTTGGGGTTTGTATGCGTTCGCGTAAGTTTGTATGGATAGTATATTTGGGGTTTGTATGCGTTCGCGTACGTTTGTATGGATAGTATATTAGTATATTTGGGGTTTGTATGCGTTCGCGTACGTTTGTGTTGATAGTATATTTGGGGTTTGTACGCGTTAGCGACGTGGTGTGGATAGTATATTTGGGGTTTGTATGCGTTCGCGTACGTTTGTATGGATAGTATATTTGGGGTTTGTATGCGTTCGCGTACGTTTGTATGGATAGTATATTTGGGGTTTGTATGCGATAGCTTACGTTTGTATGGATAGTATATTTTAATTTGGGTTTTATTCTTCGATCTGTGTGTGTGTTAGTGTTACCTACCTACAGTAGCGCGTATTCAGGTCAGCCACTTGCAACACTGTTGCCTTTTATCCCCTAGTTTCCAGTACAGTGACGTCACTGACGCTGGAAATTTTGAGACTATAAATATGGACTTGGGGTTTTCCACAGGTTGTAGCTATACATATGTACTAGAGTTCATAAACAGGAACGTCACTCACGCTGAGGCTATAAAAAGATAGTGGGGTTTTCCAAAGGAATAACCCACAAGTTGTAGCTATAAATAGATAGTGAGATTTCATAGGAATTTCAGATGATTATAGCTATAAATAGATACATGGGTGTTTATCCACTATCGTCACACAAGTTGATATTGTAAGTAGTTACTAATTTTATCCATTTTAGTCTAAACCATTGTAACTTAATTTTCGGGGATATGTTTATTTTCCTTTAAATTCTGGGACAATTTCGTCATTTTAGCGTTACTTTTAGTCACATCCATTTTGGCGTTGAGCTTTTCCTTGATTATAGCTATTTATAGCATCATTACAATTATGCAAATTTTTGAACACCCCAGCAAAATTTCAGGTCTTGGTAATGCTTTATATATAAATCTCAGGCTTGTACTAATGTATGTCTGTCTCTGTCTCTGTTGTGTTTGGCCCTCTACCATCATTGTCCCTAGATAGTCCCACCATGTTTCAATTTCCCTTGACGCTATACAGGCCCATAATATATTCCCTTGTTCAATTCCCTTTGTCCCTAGACAGACCCAAACTATAGTCCCATGTTAAATTCCCATTGTCCCTAGGATACAAATTTTTTTCTCTGATGTTAAATTTTACATAGTCCCCAGGGTACAACTCTCATGTTTTTATTGGTAAGTCCCATTGTCCCTACGGTATCCCCATTCACTACTCAGGTGGAGTAATTAAATATTTAATAATTACACGTGAAGTAATGAAATGTTTAATAATTACGTGTGGAGTAGTGAAATGACGAATAATCACACCAGGAGTAATTGAATGTTTAATAATTACAGGAGGAGTAATGGAATGTTTAATAATCACACGTGTAGTAATAAAATTCTTATTCAGTTCGCTGATGGTTTGATAGCCAGGTAGTCATTCATTTATAAAATGCGGGTATGTAAGAAAGCTTCTCGTGGGTCTATGTTTCTTCCCGGGCTTTTCCTTGATTTTTCATTCACCAGATATATTGGCCATCATGTGTAGCCTGTCATGTGCTGAAAAATGGCGTTCAGCCCAGAAATATACAACCAAATAACGTCATACGTTGACTAGCTTTCATCCACTATCGACGGAAAAGTATTAGATAATAACAGGGCCAAATTTTAACAAGGATAACAATAATTGATAAAGACTCTTACGATAGTTTACGATTCACCAATTTTAACAAATGCACCGTATGACAAAATCTGAAACTTCAGTCTTAAAATTATAAAAGGATTTGTTCCTTCTTTCTCAAGGCTTGAATCAAAATTACAGAATTTTTTGTTATATTCACTCCAACGTCAATGGAGAATACTTGACCATCTACTCCAAAACCAGTAGAAGTCAATTCATATAATCATTCTCTTTCCAACTTAAACTTGGGAAAATAAATGTTAAAAAGAGAAAGGGAAAAGCCTTATTTTCAATCACATACGTTTATTCACCATTCAGTAATATTTATTTCATAATTTATATTGATCCAGATTTTCTTCAGTTATACAGTTGAATCACACATAATGTAATTTGAAGTTTTCAGTGTACAGTGTTACTATTAGTATAACATCTGTATTGTTTATTATTATTATTAGCCCGTTTCGGCTTATGTCACTAATGTCATTATATTTTTATAGCAGCAAGCATGGCACAGTTGGAGGAAAGAACAATTTTTCCGATTTCTTCAATTTAATTGCATGGTTATATTTTACTTACCTTAAAACTTGACACATTTTTTTCTTTTCACATGGCACAAAATGGCACTATATATTTTTAAGTCTCAATCTGGAGTTAATATTTTAGATTCATTATATTTGAACCTGTGTTAAACTTAGTCCAATATATTTTAGAACTGAGTCATCAATTCACTCTAGACATAAGGTCTTTTTTTGGTGAATGTTCACTAGAATGTTTTTTACACAATTGAACATTTGACATGTCCAACTATTTTTTTAAAGTATGTAATAAGATATGTAGAATAATTGTTCTCCACAATAATTTGAAACATTTACTATAACAATTCTCAGAATATAAACTAAATATAGCACCTTAATGTGTTAATGTGTTTTTCTTTCGTTTTCAGTAAGACTTCTCCATCTCCGATCAGTGCAATAAAGATATGAATATGTCTCTATTAATCATACACCAATCAATTTAATGGTGTATGTTTTAGAAGTTTCACAACATGCGACCACTTACATACTTATAAATTTGATGACAGTCGATACTAGGTTTGAGATAGTGTCTAAATAATGAGAAACACGAGAAGAAGAAAAAATGACACATGTTCATGTCGGCAACGGTGCCGAGGAATGAATACTATTCTATTTTCATCCTTCATTCCCATTTTGAAGTCCAAAATGGAATCCAATTCAATCTAATTCCAAGACATTTCGATTACAAGTTTTCGGCGTTTGACATCGCCAGATGTCAACTAATTAGACAATACTGCATAACGATTCTTGATTTCAGGCAAACGGTTGAACGCTGGTAAACATGCATCCCTTACATCGATTTGTGTATTTTGTCTGATCGATTCTTTCCGAAGCTATGGGATAAAACTTATATCTGATCCCTTTAAATCATCAAGTCATGGTGCGGGTTCAAATAACATTTGATAACCTACAAAGTAATGAATGTCTCTAGAAAACAATTTCCTCATTCATAAGTCTCTAATTGATGTAATAGCTTCTAAATTGTATCGCCATTAAAGATCAAACTCTCCATTTAGCGGAGAGAAGAAAAAAAAAGAAGAAAAAAAAGGTTAATTTTTCTCATTTGGATTAGTTCTGAATTTAGTATATGTATGACCACGTCTACCAGCCAAGGTCAGTTGTTGTGGCGCCATTATCAACCGATATCAAAAGCTCTTTTCTAATATTCACATGTGCGAGGGTACCCTGGTGAAGGAAGGTATATCGCCTTCGAAAAATGAATATATATATATATATATATATATATATATATATATATATATATATATATATATATATATATATATATGCATATGATACAGCATTGTTTTTGCATGGATATGAAAAATATGAAAAAGCTCTTACAAATACAATGCAAATATTAAAAGTATATGCAAAGACCTCTGGCCCGAACGTAATTATTAAGACAACAATAATAATATGGATAAGATGCATACAAAGATAGCATCATCTGTTTGTGCACAGAGTATAATTCATGCTTGATAGATGACAGTTTCACAATATTAGGTATTATCTTATCTACAGATTTAAGTCACATGATAAATCCTAATTATGATAATAAATTCAATGGCATCATAATACTACTTACTCAGTGGTCGATGAAAATTCTTATCCAATATGGGTAAAGTACTGTGATAAAATCACTTGTTCATCAAACTTAAATCACATAATAATGCGTTTACCAAATCATGGTTTATTAAAACTTAGACTGTTTAATCTACAAGTAATTGTGGAAAGGATAAAAGTAATGACGAAGGGGGACTTGCAATGATTGACTTAAAAAATTTCATTTGTTCTCCCAAAATATCTTGGTTCAGAAGAATACTTACCAAAAGTATAAATTGAGGTAAACTAATGGTTCCATCTCTACCTTTGTTTAAAATATGTTTTAAAACGATACTACGCTAGTAAGATGGAATTAGCCAAAAGAACAAAAACACTGGAATGTTTTGAAACTAAATGGCACATTTCTGTTAATTTAGTCGTTAGAGTACAGTCATTTTCTGTCTATTGCTTAAAATCTTTTAGATACATTTATGAAAATTAGTTGATGCATTTACAGTCTTGAATTATCTCTTGGTTATATTTTTGTACATATCATCTGAAACTAGTTTTATAAGATTTATATGTATACCTATTATGTGCTCTCTCACAATCATTTCTTAATCTCTTCTGCTCCAGTTCTCTTTTCTTTCTTACATTCTATAGTGTTTTCTTTCTTCAGGACATCCTTTTTCTTATAGGTCCTTTTCCCCATTTTTTCTTTCTTGTTCTTGTTGATGTCTCTTTTTCGGGGGGGGGGGAGGGAGGGGGCATCATCCGAAAATCTTGTCAATTGAGAAAGAAAACAAATCCAGTATTCTGCAGCTGATGTCACGAGTGGAAATCAGTTGCTGGCTCAGCAAAATCGTATCTTAGAATAACTGCATATATGCTATGTCTTTCAGTTTCAGGCTATGAATTTGTGAGGACTGAACAATATAATGCTATATGTATTTAAAGGTATGGGTATAACCAAAGACGTAGCAACCGTTCAAGCAAATCCCCCAACTGCGTGGGGGCCTAGGCCCAATGGGGTAGAACAATTCATTTCAAACAATATCTTTTTTATTGGGAGGGGTTCACAAAATACGTTTTGCGGGAACAAAAGAATTTCTTGCTACGCCACTTGGTATGTCGTGTCTTCTAGTTGTACCTGCAACAGGTGATTAGATATCCTTCGTACCTATTGTTTAGTCATTTTTTTTAAATCTCTAGTTAGATACAAAGTTTTTAACATTTCCATACTGAAGCAAATAATATTTGATTTAAACAACGTTAACTCAGTATATACATCTCTAGTTAGATACAACGTTTTTAACATTTCCCTACTCAAGCAAATACTATTTGATAAAGAAAACACAAGTTTAATTCCTTTCGTATGATGGGTTTGATTTATTGCATGCTTCTGAAGAATGATTTGGACTTCAGGCGTCTGGCAATGACTAGAAAACATACAGTTTCAGATTGTGTTAGTCTGTTTGGTCACTTGTTTCGGCTGGGCACATATGGCAATTCCACCAATTCATTTTTATCGTCTGTAGGTTTTAGTTTCGATGGAGTTCGACTTGTAAGCTGTCCTGAGCAGTCAAGATGTTTGGCTTGGGAAAACATAGATGACATTAAATTTAAATTCGAAATCATTGATATTGGTTAAGCAACTCAAATTATCATGGATACATTATTTTACATGAGCTTGACAGCTAAATGAATTTAACTCTATTGTTTTTAGCCGATTGTGTTGGAAAACAAAACAAAATCTCGTTAGGCCAAATATACACAGATGGTGGAATAATTAGTATCTCTTCTTACACTTTAATGGAGTCAACTGCAGGTTTTCTATGTGCGTAAAACATTCATGCCTTTTTTGCGATTATCCCTTGACATTCAAGTTTTGGACACAAAATTAGATTAGGAATTCAGTTAACATAAGCTTTTATCTGGCATTAAGAGGGAAAGAGTCTGTGATGCTTAATGATGACTCAGTGAAATTTGCGGCCATCATTAGCATACTCCATTCTAGCAGCCAAATTCAGATTACCAAATATGAAAATCAGTTTGATGTTCATTCCGTGATGGATGTAAGATATTAATTGGTGCTAGAAGACAAAGATATTTTTAACATCGATTTTCTTCTAGAGTCAAAGAGATTGCAGAAGATTCCACTGAAAGTACAACCATCGCGTCACCTCTGAACGAAATAATCAAATTTTTAATATTATATGCAGTTAATATTCTTCATACAAACCATTGATGCGTTGTGTGATGAAAGTAAATTATATCGACTTGGTCCAAGTATGGCCATCTCTGATAGCTTCTTGTGGAAAGGGACTTAATATGACAGATTTGATGCCGATCCCTTTTCCCTCACTAAAATTTTTTTTTTTTTGTATATTTGAAAATGTATCTTAAAAAATATCGATGGATCAAATAATGAAGCTTTGGTCTCTCATCCGAGAAAGTAAATTTGCCGAATTTTTGAACTATCAGTGACCGAAATGTCATTTTTCAAGTATACGACCAACCACTAAAGGCTAAACTCGTATAAATATAAAACAAATCCGCCTGGATGTTGAAGTATACATGTGTTTCTAATGGATGGACTTTGCCTATAAATAGTATATATCCATCACTACTAGTGAACTGTACAAAAAAAAATTAATAGTAGAAACATTTCATTTAGATTGAGATTGGAGTCAGTACCAACAGAAGTCTTCTTTATAATAAATAATGAAGTGGTGGCAAAATGTGCTTTGTTTAGAGGCGAGTTCCAATTAGAACTCAAATGCTAATGAATGAAAAATTAAAGATCCATGTAATTAGTGCCTTGCGTTTGCATACAATTTGCACATGGTTAATATAGTCTCATTCCTGTAAATATCAGCCCCGTCTGAAATGTTTCTTAATTTCAGAGGCAAGCATTCCTGCTGGAAAAGGAAAGTTCAAATTAGCTCATTGACTTCGTCAACAAAAATAGAAAACCACTATATCCACCCATCTGCTGGGCTAACTGCGTTGTCAGTTTGTGTCATTAAGAAAACTTAATTATTCTTAAAGTGATTTTGTACAATAAATATATTTTGAGGTTAATATTTGATATAATATCAGTTCTTACAATGGCAGCTGGCAGTGCACAGAGGAGATCAATTTGGCGAAAAGCACGTTTAGCTGTGAATAATGTTGAGATGTTTCTTTTACAATAGAATGGACTGTAGCAGATGGTCGTAAGAAAACAATGGGGGGGGGGGGGGGTTACAGCCAAAATGTTACAAAGGATATTTTGTCATTTGAATGCAGGTTTATAAAACGGTCTAAGCCTTGACATACAGTTAGGTCGTTAAACACTGGTCTGAACTAAGTGTGATTCTGATCATTTGAACATGCAACCTTCAGGTTTTATCATTTCTTTCATATGAGTACTGTAGAACAGGTCTAAATCCACCATGAAGGAGACGACACATCTAAGCATGAAAGGATTGTATCATTCATTGTTCATAGACATATGAAAGTGCGAGAAAACAACATTGATTTGTGCACTAGATAACCCATTATACACTGCATCACCTTCGTTGTTGAAATTACCACTAATTTTTAAAATAATACAAATTGGGTGTTTAGAAATTTTTAGCTGCTATAAATAAAAGCCTGGCAGCTAGTCGACAAATAATAACAGCGACTTGTCGGAGAAGAGAGAAAACGAAATTATGCAAGTGTCCAGACAGAACCTATGTAGAAGTTAAAATTTTGGAAAATTATGAAAGAAATTCTACATTAATATCATAGTCGAATAGTTACATGGAAAAGTAAAGTACGGAATCGAATGTTCCCCACTTTGTGACTGGTGACCTGTTTATTTATTACCACATATTTTCGCTTAGGAGTCCAACTGCAAACAACGTAGACCGTAATTTGCCTTAACTGCAGACCATGGTCTATGTTGTTTGCTCTACTGATTATTCCAAGAAATTGCACAGTCCCAGATCTGCCGGCGCATTGTACGACGGCAGGTCTGGCTCTGTGCAGTTTGCAGTCGTACTCGTCTTATAAGTGATTATACAGGGTTATCAGTAATCTGAGACCTGAACTCATAATGATCGACTGATCGGTCCAAAATCCATTATAAACGACTACACGAATAATACCGGTAATGTAGAAAGGTACCAAGATAGGACACAAAGCTACTTTGGGGACTCGAGCAAAGTTGCGTAAAACAGAGTTGTTTCTGTGTGTTTCATCGACCAAATCAATCCAAGTTAAAAGTTTTAAAAAATCTCTTATTTCATGATTATAATTCATTAAAATTGTAAAATCTGTGCTAAAGATAAACCAACGGGAGTTTTACAAATGTTATATCTGGATTGTCTTGTCACTACATGGTCCAAGAAACTTAGAACAGCTACTTTTGCATAAAAGGCTTGTCATTACAACTTCATTTTAATGTGTTTTAAATATATACTAACGTAAGTGAGACGGCGAATTTGCAAATCAAGTTGCATATGACATGTACAACAGCATCCTAGAAACTCTGTTAACATAATATCAGTGGGGCATGAAAAGTACGAGTCTGTTTCTTCTGACCTTTTTATAACCGCTTTTTAGGTAGTGGACTGTTATGATAGGATCGGAGTTCTGAGCGCATTCGATAAAGAAAAATTCGAATTCGCCGAAACCATGTGGTACAGCATTTTGTAGCTGCAATCAATAGGGGCTATAAAATTAAGAGTACTTATACTTGACGCTACCTGTCTGGTATCAACATATTGATCTTCTCCTTCGTAACAGTTTTAATGTATTTCGTCTCTTTGCAAAGCCGGCTCAAGAGCCAAATCCTATTAGCGGTCAAATGGAATTTCGCACAAGTGGTAGGATACGATACAGTGTAGATTATTTGCCCACCTAAGGGTATCTAACTTACTTTGACAATGTAATTATAAATTATCGCCGAATAAAAATCTAACCACAGTTGCTTTGGAAATTGTTCTGTACGCGTATTACTATTAATTAGCTGTTAACGTTCAAAATATTTCCCCCAAACCAAACTTTTGGTTCATTCCCCCCCCCCCCCCAACGATCCCGCCTTTGATCAGCCCCAAAGCCAGACTATATGGGAAGGATGCGCTACTGACAAAAAAAAAAAAAATAGTCTTCAAGAAAGTTGACAGCAAAGAAAAATAACAGAAATTAAGAGTTAAAGAACCACATGTTACTGTGTTAATGATATACTGGGTGAACTGAAAAATATTTTACCATGTTGTTAATACTTAAACAAACATTTTCTCTAAAGAAAATAATGAAAAATATTTTACCATGTTGTTAATATTTAAATAAACATAATCTGTAAAGAAAATAATTATTTGTCCCTGTGTTTTGCAAACGGCTAGATCCGAAATAAAAGACAGATTTTATGGGATGATTTGAAAGATATTGAGCATTCCCAAATCACATCTCCAACCATTTGCTTGAGTAATCTGCTGCGTGCATATTCATCGCCTAACTAAAGCCTTTTACCTAAATCCAATAATTAACATACACGGTGTATTTCCAATCTACATGTTTTAAATACAACAAACGACTAATTCAACTATTCCTCTAGTGTACTATAAATAATAACCGCTTAGTTGATTTCCTGAACATGCGCGATCAAGCTTCACTAATGATGAAAAAACCCCAAACAATTTGTATCCATCGAGGCGTTAGAGATGATAGAAATCTTGAGAAATAAATTATTCTAGGTAGATGTAAATACTTCGAAGACTTGTAGAAAGTAAAAATAAAAAGGCAAAAAGAAAAATAGCCTTGAATTATAGTTATCGAAGTCTGGATATAATTTTTCTTTTACCCAATGCATTGTAAATGAGTTGCATTAAAACATAAGATATTTGAACAAAAGTTATGAAAGAATAATTACAGGAAATTATATTGTTATGTTTCGTTAAGAAACATAAACGTAGAAAAAAGCACTACACTGCACGCGGATGAGAAGATTGACAACGAACTTTTCCACTTGCTCAGTTTCTCCATCTCCTTTACCCAACAACCGTGTATTTTCTCTTTGAGTCGGGATGGTGTTTGATGGGTTATTTAACTCCTAATATTTATTTGAGTCACAGAGTAAAGTTAACCTTTCACTGAGACAATCCGACCATTTAATATCCAGTTTTGCCACAACTGTCACTGTCTCGATTCATGCAGTTAAATTAGAGCTCATTATTGTAAATTTATCAACCACTTTTAAAATATCAGCTATGTTTCCTTTCTTTCACGTAAGACGTATACATATATTTGTTTAGTGACTACTTAGTTCTGTTTTTGTTTTTCTTCTGAATAATATCAACACAGTTAAGTCTGAATAATCTGTAATCTGTGTAAGGTTTCATCACTCACCAACAAGCTCATTATTGTAAATTTATCAACCACTTTTAAAATATCAGCTATGTTTCCTTTCTTTCACGTAAGACGTATACATATATTTGTTTAGTGACTACTTAGTTCTGTTTTTGTTTTTCTTCTGAATAATATCAACACAGTTAAGTCTGAATAATCTGTAATCTGTGTAAGGTTTCATCACTCACCAACAAGCTTTAATGAAGCTTTAGAGTGCAACTGCGTTATTGATGTAGGGCTTAAACAATAGCCAGAGTAAACACAGCAAAATTGTTAAAGAGGAATCAGGTAAATATTTGTTATCTTGTAGCATTTCAAGAGGTTTTCATGCAATCAACCTTAAAGGTTTGCATGTGTAATCGTCCGTTAACATTGCATGTCGTAATCGACACTGGAGTACACGAAAGTTTCATACCACATAATTCTGTAAACATAAAATGAATATTTGAATCGATATTGAGAATGGCCAGAGAAGTATTACGCTGTCATCAATCATTTATACGATATTGATCGGGTTTTCAACGCAGGATCCGGATTAAGCCCATTCCAGCAAACATTGGTCCGGTAATAATGGAACAATATTTTATATAACAGTGGTATGTTACAGACCGGCTAAAATCCTAATTCCTTGCAATCTTGCCCCACGCTCAAAAACGTAAGAAATAGTAAACTAATTTCATTGAATGTACTGACGTTTCCATACAGACCGTGTTATAAAGAGGAGAACAAATGACAAGTGGAATACCGAACGAAGCTTGTCTGTATGACATGATGAGAACACGTGTCTCGACAAGGTCAGGAGATGCCTCTGAAGAAAGAGCGATCACAAGATGTATTGGTATTGTGTTTCTATAATTGCTTGTGTTTCTTTCTCATTTTATGTTTTGTTTCAACGGCAAATATATCACATGTTTGGCTATATCATTACGAGCAAAACGGAAACAAAGTGCCGTTTACATGGACACACCAAGGTTGCCGACATTGGCTATGTCGGGCTTATATCGAACCCACACCCTTTTGATTACGAGTCCGACATTCTACCCACTAAGCAAGCATGGCTCAAAGAAAGATTAGTACATAAATATACGTTCAACAAGATTTTGATGTCATAATGCTTCTTGAATATTTTACCCAACCAAAAGACCGAGGCTATTTCACCTAGTTTGTGACTCAACAATGGGTGTAGCTGAATATTACTCCAGCAAGCATTTTTATCGTATCTTTAAATATAACCAAAAGCTTACTCTGGAGCTACACCATCGTCTCCAGTAGACGGACGGATGCCAAGAAATATAACGAAATATAATACAGAGCCAAATACCTAATGTAATATGATAATTATCTATTATCATGTATCAATTACTGTTTTTTCTTTCTTTCTAATAATAGTTGCTTTCATGCCAGAAAAGAAATGTCAACCTTAGCCTTGTTGAAAAGAAATCTATGAAAATGTATTCTCTAAAGAAAACATAAAATACAAATTGGACGATTGAAACGGCAGAATTAGTTTTCTTAACTTAAACTCTGTTTAACTGTAGCCAATTAGTTTCACGGTAAATTAGATTAAGCCTACTGTTCTGAAGCATGGTACACTTCTGTCCCTGATTTCCACTTATTTTTGAAAGTCACTTTTTATCTTACAGGTTGGTTATTGATACGTCAAGATCCATTACATTTTACTCTGTCACAGACTGTTTTATTTTCATTCTCATTAACTTCCAAATACAAAATTCAACACTTGGTCCCAGTCTAACAATGTATATAAAACCTAAGGAGAATAACATTACAAAAATGGCGAGCTATTACCATTGTAAAACCGCCTAGAGACTAGAAAGCTGTTTTTACCGTCACTAAATTTAGCATTTACATATTTTTACTGGGTGAATTAAATATAATATTGATTGAAGCATGTTTTGTTTATTATTCAATCGTAACCATATGAACGGATATATCGCTGAAAATGGCACTGTTTGTTAATCTTTACTTTTAGAGTTACTTTGATGGGTATGTTTCCTGAAGGGTTAACAATATTACCACAATAGTACACGACAATGCACTTCGAATATTTGATTGCAAAGGCGTATCTTCAAATTCTGTTCAGCCGGTGAATGTCAACATAATTAAGATCTTATTTTATCTGTAATTGAAAACTTTACTGTTATCACTTTAACTCATCTGATAAGTGTCACGTTAATTACATTTATTGAGTAAAAGTAGTTACCATGGTGAAACAAACTCCATGAAACGGTAACAAATAGCGAAGAACGTTGATCCAAGTGAAGGTTATTTGCATTAACAAATGTAATCGAATATCGCTGTGCTATATTTTTTAATGTTTGTACCTCAAAGGAAGGGAGTGCGGACTAAATTAGGATTCTGGTATATTAACCATTTTTGCACTTTTTCCTTTGTCATAATGTGACTGACCCCTGTGTGACCCGATGTGACCTAACAAAAAATCGGCATATCAGAAACAACATTATGTGACCGTATCACACTGTCTTCCTAATTCATAGTTCATGAAACGGATATATTATAAAATCACGTCATTCTTTTTAAATTTAATGTCTTAAAAGATTATTATTAAAACAAAATTCCCTCGTGTTTCCAGAATAATCTTGTTTACCACTGTAAAGAAACCTAGGAAGGAATTAATTTGTCTCATTTTAGGAGTTAGATTAAGTAACATAACCACATCTTTTGAGACGTACGTACCAAAAATAGTATCTAACAAGACAATTTTTTTTCTTGCTAAATTGTCGGCTTCCATTGAAAATAGTTTCATTAGTTTTCCTTTATTAAAACACGTTACGGCATATTATCTTTATATTGTCCACGTCGTCTTAAATCTCCCTTATGAGCCACAATACGTCCAAACTTGAGTAGTTTGCTTGCAATTTTCATGATTTAATCCGTTCTGTTTGGCATGTCTTGTTTAATATATTGTCTTAATATGCCTAACAAGGTTTGCAATCAAGTGTTTGTGGGTTCAGCACCCTCAATGTGTCTTTGGGAAAGGCTATTAGTTCCCATTTCTTTGGTATGATGTAGCTAATAATGTGTTAAACATTCGTTAAGTAAGCAAGGAAATAATACACGTGTGTGACTTTTGATTACCTCATAGGTTCGACCTGTAATTGTAACACATAAATTCACTGTCTATAAATTGAAATTGTAACATGGAAACTCTTTGGCTATAAATTGTAATTGTCACATGGTAATTCACAGGGTATATACTTAATAACCCTTTAAAAACTGAATGAAGACTACTGGCAGTGTCATACATCGCTATATTAATATAACGTATGAATTTAGGAAGAAGTAGCTATGTAATTTGTCTAACATTTGCCTGAATTGGCACAAAGGCAAGGTACTTCTGATTAATGATGCTGCCAGATAATTGTTTTATACAGAGATTTATAAACAATTATTTGAGAACGTGCACAAAATTACATCAGATTAATAAGCCAAGGTAAAATGCGCTTGTATCTTTATATTTTTTCTAAATGATGGTAATTACTATAAAATGGACGAACCATAGTCACAACACTGTTTAATTAAATTTCACATAAAATAAGCAAAATGGTTGTATATAGTTCGCACCAAACGATCTATCATTGTGCTCTCAAATGCTTTGATTTCCTGTCTAGCATCTAGCAATCATGATGAACATTTCGCACTCGTGTTTTGATTGGTAGGCTTATAATACGAATGTATTCAGAAATGTACTTCATTTTAATACATATTATATACTCACTACAGAAATCTTCCACTACGCCAGCCAAGTCCCAAACTAATAACACTGACATATATCTGATTCATTAAGCTTTCCGACGCACATGTGTTTTAGTTTCTATAATTCTGTCGCCCCGTCTATGTAGCCTATGTAGCTTGCTACTGCCCACGAACACTTCCATCAGCTTTAAATGTAATTATTCTCTGTAGTTGGTCTAAAAGCTCCTATGGTCACTAATGGTCACTAATTACTGAACTCGTGCAGTCAAGACGCTCTCGAATCCAAGGAAATTATGGAATCATTTAAATACTATCTGACAATTCAAATCCAGATGTGTACTGATAAAAACTGAAATGGATGGAGTAAGATATAAATCAATACAAGGTCATGGTCCCTTTCTTTGTCCATTTCCATTTTAGGTTAAACTGCTTCGAATACCTACGATTTGTCTCGAGTGAAAGACACAAGCGGGAACCATCAATTTTACCAATTTTATTAACTTATATAAATATAAGTTATATATATATGTTACTCAATCGGTGTTATATGCACTCGTGTGTAGCAGACACACTCGCATGACGACTTAATAATTAATTCTCATGTATCTACACAGCCATTCCAGATTAAACATGCTCGAAAACAGGGAATTTTGGTACGAAAGATACAAGGCTAAGACCTGTTTGTAATGTTCATGTTTGACAGAGTTTAAATTCTGAGCACATTTATGTGGAAAGATTATCTCTAATGGCAAGACAGCATCAGAATAAGAAAAAAGTCACGTTAAGTGTTTCATGTCATGAACTTTGTATTCCAAGTAAAATGAAATTTCTTTTGTTCTTCGTAAAAGGCTCTTAATTTGCCAAAAGCTGCCAATATTAAAAATATTACCAAGTCTTTGAACAAGTTCGTTGTACCAACGCCATATTTTTTCCTGATTTATCACTGTATCTGCTTCGACTCCTCTGGAGAGAACTCGTTTTGATTTGATGTGTTTGGCAATACTTCTCATGACCTGCTTAATCTATTAAAATATATACAGAGTCTAATTATTGGATTTTCACTCTGAATCGTACGAGTCTGAAATTCGTGTCTTGAGACTGCAGGCTTTAAACAATGCAAAACCTATAATGCTATATCGGTATCATACGAAGAGGTTGACGTTTTGCTGCATGACATTAAAGATTTGACAACGGAACTGTTCCAAAAAGCACTGGCAATTTTACGTTATTCAAAAGCATAAAATAACATAACATGTTTTGATTACGAAGAATTGAACTTGGTTTAAATAACAATCCAGAGATATATTATAACGACCTTAGCAAGTCATGAAAATAGATGAAAGAATGGAGCCAAGTGTTTATGACTATTTTTTATTCGTAAAATACAAACATAACCTGCGAGTTGGTCGGCGTAGGGATAATATCCAAAATTGGATAGTAAATCGATAGATATCAGTCGCTTCTTTAGCGGCTATGCCGCAGAGTACAAGAAGGCCTGCATATATAATATTAATTTCTCTGATATTCTCAGCCAAAATATTAAATCAGAAAAACCATAATCGCGTTCTGTTAGGCTGATGAATTCACTCTCTGAAAATATGAGGTATAAAAATTTCGAATATTTTAAATTTGCACACACAATGCAAGTAAAACCCTTTGTATAAATATGCATTTTTATTGAATTGGTTAATGTATCCAGAAGCAGAATAAAAAGAAAGTGATTTAAAAAAAGAAGCTCTCGTTATTATTTAGATTATTCAACGATTAAGTTTTAAAGTGGAACAAATTGGGAAGGATTGCTATTTCTCAGATTTACTGTACGTGTGCAATACTTATTATCAAAATATAAAGCACCGTACAATCCCATTAGCCATTCTTTTTCTGAGGTGCTGTTTAAAGCTAATGCACACATACTATCGCCATAGCCGTGTCAGACCTTACGTGTTTTGCAGTCATTAAAGGCATTGTCAGTACGGACTGCCACTTAACTTTATCACCCATTTCCATCATTTGTTAACGCGGCATGTCGTAGATTACATTCGTTGTATAAACAACATCCCTTTATAAAATTCCATTTTAGATGACAAATTCATAATTGAAAGGGATCACGGATATTTGTGTTTTCATTAGTCAGTCTTTATAATATCGATTGACGCCTGAGTTCCGATCAGCTTATTTGAGAGATCATTCCTGATGTTGTTTTGGATTTAACGCTATTTTCAGCGCATTATAGGCTATACATGGTATAACTGGTGGAGGAAGAACCACAAACCCAAGGGAAGCAACTGGCAAGATTTTGTACATATTAACGCTGACCGAGCCCTAGACTAGAACCCGCAGCGAAACAGGTGAGATGGCAGTGATCAGTAAAGACGAGCGCTTTAGACCACTCGGCCACCGTGGAGTCGTATGAGAAATCGTGATCGACGTTGCCTCCTCATTAATGGAGTAAGGCATTTGCAGAGTCAGGTTGAAGTTGATGATATTCGTCCATCATTGTCGATGATGACCATTCAGTATCATCGATTCATTGGGGGTGGGTCCGGAGATGGCTGATCAGTCCAATCTGGGCCCGGAAGTCTGTTGCAGTGGGGAATTGGATGTACATGTTGCTGACTGCGAGTTGCTTAACTGCTGTTCCTGGATTTGAGCACATCGCGTTTCTCAGCTGCGTCCACCAGTCTGTTCTGCTCTAAGGCTGCGGTACTGGTATTGACCTGACTGACACTCTCTCAGCTGTCAGGATCAATGACGTTCTTCAGCGAGGCCTTGAGGTTGTCCTTGTACCTCTTTCTTGACCACCGTGAGATCTCTTGCCTTGCAGTAACTCTCTATAGTAGACATTCTTAGGTAGACGTTCTACCAGTATGCGGACAACATGGCCAGCCCATCGGATTTATGCCTTGCACAGCATGATGTGGGTGCTTGTCATGCCAGCCTTAGTGAACTCCTCTGTGTTCGGTACCTTGCCCTGCCTTCTGATTTTCAGTAGTTTTCTCAGGGAGCTCATATGGAAGTGGTTCAGTTTTTTAACATGGCGGCTATACACAGTCCAGATCTCGCAAACATAGAGGAGGATGGGGAGAACAACTGCTAAATAGACTTTGAGTTTCATGGCAAGCTGCATGCATCTCCTATCCCAGACATTTGAGCGTAGTCTGCCAAGTGCTACGCTGACTTTGGCAATCCATGTTGACCTCATCGTCTATGTGGACTGCTTGTGAGAGGGAGCTGCCGAGGTATGTGAACCTGTCTACATTTTCGAGCTTTTGGCCATTGGCAGTGATGGATGGTTCCAGGTAATCTTCTCCAGGATCTTGCTGATGCTGAACCTCGGTGCTAGTAGAGATGGTGAGTCCGAAACTGGTGCACGCTGTGGAAAAAAGGTCCATGCTCTGTTGCATGCCTGCCTCCGTGCTGGAGTTGAGGGCACAGTCATCTGCAAACAGAAGGTCGCGAATATTCTCAACTTTGACTTCGGTTTTGGCTTGAAGCCTCCCCAGGTTGAATAAATTCGCAACCAGACGGTATCAAAGACCTACTCCCACATCACTGTCCTTGAAAGCATCCATCCACATTGTGGGGAACATGAGGCTGAAGAGAGTGGGGGGGGGGTAAGTCGCATCCTTGTTTCACATCATTCGTAACTGCAAATGATTCGGAATAGTTACCCTGGTCTTGGACTCTGGCAAGTATGCCATCATAACAATGCCTCACCATTTCAGTGAAGACTTCTGGGCATCCAAATTTAGCCATGATCTTCCAGACAGTGTCGAATGCCTAAGTCAGGTCCACGAAAGTGGTTTATAGTTGGACATTTTGTTCAAGACACTTTTCTTGCATCTTTCCTGGCAGCAAAGATCATGTCGGTGATTCCTCTCTCTTTTCTGAAGCCACACTGACTTTCTGGCAAAAGGCCATGATCAAGGTGCTTTGTGAGTCTGTTCAATAGTAGCATGGCGATGACATTGCCTGTGTAGCAAAATAGAGAGATTTCTCTATGGCTGTCGCAGGATTGGCGATTGCCTTTGCGTTTGTGAATGTGGACGACGGATGCATCTTTGAATTCCTGATTTATGTGTTTCTACTTTCACATCCCACAGAACATCTATGTTAGTCTTTTCACTAGTTTAGGCCAACCAGACTTGTAGATCGCAGCTGAAATGGAGCCTGCTCCCACTGGACAGGAGCTCAATGGCATTATGAGATCAGACAATCTCTCGTTGATCTCCTCCTGTGGTAGACGTTTGATCACTTCATCGTTGATGGAAGAAGGTCTATTGAGGACGCCGTCAAAGTGTTCCACCCACCGATCCAGTATCTTCACCTTCTCGGTTATGAGATCGCTGCCATCGGAGCTCAAGAGTGAGGTTGTGCCTGATGATACTAGGCAATAAACATCACGAAGAGAACTATAGAAATTCTTCATGTTGCGTCTGTCGGCAAAGGACTGAATATCATCAACTTTTCGGTTCAGCCATGTGTCCCACATCTCTCGCAGTTTCTTCTGCACAGCTTGGCAGACTCTGCAGAAGGCATCGTTCTTTGCAGCGGACTTGGGATCGATGTTGTACACACGAAGGAGACGATGTTTCTAGCAGGGACTATTTCTTCACAATTCTCGTCGAACCAGTATTGGTGCTTTCGTGCAGTGACGCCAAGGGTTTCATATGCAGTTGAGTACACTAGATGTTTGAAGGCCGCCCAGCATTTCTCTGCGTCGTTGGTATCAGAGTCTTTGGTTTCTAGCTGGCTTGTCAGAGCTTCAGACAAAGCTTGCTCAGTGTTGCAGACTTTTAACCTGGAGACTTTGAGTCGCTTTGGGGCATTAGTTTCCTGTGGACGTCTAGGAGGTTGAATTCTAAGATTCTTCTTTACAATAGCCTGTGGTCTGTTCAGCAGTCAGCACCACACATGACCTTGGTCACACGGACATCCTGCCTGTCGTTCCTACGGACTAAGATGTAGTCAATCAGATGACAATGCTTAGACGAAGTTGTTTTATTACGGTTAGGCAGACGGAAGACGGTGTTTGTGATCAGGAGATCATATGTTGCGCACATCCTGAAGAGCAGATGTTCATTGCTGTTGCAGTTGCCAATGCCATGTCTACCAATAACTCCCTCCCACGAGATGTGATCCACGCCAAATCTGGCGTTAAAATCACCAAGAATAATCACCATGTCTGACTTTGGTACTGAAACAAGCAGAGCTTCCAGATCCTTGTAGAACTTGTCTTTGGCTTCCTTCGAGTTGGTCATGGTTCGTGCATAAGCACTAATGAGTGTGCTTACATTTTTCCATGTAAGGGTAATTTCAGCATTATAAGCCGGTCATTAATTCCCTCTGGTAAGATGGAGTGCTTATTCACCAAACCCGACACGACAGCGAAACAAACTCCAGACTCACGACGTTCATCGGTGCCACGTCCACTCCATAACAAGTTGTAGCCAGATCCCACTTCAGTCAACTGACTATCGTCGGCGAAGCGAGTTTCTATCTTGTAGCGAACAAGTTTTCTTGCAAACAGATGAATTCTTCTCTCCGGTCTGGCAGCCTCTGCACGATCCAATAAAGTGCGTATGTTCCACGCAACAAGAGTGAGTGGGCACCTTTTCTAGCCCTTTTCTCAGGCTACGGAGGTAAGCAGCGCTATCCTGAAGAGGTCTGCTTAGTCGCTCAGATGGCTGTTGACACCCATTTCTGCTTCATGTCAATAAAAGACGACCCTATGGTCTGAGCCGCTTGCGTGCATCCACACCTGCCACGTCACAGCTCGCCCATCGCTGCATGTTTTGGGCACGAGTGATAAAATAAATTATTTGCGCGTGAGTTGGATTAAAGTGAGGGAGAGGTGCGCTGTGTCAGCCTCACTCTCCTACATTGTCCAGTTGCGAAACGTAGTCAAGACGGCTAGAATGGAGACTGGATGCAGTGGATGACCAAGGCGTCCTACGTGTCCTGCCGTGCTCTTAGCACTCCACGTCGCTTTTCTGGGTCCGCCTTCTTGTCTGATGACCAGCTGCTGGTTCCTCCGCGAGGTCCGCCGAGTCCAATCTTCATATGCAATGGGTGACAATCCATAACTCACCGAGGGTTTGAGATCCGTCGATTACCCTCAACCTGGTTTAACCGGCCAGTCGAAGTCGCTGCCCGTGGTGTGGCACCTTGTAGGAATAATACATGCTAAGTTTTTCACACCAGGAAAATTGGCTTATACATTATTTCTCCCCTTTCTCACCTTTCACTTTAATTATAAATAGAAATAATCGTTACCAAAATGAATACATAAAACTGAAGGCATGGGCAGTGGTAAAAGTTCCACAACACCAGACCTTATAAAGAACGCGATCATATGTGCTGGGTTCTGATTACATTTAATACGTAATAATGAAATGCTTTTGTAGCTATGGACGGGAAGTTCGCTTTTTAATAATAATGAAAGGAGATTCTGAACAACCCTCAGTTTTGTTCATATGGGCACAGCCGAATGTGTTCTCGATCATATTTTATATAGCCACTAGAACATGGCGTGGCATGACATTGATCAGCATACATGTCGGTCTGGCTAAAATTGTTGAAAATCAAACCAAGATTTAACGCTTTGAAGAAAATAATATCAGCAGTTTTGTCCCTACGTCAAATGATCAAAATAGACGTCGCATTATTCCTCCCGTAAAGAAAAAACACGTGAGGGAACGGTAAGTACATGAGTTTGATTATTGCAAAAGGTCACGTGAGAGGAAGGTAAACAAAAGGGTTTGATTATTGAAAAATGTCACGTGAGAGGAAGGCAAGCAAAGTGGTTTGAATATTGCAAAAGGACCCGTGAGAGGAATGTAAATAAAGGGATTTGCATATTGCATAAGGTCACGTGATAGAAAGGTAAGTAAAAGGATTATATTATTGAAAAAGGTCACGTGAGATAAAGGTAATCAAAGGGGTTTATTTATTTCCAAACGTCATATGAGAGGAAGGCAAGCAAATGGGTTTGATTGTTGTTAAAGGGTACATAGCCGAAAGCAAGCAAACAGGTTCGATTATTGCAAAAGGTCACGTGAGAGGAAGGTCAGTAAAGGGGTTTGATTATTGCAAAAGTCATGTTAGATAAAGTAAGCAAAGGGGTTTGATTGTTGCAAAAGGTTACGTAGACGAAGGCAAACAAAGAGGTTTGAGTACTGCAAAAGTCACGTGAGAGGAAGGTAACAAAAGGGGTTTGATTACTACAAAAGTCATGTGAGAGGAAGGTAAGTAACGGGGTTTGATTACTGCAAATGCTCACGTGAGAGGAAGGTAAGCAAAGGGGTTTAATTACTGCAAAAGTCATGTGAGAGGAACGTAAGTAAAGTGGTTTGATTATTGCAAAAGTCATGTGAGAAGAAGGTAAGTAAAGGGGTTTGATTATTGCTAAAAGGTCACGCAGACGAAGGCAATCAAATGGATTTCATTATAGCAAAACGTCACTTGAGAGGAAAGTAAGTAAAGTGATTTGATTATTGCAAACATCACGTGAAAGAAAGGTAAGTAAAGGGGTTTGATTATTACAAAAAGTCACGTGAGAGGAATGTAAGTAAATGGGTTTGATTATTGCAAAAGGTCACGTGTGAAGAAGATAAGTAAAAGGGTTTGAAAAATACAAAACGAAAAGGTCAACGAGATGTAAAGTGAATGACTTTTGGAAATAAGATTATGAGACAAAGAGTTAACTGTTCGTTAGAAATAGTACTATTTGTTTTTGTTTGAGTGGGTGTGTTATATGTAAAATAAATAGTATACTTCATGCATGAATGCAATATTATCACTGAGTTTGATTATAACCTGTTCGAGTTACACAAAAGGAATCACATAGTTCGGTGTTCCTACCATAGCTCATATATCAAAGCTATCAAGCTAATGAGAAATTTCAATTGAAGCAAATAGGAGTGAATGGTGGAATGGTATGAATTTGTTCCATTCCTACATGCAGTTAATTACCGGTCCCCTTTGTCATGGAGTCTTGAATGATACTCATTTCTTCACAAACAAATTGTACAATTTTCAATCAAAATTAAATTGAATTATTGGCCTCCATTACCAGACATTATTCTGACCTTCATTAATGGATGGATCAATTGTAATAATCTGTTTCAATCTCGTTCGTTTTTTTTCTCTCACTACACTGATATATGGCATGAAAGGCCGATAGCAAACAAAGGTATTGTATTTGAATTTACTCTGTTGAACTAAGTAACATACAGAGAAGTATATGGAGAAGTAAAAAACTTTGTGTTACACAAAATTCCAATTTCGGGGTCTAACTATAATAAATTACAGATAGTAGTACACACACACATGCATATAAAAAAGTTACTTAGCTACCATTTCTTTGGCACGATATAGTATATAATTTGCTCAAAATGGCGTTGCAAACCAACCACCATCAATAATCATCATTTGTTGGGAAGCAACGCGTCCAGGAGTTGATTTTGGAGCGATATATATATCCCCCAAATCAACTTCCCGACCCGTTTATCCACAATATGTAAAGATATGTATGTATGTATGTATGACTGACTGACTGACTGACTTTATTTCCTCTTAAAAAAGAGATTACATCATGTATGCATGTATGTATGTATGTAGGTAGGTAGGTAGGTACGTGTGTGTGTGTGTGTTCCTACGCATGAAGAAGAGGGGTGCAAGTTATTGTCAGAAAAAAAGTGAATGAAAACACAGGGTTCTGTATTACTAACGTGTTTGATGAGATTGTAAAATTAAACGTCGACGCACCAGCGGACTCTTTACGACATAGGTAGTGTCGAAAGGAAGACAGAGAGTGAAAAGACAAAATTCGCAAGGTCAGTCGTGAAAATGTTACAAAGCCAAAGTATATGGGTATAAAATTAAAACAAAGACAAACGTTGTGCTACATGCTGTCCACTTTCGTGACTTTGTATTGAAGATAAATGTAATGTATTGAACCAAAATGTTGTTAAGTGTTGTGACAAGTCAGGGGTCTTTGCTTGACCGAGCGGTGTCAAAACCCTGGCGCGATTCCCGCTAAAAGTCATAAGTTTACCTCAAATTTACAAAGACTTCCTTACAACTTCAGTTGTAAATTAGAAAGCCTGACGTGTCCATTCTATACATAAATTTTACTCTAATCAATGCAAGACCACAGATCTCACAACCTGACAAATATCTTTCAACCGCACATCTGCATGATTTCTCTTCGTTAGGATTCCGTACCGCCAGCAGTTTATGCCGTAGAAACTATACAGCTATCCCTTAATACAGGGATCTATTTTAACTACGCCTCCTTAGGCCAATCAATCCTCGGTTTTCAGGCACATTTCGTCAGTACAACTGCTTCACCTTTGCCACCATGGCGACATACAGGGTATCTGCCGAGCTCCTTCTTATTTATTTCTTTCTGTAATTTACCGGTTTCTACCGTAAACATTGCCACTGCAGTCACACCACCAGTGTACACCACTAGATTTTAACAGGGACTATGGTATTCCGGGGTCACTCATTCGGTTTTGACCTGAATTCACTACTAGTGAACCATGGAAACTCACTAACACTCCACCCGGTTACGTTTGTTCTAGTAATTGGCTAATTATTTCTGGCTAAGGAATATTTCCATTGCACCGAAGTCCAATAATCAGACAAGTAATCACAAAAATCTAAGAATTCTTTAAAACGGGGCGTTATAACCAAATACGCACAGTCCAGATCTATTACAGCATTTACAGCATAACATAACTATTTTGCCGAAGTCAGAAGAGTAAACATGCTAAGAAACTGAACAATGAGACATACCGTGTAACACAGACATTTTTGAGGATGCAACCGCCATAAACAGAAATACAGAAATAGAACTTGTTGCATTTCTGGCAAGCACAAAAAGGTGTATGGGGCAAAGAATAAAAATGTCCAGCATCAAAGAAAAGAAAATATCAAGGTTGATCAATACTAAACCTATGAATTCTATTTGTGCCGGGGCGGTAGAGCATCCTCATACGCACCGGTAGTTATGATAAATTCGGCCTATATGAAGGTTTGGGAAGAAACTTTAAAACGGATCCGCGTACTTCCTGAATGCGCTGTTGGTCTTCCGGGGCCGTTAGAGTATCGTCACACGCTCCTGGCGGTCGCGACGGCAGGTAGACACAGATTAGTCGATTAGTCCGGGTCGAGTGTATGTCATTTCAGCAAAGCACGGTCGATGACCAGGGATCTAAGTCAGCGAAACCCATGAGACCTGAAAGAGACAGTAAAACACACGGCAGAATGGCGATCTTAGAAAAAGTGATTGAAGTGTTACAAAGCCGAGACACTTTAGGCTAGCCTTATATATTTCTTAAATGCATCTGACCTCTATCGGCCTAATTCCCTTTTTTTGGTTCTCACTGAAACGTTGTGTAATCACCTCAGTGGCGGCCCCAATTCTGAACCTATGGGACTTAAAATGGTTAAATTTAAAGTCACAAAAGCAAGTCGCTCTTATACGTTTTGTACTAAATTCTACTATAGACACTGGTTGCCCATTTCAGTTCATGAAAATCGGTCCTGGAGTATTACCCCTGAGGGTTATGTATGCTTATAAATGAGCTATTGCCATGTAGCAGAATTTTGTTGGGCAGCAACATACAAAATATATGGTTGTCTTGAGCCGTGTTTGAAGTGTCGAAAAGTGATTGTTAGATGCTTGTGGGAAAAAGTGACTTTAGATAATTGTATCAAATTATCATTCTGATGTGCAGTCGCTTGCATTGTAATCTCTCCTATTCTGAGAAAAGCATGGAAAGCCAGTGTAAAGATGGCCGAATACATGGTACGCATGAAATGGTTTGAGATGGTATGCATCATCGAAACTGTAAGCTTATCCAGTACTACTTTGTCAATTGGCAAACAAACATCATGAGATTTACTTTTGTTAATGGTTTAAATCAGTTTTTGAATAATGAAGGAGCTGCGAAGACATTAACTTTGTGCACATGGCCTCCTGCAGAAACAAGAGTGGATATCAAAGATGTGCATATTTCTTATTAATTAAGTACGCTACGAAAAGGGCCTAAATTGGTTATTGAAGTTGGGAGAGAAAAGTCGGCCAAGGTGTCAGATGTAAATTCTTTATCTAGCGTCCATGTTGCTGGGTGAAGGATGTTTTTAAGCAAATGGTCAAGCATACTCTCTAGCTTGGCAAGGTTGGAAGAAGCGGACTGTGATGAGGGTGTGAATAGGGAGCCATGGCGTGGAAACACGAAACCTGTTGGCGAGAAAGGGCATCGGCGAATTTGTTACTTGTATGAGGTAAATGATTTGCCTTGAACAATATATTTAACTGAAGGCAAGAGAGTACAAATTTGTGAATGAAATGCATGATTATTGTTTTATTAGAGGATTGCTTATTAATGATTTAAACTAAGGCTTGATTGTCAGTGTGGAAATATATACATTTACTGGATAAGTGTTCTTCCCCAGATCTGAACAGCCAAAACAATGGGATAGAATTCTAGAAGCGTTATATTTTGATATATCCATGTCTCATCTCAACTGCCATAGAAATAGTGTGTGCCGAGGACCGTACCGTACCCGACTGAGGCAGAAGCATCTGTGTACAAGTCCAACGAGTCGAAAGTCATCCAAATGTCAGGTAAGAATAAGGATCTACCATTAAAACCGGGAAAAGTTTTGCCAGGCCCTCAAGTCTTCTTTTACATCTTTTGTTAGTCTAATGTGGTGATGCAGTTTTGAGATGACAATTGTAAAGTTGATGAGTCGTCTAAGAAAGGCTCGTCCCTGCAAAATTACTGCGCAAGCAAAGGTAAGAGTACCTATGATGGTAATTTTATTTCTAGCCAGATACAACTGTACGAGTTTAGAACATTTTTCAAGTTTGTCAATGGGAAGGGAACCTCCATTCTCACGGAATCCAATTCGTATCCGAGGTAAGTTATGGTTGTTGATGAGGTAAATGTTTTATCCGCAGCAATATATGTATGTATATATGTGTATATATATATATATATATATATATATATATATATATATATATATATATATATATATATATATATATATATATATATATATATATATATATATATATATATATATATATATATATATATATATATATATATATATATATATATATATATATATATATATATATATATATATATATATATATATATGTGTGTGTATATGTATGTGTCTATATATATCTATATATATATATGTATGTGTATATATATGTGTCTATACATCTGTGTGTATATATATATGTCTATATATCTGTGTGTATATATATATGTCTATATATCTGTGTCTATATATGTATGTGTATATATATATGAGTCTATATATATGTGTGTATATGTATGTGTATATATATGTGTCTGTATCTGTGTGTATATGTATGTGTATATATATGTGTGTCTATATATGTGCGTATATATGTGTGTGTATATATATATGTGCATATATATCTGTGTGTATATATGTATGTGTGTATATATATATATATGAGTATATATCTGTGTGTATATGTATGTGTATATATATGTGTCTATATCTGTGTGTATATATGTATGTGTATATATATGTGTGTCTATATCTGTGTGTGTATATATATGTGTACATCTGTGTGTATATGTGTATATATATATGTGTATATATATCTGTGTGTGTATATGTGTGTATATATATATATGTATATATGTGAGTATGTATGTGTGTCTATATATGTGTGTCTATATATATGTGTGTCTAGGTATATGTGTCTATGTATGTGTGTCTATATATATGTGTGTCTATATATGTGTGTCTATGTATGTGTGTCTATATGTGTGTGTCTATGTGTGTCTATATGTGTGTGTCCATGTATGTCTATATGTGTGTGTCTATATATGTGTATGTATGTGTGTCTATATGTGTGTGTATGTATGTATGTGTATGTATGTGTGTCTATATATGTGTGTGTATGTATGTGTGTGTCTGTATGTGTGTCCATATGTGTGTGTGTATGTATGTGTGTGTATGTATGTGTGTCTATATATGTGTGTGTATGTATGTGTGTCTATATATGTGTGTGTCTATGTATGTGTGTCTATATATACGTGTGTCTATGTATGTGTGTGTATGTATGTGTGTCTATATATGTGTGTATCTATATGTGTGTCTATATATGTGTGTGTCTATGTATGTGTGTGCATGTATGTGTGTCTATATATGTGTGTGTCTATGTATGTGTGTGTGTATGTATGTGTGTCTATATATATGTGTGTGTATGTATGTGTCTATATATGTGTGTGTCTATGTATGTGTCTATGTATATGTGTCTATATATGTGTGTGTCTATGTATGTATCTATATATGTGTGTGTCTATATGTGTCTATGTATATGTGTCTATATATGTGTGTGTCTATATGTGTCTATGTATATGTGTCTATTTATGTGTGTCTATATCTATATGTCTATATATATATGTGTCTATATATGTGTGTCTATATATCTATATGTCTATGTCTATATATGTGTATATCTATATGTCTATATATTTATGTCTATATATATGTATATCTATATGTCTATATATCTGTCTATATATATGTATATATCTATATGTCGATATATATATATATCTATTTCTATCTATATATATATGTATATCTATATATATCTATATCTATCTATATTTGTCTATATCTATATATCTCTATATATATCTATATATCTCTATATATATCTATATATATATATATATATATATATATATATATATATATATATATATATATATATATATATATATATATATATATATATATATATATATATATATATATATATATATACCTATATCTATATATATATATGTATATATTATTTTCATTGCTTGTTAGCTTTCTTGAGTTGGTTGGGGGGGGGGGGGTCACCAGCCTTGTCCAAAATCAAATTCTTTGGAAACCTAACAATGATCATTGATTTTAAAAAAATCTGAAAACAATTAATATATAGCTAATATTTTCCCTGTAAGTGTGGGTTTCATATTTATATAATTTACTCTTCCAGACAGGTAAAGATATTTATCATTGCCTGAGTCAAGGACATTGTGGTTACCATGTTTTTTTTATTATAATTTTAGAAGCAGAATCTTCGAGAATAGAAGTTTCCATTAAGTAATAAGATTTTTGAAGAAAATGTTAATTCTCGCCGAGGCAAGATAGAAATTTGTTTCTCACAGTGAACCGTGTGATCAGCAAAAAGAAAATGACGTTCAACTTGCACCCTTGACCCTGATTCTGTTTTCCTCAAGAAATGAATAGATTTTCTTGATGACAACAAAATAGCAGCCATTTAAAATTCGAAACATTTCAGCGTGTATGTAAGTGACATTACTAAAGGTTTTAAGCTATTTAGAACATTCAAGAAACCTCCTGCACATACAATGAAATGTTATATATTAAAATCATGTTAAGTGACAAGCTATTACAGATTTAGTTTCACAAAATTGAATTTACTGTGGATTAAAAAGGACCCGTTGACATCTATATCTGGTCAATTTTTTATAAGTTTTTCTCCACTGATGCAAACCTGATACGAGAGCTAGCAGCAGGGAAGTTGTACAGACCAGACGTTCCAGACCAAATAAAGCCTCCTACGAGAACATTTCCCGTAGAAGCCTCAGATTTCAAAAATAAGCCTTCCCACGAAAATTAATTTGCGTAAATTCGTCACCGATTGCAATTTTTGTGTGCAAAATCAATGATTCTGGACAAAGAAAAAACAAAGATTTTAGGGGGGGGGGGTGAAATTTATTCTGGTGTCGATGAAGTTTGCAAAGTTTGGCTGCTAATCCTTAATTTTACCTCGCATTAAAACAATATAGTTAAAAATAATATGAGTCGGAAAACTAGTAGAGTTGGAGAGCCTCATTCTGCCAGATTAGCGCGAGAAGAGTTAGCGGCAGTGAAGAAGCTTATCCCGGCAAAACAATTATTTAAGAAAAAAGTTCGTGATTACGAAGATTCTCAATATGGAATTACTGAGATATCGTCAAAGTTGTTGAGTCCAGTCACTGGAGCGATCGAACAAGTCGCATATGGCGATAAAAAGGAAGATAGGGAACTTAGGAAGAAGGGGCTTATTCCTATGACGAGAGACATTGAGGAACACACTAGAGCGGTTCCGGGTCGTCTTGAGCAAATTCATCAAGAACAAGCACAAATGCGTCAAAAAAAAGCACAAACACAAGCGATGAAAGAACAATTATATAAAACACAAGCAGAATTGAGGATGGGGCAAATTCTGGAAGAATTAGATGAAGATCAAAAATTACGGCAAGAACAAGCGCAAGAAGAAGAACAAGTGCAAGAAGAAGAACAAGCGCAAGAAGAACAAGCGCAAGAGGAAGAAAAAGAAGAAAAAGAAGAGAAAGGGGAAGATATTCAACCTCGAGATGTAATAAAAAAAAAATTTACCGAAGGTGGTTGGAAAACATTGCAAGAACAATTTGACTTATTTGGCAAAGATACTAAAATATTTGCTATATTTGCCGAAGATTCCTTTGACAATAGAAAGGCTTTTTTAACGGAGGAGGGATTGAAAAAAATTAAATCGCGGGATTCTTGGTATAATAATTTATTCCGAGCTAAATATAAATTACTTGAGGCGAAGAAAACAAGTTTTCTTTATAGTGATTTTCTGGATTACGCAAAAGCAAGGAAGGAGGAAAAAAAATCTTCGGGGATATCGCAAAAACCAACTCAACAAGAGAAAGAAACTGCGAAGTCCGCCTATGAAAATCTTCATAAAGCTATCGGAATTGTTTTTACCCGTGATGCGCATGAACAAATTGTAAGAGGGGAAAATTTAGTAGATATTGCCGCGGATTATGATGATAGGAACAAATACTTAAATCCAAAGGTTCATGGAAAACCTCTTGAAAAACAAAAATATATCGATTGGATATATTTTGCTAGTAAAAGACCTCCCTACAAATATGATGATGAATATCGTGAATTTGTGAAAAAAGTAGAACAAAAAGAAAAAGAAAAAGAAGAGGAAGATATATTTCAGGGGTGGGAAAGTAGTCCAGAACCAAAGACAGGAAGCGGATATACCATTTGCCCTGACAGTGTTGTCAACGATGTGTCTCGCCTCGAGGTATTAATCGGAGGAAAACGAGCCGGAAATAACTCTCGCGAAGTAATTAACGAAGCCTCAGATATTTGTCAGCGATTATTCCGCGGCGGTGTCATTAATTCTCACATTTACAAGGAACTCGTCGATGAGCTCATCGATTAAAACAACACAATTGAAATAACATGATTGTTCACAAACATCAGCGCAGACCCAAACAGGTCCGCGTAGTAAATTCTCGATTGCCTGTGTACAAATATATCCACGGCAATGGATTCGGCGATATCATTGGAAGTCTTTTTACGCGAATAATACCTAAAATTGGACCCGTGATCAAACAGCTCGGGTTAAAAGCAATAGGAAAGATTGGCGAGACTGCCATTTCTGGTATCGGTAATTTGGCCAGTAAAGGCTTCAATGTTGTCAAAAGTAAAATATTAAATTTAATGCGCAAAAAACAACCCGTCAAATTACCTAGCACCAGAGAAATGCCACCCGAAATCAGTAAAGTCATAAACGACGCAGCAAATAAAAAAATAAACGATCTAGCGCAGGAAGTTGCTAAGACAAATATAGCGCAGGAAGTTGCTAACACAAATCTAGCAAAGGAAGTTGCTAAGATAAATCTCGCAAATGAAGTTGCTAACACAAATCTAGCAAATAAAGTTGCAAATACAAGCTTCATTTCAGGCAGCGGTCTTCGTTTTAGATGATATTCTTAATAATAAATGTTCGCACAAGTGTCAAATGAAGTGTTTGACATGGACGAGCCTGTAGGTAGGGATACATCCGTGCGAGATTTCCAGTATTTCTCGTACGATGCAGTTGAACCAAATACAAATAATCGCTTGGAAATTCAAGTCCACGATACAACAAGATATTTTCTTCCATCTGAGGCATATATCGAGGTTGTTGGGAGTATTATTAAAAACGATAATACCAACTTTGGCGATAATTTTAAAGTAGGATTCGTTAACAACGGCATTATGGCTTTATTCAAGAGTGCCACTTACATGATCGATGGAAGAGAAATCGAATCAATCACGGACAACGTTGATTTAGCAACGACGATTATAGGCCTAGCGAGATACTCGGATGATTTTACCAGGTCAGCCGGTCCTAGTATGATGTTCGCCAAAGATAATTCCGATCGCGCTGATCATAATCCGTATATCGTCAGGAGACCGAATAAAAGTACTAACGCCGCCGAAAGTGCTGACGTCGAAAGCATGATAATTAGCATCAATCCCGATTACAACCTTGGATTTGCCACGAGAAGAGTTATGCTAAAGGGAAATGAACGAAGATTTTCCTGTGCAATTCCGCTATCTCACATTTTTGGATTTTGCAGGCATTTCAGCAAAAAAGTTATTTACGGAGCAAAACACACGATAACTTTCGTTCGAGACGCTGCTGGCAGTGACAAAGCCATCTGGCGAGAAGCAGGCGCGGGTGCTGGTGACGCAGGCAAGGTAATCCTAAACAAATTTACCTTGTGGATGCCAGCGATAGTTCCATCGATGCTCGAGGAAGAAAAATTATTATCATTCATGAATCAAGGCGGAAAATCCGTCATGTCCTGGTTGACAACGATGACCGACTCCTGCGATGTTAATATCAACAGAATATTTACCTGGCGAATTGCGTCACAACAGGGCGCTTCGGCACCTAGGCACATCTTTGTTGCTCTTCAAGCCGCAAACAGATACGATCAAGAACACAGTCATATGATATTCGACAAATTTGCAGCAACAAATGTATCACTGAGAATAAACGGCCAGCAAGAACCATCGGAGGAAATATCGATTGATTTTGAAAATTTTTCGACTGCCCGCGTATATCATCGTTTGTTAAGTTTCATGGGTCGCGATCAAAATATCGATACCGGATTGCAAATATCACAGTTGGATTTTAATACTCGCTATCCTATCTATTACTTTTCCCTGGAGCATCTCGATTTGGTAAAACAATCTGTTGTCGATATCCATTTCAAAGCCAGAATTAACACAGGTGGAAATGCAAGAGCCATCGCGGTAATCCTCAGCGATAGAACAATGATCTTGGAAGGAATCAGCGGCAGAATGAGAGTCATCGATGCTCCTGTCGAGAACATGTGACAAATTCTAAATTTAGATTAAGCGGTTATTAATATGCCATACGAACACGTCAGTGTAACTCTGACCCCGGGTCAGATAAAAAAGCTCCAAACAGCAACAGCAAGGCGAAGCGGTTTGAAATTAACCTTGAAAAACGATCAAATTCATGGTGGACCTAACAAACTATCGCTAACTAGAGGTCAACGTGAACGATTTACCAGAGCCAAATCAGCGAATTCCGGTGTTCATGTGAGTCTCTCCATAGGCGCCATCAGAGACATGGTCAAAACGGGCGGCATTTTCCCTTTGTTAGCTGCTCTTCCAGCGCTATTAACTGGGATTCTTCCGGCGGCCGCAAAAGCAATAGGAGTAGGTGCGCTCGGAGGTATAGGTTCCAAATTAGCACAAAAAGTGATGGGAGGGAGATACGGTAAAAAAAAGGGGAACGGCCTTTATCTAAGACGAACCCCCTTGTACGGATCCGGCCTAAGTCGAGCCTACCAGCCTCAAATTTAGATTTGATCAGCGAAGTAAAGAAAAAAAAAATAAAATTTTTCAGAGGCGTATTTATGCGAGATCAACTACCAGAAAAACCAAACCCTACCGAGACAGGAATAATAAATCTCGATAAAAATACCGGCCCTGGCACTCATTGGGTTGCCTACGCGATTAATCCTCGCGAAGTCGTTTACTTTGACTCTTATGGATTAGCACCACCAAACGAATTTATCAACTACGTGTCTTCGTTGAAACTTCCGGTTTGGTATTCGACTCTTCCAACACAAACATTAGCGGATCCACCAATATGCGGCCCAGAGTCAATTAATGTTCTTGACGCAATTTCAAAATCATCCGGTCCTTATCACAAAATTGTATTTGAATATACCGTAGATAAATATCATGGTTGACATTTACGGTAGATCGCTCTTTAGGAAGGAAAAAACAGAAATAAGCGACATCGATACATCAAAATTTGCAACCAAGAGTGATATTAACAATCTTCTATCGCTGTCAGAGATAGATCCTGGCGAAGTTGCTGTTTTTCAAAATACCGAAGGGCGATTACACACCAGTAACGTGAAAATAGCTGATATAATCAAGCGAGAAGAATATAATGATCATATCAGTCAATTTACTCGCCAATCGGAGATGGTATTAAAATCTATAGCTGATATTACCGATCTATTAGCGGTATTGCCACTAAAGGCTAATATCACAGATGTGGAAAAATCCGACAGGGAACTATCAGCGGCGATGCTTCTAAAGGTCGATAAAGCATTACACGACGATTTTCAGGACAGAGTAACAAAAAGATTTACCAAGTTAACTAACGATCTTAAAAAACTCGAGGAGGTATCAAAAAATCTCAATAAAAAACTCGACGAGGATATAAAAAAATTCATCGATACCTCCTCAACTACACATAACGATCTTACCGAGAAAACAAGAAAAATCAATGAGGATATCGCCCAAATCAACAAAGATATTGAATCGGCACGCGCATTAATATTTCAAAAAGCCGATAGAACATCACATAACGATCTCAGCGAGAAAGTAAAATCCATCAACGAGGAAATTACCAAAATAAATACCGCGATGGGTCAGAAAACCGATAGAACATCACATAACGATCTTACCGAGAAAACAAAGAAAATAAACGAAGATATTGCCCAAATCAACAAAGATATTGAATCGGCACGCGCATTAATATTTCAAAAAGCCGATAGAACATCACATAACGATCTTACCGAGAAAACAAAGAAAATAAACGAAGATATTACCAAAATAAATACCGCGATGGGTCAGAAAATCGATAAAACATCAATCGACGACCTCATCGAGAAAACAAAGAAAATAAACGAGGATATCGCACAAATCAACAAAGATATTGAATCGGCACGTGCATTAATATTTCAAAAAGCCGATAGAACATCACATAACGATCTCAGCGAGAAAACAAGAAAAATCGACGAGGATATTACTAAAATCAGCGTAGATATTAACGTGATGCGTGAATTAGTAAGTCAAAAAATTGATAAAACATCACACGACGAGAAAACAAAGAAAATAAATGAGGATATCGCCCAAATCAGCGTAGATATTGAATCGGCACGTGCATTAATATTTCAAAAAGCCGATAGAACATCACATAACGACCTCAGCGAGAAAACAAGAAAAATCGACGAGGATATTACTAAAATTAACAATGAAATTAACGCGGTACGCGCATTAGCGAATAAAAAAGTCGACGGATTTGTTTACTTCAGTGAAATATCAAAATTGAGCGGGGATCTTATCAATGTGACTACAAAAATTAACGAAATCAACACAAAAATATCACCGTTGAATCTTCCAAAATTAGCGCGTATTTCGATACCAAAGATCGTAGTAACAAAAAATCTTCCCGCCGATGTAACATTTGTGGTGATGACACAACATAATGCCTGGACACCCGATAATGATTCTTTTAATTTTACCGCGCCAATTCAGGGTGTATATCGAGTATATATTATTTCGAGGTTAAAATTTAACGTGACGGCAGATCGTCATGAAATTTATGAATACAATCCTGGATTTTTCATTATTTCTATAGATGAAAATGACACTGAAACTTTAAAACTAACGCCACCGGATAGAACCACCACGGGAACAGTGTATTATTTTGTAATTTTCGAATATTTATCGGTTTGGTCCGTAGTTGGTCAACCCGAGCAAGTTAAAGTTGCCGAGAAAGAGAACCCCGAGCCGGTCGCAGCTGCCAAGATAGAGAGAAATCCGAGCCGGTTGTAGTTGCTGAGATAGAGAAAAACCCAACCAGTTAACAACGGAAAACCGACTTTACCAAGAATTGGCTAGATAAATAACTAATAAATGACCGCATCGGATTACCGTTATAATCAGGCGCGATCATGGCAGGATTCGCTAAAAAAACTCCTCGACGAGTATCAGATAAAAATAAAAAAATACCAGCGTAGATTAGTTATCATTGACGTTGCTGTGTACACGGTATCCGCTGTAGTCGCTGGTGCGGGAATAATTTTATCCGCGGTAACAACAATAGCGCCGATCGTTGCAACGATAATAATCTCGTCAACAACGACAATCGCTGGTGTTCTCAATATCGTAGCGAAAAAAATATCCTCGTGCACGAGTGAGAAATTATCGTTGTACAAAAACAAATTATCCCAGGTCAACGACGCGTATTCAAAATTATCATCGCTGCTTTCGGAGAGTCTCAATGATGGCGTTATCTCCGATCTAGAATTTTCGGCAATGATCGGTATTTACTCGGAGATTGAACAAATGAATATTAATAATGTCCGAACTAGCTCAGATCGTGACAAACACGACACCGCCGACAACAACGTTAATATCGTTAAGTTCAACCAAACCTGAATTTAGTATTAATTTTTCAACGCCAATTAGCGTCAAAGAAATTGCGTTAACACAACTGCGTGTCTACAACAGTTGGCCTAATGTTAGATCGACATCATTCGGTAAATTATTGTCAAATAATTCACTTGTTTTTGCCAACAAAAACAAACCCGATGGAACACCTGATTGGATCGTCGTTGGCATACCAACAGGCAGTTACGAAATTGAGCAACTAGGTAAGGAATTTACCAGTAGAATATCAAATATAACCGGCGATGCTACTCCGGGAATAAAAATATCTGCGCACGATCCAACGCTGTCATCGATGATAGAAGTGAAATCGCCATATATCGTTGATATTTACCAATCATCGATTAGGACCATATTAGGTTGGCCTGAAATCGCACCTCTAGCAAAATCAGAAAAACCAGATTTTATTATTCCAGGTTGGTACGAGGAAGCTCCTCCAGAGCAACCGGAACCAAAAAAAGAAGATTTTACCACCGACGAAGGATGGTATGGAGATATCAAACACAAGACTCTGATCCACAGCGCCATCAACCTCATAAATAACCACAAATTTAACCTGGTAATGTTCGCTTTTACTTTTATTAACGAAAAAATTCTCTCGTGGTTGCCTCTTCCTAAAATTCCCCCCGGCGTGGAAATCTTCGACGCTACCCACATTAACAGGATAATAGCCCCCATAGACGGTATCTTGGTAAGAAGAACCCTCGACGAATTTAATCAAGAACATAAATTACATTTAAATTTATTGCGGGAATCATTTCATGAATGCATCTTAAATAAATCAGGCTCATGTAGCGAAATTATCGGACGCGTGAAGATTTTAAATCAACTCGCGAATGATGTTGAATATTATCATGGTATGTTTATTCAGGCGATAGTCGACGATATATCAATTGCCGATTATGTTCTTCCTATTAGCAAATTCGAGTTGATCAGAAATTCAGGAGAAAAACAAAAATTCATGAGAGTATTTGGATTAACCGAGGAAACGCTACCAAATTTCAAATTTCCCGATTATGATGTTGATAAAATGAGAAAATCTGTTACTGATACCATCGATGATTTATTTCCGAAGTTACATGCCGCGTGGACTAAAAAAATACAATCAGAATCGATTCTCAAACACAATAACGATCCTGCCGGGCAGGGGCGGCATATCTCGCCAGGTATCGTTAATATAACGGAAGTTATCGCGATTTATCTTCACGCGGATGTTGTCGAGGGCAGCTACAATGTTGATTCGTCAGAGTCAAATCAAGCGCAACAGGGATTCATCTTGTATTCGTTTTCACCTAGCGCTTCTCCGGGTTATTTGATAATAAAAGAACCAGTAAATCCGTTTTACCTGCGATGCCACAATCGGTTGTTGTCAAGGATAAATTTCAAACTAACGGATCAGAAAGGAAATTTGCTTGATATCCGCGGGGAAACGCTTAGTATCAATCTGCTGTTAAAATCGTGAGAATTTTCGATTCTGTCTGCCAGGGAAAAATGGGCCAAAAAAAATAAATAAAATCCAGGGAAATTTTCAAAATTGAAAGATTTTTTTAATTTTTGTTTTTTTTTTGTGGAATTTCTTCAGGAAGATTCAAGAATCAGGAATTTCCTTGGCCTTGCTCTCATCGACAAGCTTTTTCAACTGTCTGATGCGTGAACTTGTAATTTTTTTTGATTCGTATGCTTCTGATAAAATCAACCTAGCTTTTTCTACCAGCGTAGATAATTTAACAAAATCCTCGACGCGATCATCGCTGACTGTCGCAAGTGATTGATACATCGCAATCTGGATCTTTTTTATTAATTTGTATTCGGATGGTAGCGTGTATTTGTATTCGAGTTTTCCTTGAACAATCGTCTCAAATTCGGATCGGATTTTATTCGTGTCCAACTCCGAGGGAAGATTTATTTTTTTTCTCAGGTCATCGATGGCTTCGATAATATTGCTTATGGTTTGCTCATCCATGTTATATTAATTTTGTAAATATTCAATTATTCTTCGTCGGATATTATCGGAATATAGTAAAACTCAATCCACTCGCCAAATTTGTAGGAAAATGCTGCGCTAGTTATTTTTTCTGCCACACATTGCACGGAATTCGAATGAATACCGAAGTATCTTGCAGCGGCGTTTATCGATGTGAATACGATTTCCTCATTTGTTTCTTGATTTACTGATTTTACTGCTTTAGCTGATCGATAAACGCCGCCGTTACCTTTAGAGTTTTCACTCTGAGTTACTGCTCGAAGATTAAATAATTTATTATTAGCTTTATTTCCATCGATATGGTCGATAACAAGTCCAATTTCTATCGGTCCGTGATAACACTCGTATACGAATCTGTGACAGAAATAATTTGTTCCTCTTCTTTTATTATTTTTGTTGACAGAAAATCTAAGATATCCAAATTTATTAAAATTACCAACACGTTTCTTCGTTTTAGCATTTCTGACAATACCATCTGATGACGCCTCGTATCCCTCGATCGTAGGATGAGATTTAAACTCGCATGTGATTGTTGCTGGAGGAATCGTCGATTTCATTTCCATATACAATATTCCATTTGTCTAAATCGTAATTTGCCTTGAATCGATTAATATAATCTTCTTCGCATGTTATTATCGAGGAAGATTTCTTTTTGTAATATCTGAGCAATTCCCGATAATTCTTTCCTCCACAGGATAAACACAATCGAGTCTTTCCTCGAGTGCCAACTTGACAAACTAAACACCGCTGTGGTCCTTTACTGCCTCGTCGAATCGCATATATATGAGCACCACAATAATCACCTCTGCAGGATTTGTCGCATGATTTTGTTGATCCGATTGGTATCCATTTGCACTGCATATTATAATTTAAACATTTGTCTAAAATATAATAATGGATGCATTTGATCTTGATGAGGCAGAATATATCATTCCTGAGGTTGATCGCGCCAAAAAAGAATTTTTCGATGATGGGGCGATTCACACTTGGTCGACTTGGAAAACTAATGCTGTTGATGCTACGATGAATCTGGAACGGGCCAAGAAGATAATCGAGCACATAAAATTCGAACACAAGGAAGAACGATTTATCTTTGGAATAAAATTTATTGCACAAATGCCTGACGACACTTGGATTATTCGCGATAAACGAGATCCCGTGCGTGGCGGTAAGAAAAACGTTATTCTTGATAAAAATTCGAAGCCAGGATTATTATTGGGAATTGACGGCCCTTATTATGCCAGGGCGTATCCATCTAGTGCAGTTGTTTATGGAATTTATCGGCTAAATAATAATCCCGACATGAAAAATCTACCTGCGATGAAAGAATCACCGATGATAAACTGCGTGGCTGAGCGCGTTATCGAGCACATGAAAAACGCTCGTCGTGGATCTGGATTGACACAGTTGAGATTGAATAAAATTAATTCATGGGCGAAGACAGTTGTTGATGGCGCATCGATTGACGATGTTGCTGTGTTGAGCAAGAAACTTAAATTTCCTATTACCGTGAAAACGCTATCGGGAGAAATATTATATTCGTCGCAGTATAGATCTCGAGGAGTTCCAATCGAAATTGTTGATCATAATTCACATGCGTGGTCGCAATCGGTAATGATATTTCCGCGAGATCGTGCTGTTAAATTTTATCCCGTTGATGGTGCAAAGGACAATTCCGATGCTATGTTCAGATATATCAAAATATTAGCCGCATCTGATCCAATATCAGTTTGGTTATTTTCGAGCGAAGAAAAATATGATCAGTTTATATTGCCGCGAGGAGATATTTACCGTGATGAAAAATTACATGAATCTATGAAAAATATCGCGGTGAAATATTCGTCAAATCCTGATCAGTTACTGACAAATTGTTTTACTGTTCCGTCTGTTGCCGCTCACGCTGCTAGAGAGAAAAATTCGTGGAAACCTACAAGGAACGAATACCTCACTGATATTCAACTTAGTTGTATCGAATACGGCCATGGCGGATTGTGGAATACCAAGTATTATTTCGAAGATATGATATCCGTTGACATGAGCGCGTGCTATCCAGGAAGTTTCCTTGGATATGGCGATTGTGCGGATTATTTTGCTAAATTCGGCCATCCCACCAGCGAGATGACAAGGGTAACAATTAACGGACCGTTACCTGATTTTGTCATGACCGGATTCGCTTATGTAACTTCATTCGAGTTTGCTGAAAATTTACATAAAATTTGTTATATTTGGTTTGGTCGGCATTTATCGCAGCGTCGTTGGGTTCCCACGGTGTTGTTGAGATATATGCTGGATTCATCAATGTTAATATCGTTGACAGTGAGCGAGGCAATTATATCGTATAGAAAACAAACTGAGGTGTGGTTGCCGACGGATTGTGAAAACGCGAAAGATATTGGAAGAAAAATAATTGGCAAATTTACTCAAGGAGGATCCGTTGATCATAAACACCGACACGCTAGGTTATTTATCAACGATGCCGAGATGGACTTTATTATCGCCGATACGGTATCGCGTGGAATATTCTGCAACAGAGAGAATATTATTATTGACGGAGTAAAGTTGGGTACCGTAATTAGCTATCTCGATGGAGAATCAGCGCAGTATACGCATTTGAGATCATCGATGCTCGCTTATGTGAGTATAAATTTACTGTCGATGATAAATAAATTTTCTGATATCGCGGTAAGGGTCGCAACGGATTCGTTTTATATCGATAAGAAATATCAGTATAGGCTGGATAATTTAATCGCCGATGGCTCTTGGGGCACTTGGAGGATAAAAAACGAAGATATCCTAGATTATTGCGAAGACGCCGATGTCGAAGATTGCGATAAATTTCATCGAGATAAATGCGAGGAAATATCGATGGCTGCATCTGCATTTGACCCGATTTCACGTAACAAATTCGTTTACATGAATGGTCCTGGTGGTAGCGGTAAAACAACGCGAGCGATAAATTTATTTGCGAAATCTGATATGATAGTGTTGACTCCAACTCACAGATTAGCGCGAGAAATAAGGCAACGCGGCGTTGATTCTTGCACGTATCACAGTTATTTCAAGTACAGCGGTGGATTATGGGATTCGGCTCGTATGGGAAATAAATATATCAACAGAATTATAATATTTGATGAAATTTGCACAGTAAATTTAGTTGTATTAAAATCGTTCCTGACCTGGCTGGAGGAGAAAAATACCGCCGTGATAATGTGCGGAGATCATGGCCAGCCTGATCCGATTGATGGTGAATCTCCTCACGAATGGCTCAGAAACTTCGTTGACTATTATGAGGAAATCGACGCTGATTATAGATCCGATGATATTTTACTGACTGAATTTAAGAAAATAATTCGATTACAACCGAATAAAATTCAATGCGATGTGATGAGAAGAATAATCGACGAGACTCCGATGGATATTTTTCTAAATTTGTGGCGTCCAGATCATCTGATTGTTGCTAGCAGAAAAATTGTTCGTGATATTATTCAGGATATGTTATTCAAACTTCATTGTGAGAAATTTCCAACATTACAGGTGCCGTTGTGTTACAGACCCGCTGATACCAGGAAACAAAATATCAGTGTTACTTTACCCTGCGGAGAGGAAAAGATTTTGGTACTGAACGATATTATTCTCGTTGATATTAATCTTGTTAATGACGCGATAAACGCAGAAAGATCGCCATGGAAACTAGGATATGCAACAACGATACATTCATCGCAGGGATTGACGGTTCACGGTCAGGTTTGGATTGTCGATGATAGAATTTCCTGGTCAAATTTGGTATATTTAGCCGTGTCAAGAGTAAGAAAATTATCTCAGTTAGGTAGAATTCGAGTAAATCACATTAATGACGCTGGCGGTAGTTGAGTATCTTTCGGTATTATTTGTAATTCTTCTTTGGTAAATCCGCGTTGTGGCGCTAGCGAATCTGGGAAATAAATTGCTGGTCTTCCCGATGATCTTGTTATGGCTGATATTTTGTGTGTTGTTACGCTCCAGTTTGGATCGGTTGCTCTTTTTCTGCCTCCCTCGGCCTCGCCTTCTTTATATAAATACCTGACCGTGACGCTACCTAGCACAGGCGGAATTGTGGAATCTCGCTTTAGGGGTATATTCGATTTTGTAATTGCAATTGCAGGCTTCATTGCTATTGTTCGTGTTACTTCGTTATTTAGCGCGTTAATCACATGAGGCAATCTTGATACCCAATCATGAGATCGATTATCTTGAATAAATTCACGCGCGTATTGGTATCCGAATAATCGTTCTGCAAGAGTTTTATTGAATCTCTCAACGATAGCTTGATTGTGATGAACACCTACAATACCGCGACGGATTTTAACATTATTCTTTTTCATCAATGAAGTAACCGCGCCGAGGAATTCTCGTCCTGGATCAATCTGAAGAAGCTTCGGCCAGGTCAACGGAGATAGCGAGTAAATTTTCTCAAATGCCTTTGAAATTTCCGTTGCTGTTTTATTCGATAACGGTTCCGCTTCCTTGTATCTGCTAGCGATATCAACAACCGTCAACACGTATTTATATGTGACTCCGTCGACGGTATCGTGAGGAAGAAACATAAGATCAGCCTGATGGACTTCATTAGGGACGCTGACAGAGAAACTCGCATATGGTATTTTCTTAGGCGGAGGAAGATATATTTGCCAGACCGCCTGTTTCGATAACCACGATTCAGCGGTGGATTGTTTTACTTTTGCTGCCTTGGCGAGTTTGGCTATTGCTGATTTTCCTCGCCAAAAACCTCGCGGAGAATAATATATTTGCTCCATTATTATTTACCAGCGCCGAATACTAATTTACCTTTCATCGCGCCTTTTATCAACCAAGTTGCCAATTTTTCTTTGAAACTTTTGTCAGGAATCGCGTCTATTGCATGAATTAGCCTAATATCAGCAAGATGTCTTTGTTGTAAATCCCCGCTACGATACGCAAGATCGTGATAGTAACACGCGTTATCGATGGCGTTTACTGGATCCTCGCCGGGATTTGGTTGATTATTATCGTTGAGTCTTATATCGAGCCTTGTGCCGGGTCCGCAGTAATTGTATCCTGGCAAATGCTTTTCTCCGGGATATTTCGCCCAGGGCAACCCGGGTAGATTTTTCATGGAGGCGGTAATGTCTCCTCCGATTCTTCTATTTTTTTTTTTACAAATCTGAACTTGCGTGTCTTACAAACTTCGCATTCTCCTGCAATTGCGTTCCTGTTATTGCGTGTGACGATTTCGGTTGGATTTATCGTAGCTGTGCGCGTGCGACATTTAACACAATATAAATCCATATATTCTAGTAACATGAATGTAATTGATTTTTCAGCCACGAAGCGACGCGAGCAGGTGAAACACAACGCGGTGTTACCGAATTCGATAAGGATGATAATTATTGGCCCGTCTGGTTCTGGAAAGACGCAGTTGTTGCTAAATTTGATAATGCGATGGCTAAAATGGGATAAGTTGTATTTGGTTGCGCCATCCGTTGATGATCAGCGTTGTTATCAAGTGCTAAAGGAATTTAGCGACAATACCGACGAAGGCACAATCGAATTCATCACAGACATCAATGAAGCTCCATCAGTGGAAAATTTAGATGGCGATGTTAATAATCTTGTCGTATTCGATGATGTTATGCTGGATAAGCAAACTAATCCGGCTAGGATATTCTCGCGTGGCCGACACAAGAACACCGATGTGATTTACGTGACGCAGCGATATACGCAAATTCCAAAGGTAATTAGGGACAATTGCAATATCTTATCAGTTTTCAATGGCGTTGATACTCACACGTTGAGAAATATTCATCAGACTTGGTGCAACGGCGACATGGACATAAACAAATTCAAAAATTTCTTCAGCCGCGCCCAGGCAACACCGCATGGTTTTATCACGATTAATCTTCATGATCCGCGTAGTAGATATCGAATCGGTCTTGATCAAATTTATTCATGAGACTTGCAGCCAAATCCTTTGTGCAAAAAAACACCAGAATAAATTTCCCCCCCCCCCTAAAATCTTTGTTTTTTCTTTGTCCAGAATCATTGATTTTGCACACAAAAATTGCAATCGGTGACGAATTTACGCAAATTAATTTTCGTGGGAAGGCTTATTTTTGAAATCTGAGGCTTCTACGGGAAATGTTCTCGTAGGAGGCTTTATTTGGTCTGGAACGTCTGGTCTGTACAACTTCCCTGCTGCTGAGAGCTACTCTACGTGCAGCTTTAAGTCTTCATTAGGAACAATCGATTTTAGAATCATTGGCTATAATTTGATACTTTCGAGCGGTTCGTTGATTATTGCTTTTACGCAGGTGAGAGGAGAGACAACATCATTTGAAATTTACCTACTTTTGTGTATGTTTCTGTGTATGATAGCGGGTCTGAATGGATGCAGGGTTAGTAATTAAAATTCAGAATTTCTTCATTGGCTTAGGTAACTTTACTGGTAATGAAGACTGAACGTAACGTGAAACCTCTGAAATATTTTTATTCAAATGATCTCAGTGGGAGAGACTTAAGGCGCAAGTTTGTCTTACAGTGGGATTGACTCCTGTAGTTGGTTGATTTTATTTAGTTTGCTCTTTTGTTAAGTAAAGTAAAAGGAAAGAAATAATTACTTGAAACAAGAGAAGAAGATGACTAGATTAAGAGGGTTGCGGTTGAGTGAATGGAAGGTAATTTTATTTTGACTAATGTCAAGAAAAGGTTAAAGAGAGACTATGTGACATAACCATCGAAATTAGCGCTATGAATGAAAGACGTAATATGGCCCATAACTTAATATAAAAATCTAATGGATATAATTACTTCATACACTTCCCAATTAACACTTTAAAAATTATTGAAAATATGTTACGATTTCAATATCTTTACGTCTAGATCTAATACAGTGGATAACATTTAACAAATATACGTCAAAATGGAGAAGAAAAAATATTTATTCAGCACTAGTTGTCAACCTTGTGCACAGTTTGTTTTTCAGAAAATAGATAAAGGTATGTTCTGGCTCTAAAGAAAATTCTCCGCCCGATAATTAAATGGTCGGTTACTAAAGCGAAGTTCACTTGGGATCAAACGGGCTTAAATGTTTCCATCAGTTGCTTGTATGTTATCGATTCGTCTCGTCTTAATTAGTTTATTTGAGAGATCGTGATCAACTTTGACCCTGTTATAATGGAGTAATTTGTTACCGCAGCACTCTGTTAAGAGTCAGTCTGAAGTTTCAATTGTTCCACGAGCGAAATGCTAGCAATGCGGAATGGGTTTTGTCAAAAGTACTGACCAACTATTAATCCTTTCACAATGATATGTGCCACCTGAGGGTACGAATGATTATCATCGATGTACCAAAAAGATTAGATTGTGACGCACGTAGAAGATCGATATTTAAGTAAATTACCAGGGGCTGTTCAAGGAAGATTTGTTGGGGGAAGGGGCGTAGATAATTAGGCATGGAATGGCCCGGGAGCAAATCTGCCAGAAGCTCTTGCATTTTAAGCATTTCCTGGACATAGGGCAATGCTCGACGCTTGAGGAAAACATGGAGACAAGTATGCATAATAATGTGCTGTGGTATATATATATATATATATATATATATATATATATATATATATATATATATATATATATATATATATATATATATATATATATATATATATATATATATATATATATATATATATATATATATATATATATATATATATATATATATATATATATATATATATATATATATATATATATATATATATATATATATATATATATATATATATATATATATATATATATATATATATATATAGATGGATATAGAGATATATATAGATATAGATATATATATATAGAGATATAGATATATATATATATAGAGATATATAGATATAGATATATATATAGATAGATAGATATATATATATATATATATATATATATATATATATATATATATATATATATATATATATATATATATATATATATATATATATATATATATATATATATATATATATATATATATATATATATATATATATATATATATATATATATCTATATCTATATATATATCTAGATATCTATATATATATCTATATATATATATATCTATATATCTATCTATATCTATATATATATCTAGATATCTATATATATATATCTATATATCTATCTATATCTATATACATATCTAGATATCTATATATATATATACATATATCTATATCTATATATATATAGATAGATACATATATATATATATATATATATATATATATATATATATATATATATATATATATATATATATATATATATATACATATATATATACATATATACATATATATATATATATATATATATATATATATATATATATATATATATATATATACATATATATACATATACATATATATACATATACATATACATATATATATATATATACATATACATATACATATATATATATACATACATATATATATATATATATATATATATATATATATATATATATATATATATATATATATATATATATATATATATATATATATATATATATATATATATATATACACATACATACATATATATACATATATATACATATATATATACATATATATATACATATATATATATATATATATATATATATATATATATATATATATATATATATATATATATATATATATATAGAGAGAGAGAGAGAGAGAGAGAGAGAGAGATATATATATATATATATATATATATATATATATATATAGAGAGAGAGAGAGAGAGAGAGAGAGAGAGAGAGAGATATAGATATATATATCGTTACTGAGCACTCTAGCGGTGTGCCACGGTGGCTAGATTAAAGGGAACGTATCGTTATTGAGCACTCTAGAGGTGTCCCATATTATTTGTATATGCTAAGGGCTCTTTTCAAATAGTATGCTTACTGGCAGGCCAACATGGTCGGAAATATACGCCCATGAAGGATAAGCTGGTAGCTACTTGAGAATTAGAGAGAGATTTGACTTCCTTAATCAGGTATACAGAGACGAAATCAGCCGAAGCATTACTATCACAGATACTGCTATTTTATTGCATAACGTTAAAATGGTTTAACTTAATAATCAAATTCCATAAATAAACATGTATAATGGGTTTTCGCTAGTACGACCGCCAAAGGCATCAGTAAAGGTATAATTTCATCTTTTCACTTCCTTTATAATGTGGCCTATGTTGGTGTGTGATATACAGGTTGCCAGAAACTTCCCGTGGGTCATTGGTTCTTCCCATGGATATCCCGGAATCAGTTATACTGGGAGGCCGGGTTCTTTCTCCCCTAAATATCATGTGCTGAAAATTATCGTTACGCCCACAACATCAACGTACTAAGTAAAGAGTCATAAGTTCACAGCAAGTATTTGCCGTTCGTTGCAATACGATACAAAGAAAAAAAAAGTGATACGACCGGTTTGACTGCTTTGGGTTTAGCAACATTTTTCAGGACATGATATATGATGGAGAAAGAATCCCGGACAACACATGAAAAACAAAAGAACCGTGCGAACGATGGCAAGGTTTCTCACATATTCGCCTTGGTCTAGACGAGACTCAATGTGAAATTTGTGAGTGATCTGTAACAACGAGCGCCATTGACAATTCGGTTATCCGGGGCCCCAAATTGATACGAAATTACACGTAAGTGCTCTTCGGACTGCAATATAGTTTATTACGTAGAAATGGGCTCATTGTGTACCTTCGGTAGATAGTTATCAGTCAGGAAGACAATTTTCACAATCTTGTCTTTTGTTATGCATTTTTTTAATTCTGGCTCTAATAACAGCTTTCAAAGTTTGCTTTCTATCTTGATCACAGTCAAAGCTATTTCTAAGTAGAAATGTTAGCTACGACAAAAAGTTCTTAAATATTTATTCCAATGGAAAGGAAAGAAAATATACTTTATAAGTGAAATAATAAAGTCGAATAGAAGGTGTATATAAGGAGAGAACAGAACAATCAGATTTCATTTCTATTTTGGAGTCATTCTTGTTTCTTGTGCTCCTGTTGCAACATCAAGTCTGCAGACGTGCTATAGTTTGTACCTAGATATAATCTGAGAAGACAAAACATTCAATTGAACTTTTCAGTGGAAATAGAAAGTTATCATGTTTTGAACCATAACATTATTCTGGAACTAATGTGAATTATTCAAAGGAGTTCCTGACAAGGCCATTTTGACGACGTCAAAATTCTTTCGGACCAGTACATTACTAGTTCTGTAGTTTTAAGGAACGTTTCATTCTTATGGACTGTAATACAATCTTTCAGGATTGTTTTTGATTTATTTCATGATACTGTACGTTCTTTTCAAATTTTCATCTATAACTTTGATAAATAAATTGTTTGTAAAACTACAAAATTTGTTTTTTTCACTTCATTCTATTACTTAGTTTATGATCATATAGTCATGACACAATTCAGACAAAGATGGTAAGATAAGACATTACGGTGAGTCCGAATGGTCAATGTTATATATTAGCTACCTAAATGATGGTAATATATATGAATAGAAGAAAATACGTTCCAAACATCAGAGCACTTTGATAGTCTAGTGCCATAATTAAGATGACCTCTAAATAAGTCCTTATATGCACTCTTGCACGGCTCTCTTCTTTTAAGTTATTCGGTTATTTCATATTTTGATCAGTTTAATCAATTTGTATTGTACCATATTTTTTCTGGCTTTAAACGACGCCATGTTATCTGTGAACACCAAACATCGATCTCACCGAAACCAATTTCCATATCCAGTTCGAGGATTAAGTTTTATCCTTTCAAGAATAAATTTACCTTTAAAAATACCAGAAATGCATGAAAATGAGTTTTCACGTAAGAAAGCTTTAACAGCAACTGAGGTATTTCGCAGATTTAATTTCGAAATATGATGTTTGCTCATTAATGATATAATTCTTAAAAATATGAATAGTCTCTACTGAATGTAAATAATGCAGGAAAAGGTACGTTCTCATGGTTTTGTTTTGCAGTTACTATGACCAAAAGAATGCAAGTCTTTGGAAACATCAAGTTAATTACATTAATGCGGATGTGCCATTCATATCAAGGCAGCAATATTAATGTGAACGTACCATACACATATTCAACTGATAATTATAATAGAAAAGCTTGAAAACGAGAACTACAATCATAACATCGACAGGTACAATAATTGTTGGAAAGAAGCACACGACCATAATTTAGTTAATTTAGAACTTAAAAGCTATTTTCCACAAACTTTATTTAGATATGTAGGACCCACTTCAACAAGAGTTACACGGTTTTTAACAGATACTGGTAGAAGTCGAATAGATATTGCTAAGAAAGAAAGGACCAGCAGTACGACATTGACCAAACTGGTGTATTTTTAAATGTGATGATTTTCGTTTGGTAGCGCACTGAAAAAGCTTACTGACCTACCTGATAAAGCAACTCTGGAATGTCTATTCCAGTGAAATGGTAACATTTAATGTTCTTTTTTGATGAAGCTGACGATGTGCATTTATTCGCTAGAATCGATTTTGATTGACTTTAATCATATCTTGAGGAAGTTAACTTCATAATAATCATGAGTGTCGATAGCTCATATAAGCTTTCTGGGACACGAGTGTTTCCCACTGTCGGATCAGCTTAGTATGGAATAATGATTCCACACTTTCAATGAGAAAAGCTAAGTAATGTGTTCGGAGTCAACATTAAAATTTCTATGACGAAAGAAAAGAACGAACGGGGAGAAAAACTAAAGGCATTCTTAATCAATCCAAGGATTTTACACTTTAAGCTATCTCTATGGAACTATGAAAGTAATTGATTGAAAAATACTTCTTGAATATTACTTTCGAAAAAGCTATAACAGCTTGGTCTGTTCAGTAGAGATGATTCCCAGTTGTCACCTGTCTTCTTATTGATTATTTGAACAGAAAACTTTTACTGGCCGAAAGTCCCATGCCATGCCATACAATATATCTAGGTGCAAGCACAATCTGAGTCCAAACTGTTCATGAAATAAGAGAAGCAACTGTAAGAAGTGTTCGACGTAGCAAACATAGAATAGCATAAGGCTAAAAAGACGGGCAGGAAAAAGATTTAACAAATATAAACATTTCAGATATATTTAAAGAATTGCATCATTATGGAATGTGAATATTCTATAAATCACACTCACACCACATCGAAAGAAGTATTTCTGCCTTAGTTTATCTAATACTGATGACTGACATACTTCAAAAATTTGGTTTTCTGTCAGGACTGGAAGTGATTTTACTTTAGATTTAACTAGGCATTTTATTGATCAAATTTTTAAATACGTTTGCAGCAGATAGGAAAGCTACATTTGATATTTTATCTCTTCTAAATCGTTGAGGATGATAGCAACATCTTGTAATGCACGAATTGGTTATATATTGCACTTTGAACACTACTTTTTAAACTAACAATATCGTGAGCTTCTAATACCCTCCCCCCCCCCCGTCATATTTTCGAACTTTGCAATAAGTCAGTGAAACTATTACACTTATCACTATTTCGAGCATTATCCATTATCTCCAGATAAATTAATTCCCTACTAGAAAGTTTGTGTCTCTGGTAGAAGTTGATCGAGAATGCAAAATCAACTGTACCAGATCTAATGTTAACATTTAGAAAAACCAAAGAAAATATATAATTCACTGTAGCAACTTAAAGATTGAGTTATAATAAAGCCATGATTAACACCCAATGCTTAAATATACAAAGAACAAAATACAAATTTGAGACAAAAAGCCAACAATATAGATTTTGGTAAAGAATCTTTGTTTTTAAAATGTTGAATAAACTATTCATGGTAATAAAGATGGGAATTTTCAGGAACAAACGATAGTTAGAAAGGTGTCGATGAAAAGTAAAAATAATGTAATTATAATATATAGCCAAGATATTAGATATTTAATTTTTGAACACTGCTATAAAATTCTAATTTTAAGATGTTACGGGTGTAACATACACAATTTGCTAGAAGAACAATTACTGGCAAGGACGCAAAGTTAATCACTCTTAAAAAGAGTCAACTAAAATTACCCAAACTAATTAACGTTGCATTCACAGAAATGCCTAGTAAATATATTCTGTTACAATAACCGTAGATGCAATATAGTGATAACAATGAAGCTAGTCATAACCTAGACCGTCGGATTTGCTGGCTGGGAGTTCGGAGCTATTTAACCTTTAAATTGTCTGTCCGTCTGCGGGGATAGTAATAATTCTGAAGGGGGCACGTGAAAAAAGGTTTAGTCCAATGAGCACTTTATAGTTACAATGAATAATCTGAACAATGTTCCGTCCCAAATAAACACAACACTAAATACATCGTAAGACTGATGTCATCACAAGAACATAACAAAAAAGACTGACTAAAATTGTCCAGCTCCACGTATTTATAACCAATCTTTGCTCGGAATTATGTTGCCAGGGATAATGCTGCTGATCAGACATCTCTGACTTCTCTTTTAAACCATTTTTTTGCAAGGGGGATGTGTGTTAAGCACATTTTGACAAAGTATATTTAAATCTATAAATATGGCTTTACATCTGAAGATAAACTATCATAAGAAATGTACAACTGTCCGTAGATACTTTTATCAACTTGTTCGTCATTTACATATACTGCATCATCAATTAACATTTTATCAGCACTATCTGTATAAATATTAACATTTACAAACATTTTAATTGTAATGCATTATACATCAAGGAAATTATTTGGTACTCCTTCGTGTTCCGTTTTCTGTTTCTAATACCTTTTGTAATTCACCCATCCTACCACCACATTCAAGTCAGGACAATCTAATTGCATGTTTAATTCAGTATTTTACGCCTATCTATATCGTCTATTTCAAATGGAAATGTATCAATGCAACCACAAAAAGCAAGAGACTTTTTTATATTACCGATTAAGTTTTGAATGCATCTGCGCCTGTTATAAAGAATTATTTTAAGCCATTGAAATCTTAAAACATTCGATTTATATTTTTGTCTAATTTGTCTAAACAGTTGTATTAATAAATCAATGTTATTGACCATATTTCCATTACAGTCGCTTTTGTAATTATGTTTATTACTTAGGCTTCACTGTTCATAGACTTGGACGTCAGTTATGGTAAATGCATGTTTTCAGCTTGTTCACTCATATCATTTACATTTAATGAATGCATGTCTTTTACCATGCATTCCTGTAGTCGGCAATATATTTCCAACTTTATGTCATCCAATGTGAAATTTGGATAATAGTTTATATAGCTTCGATTTATTTCAGATGTTTCTATATTAATAATAAAAAAATGCTAGATCCGCTTCGTCATTTACACTTCATTGACTTCAGAGAAACAACTGATCAAGTTTCTAACTTTTAATATATTTTGTAATTCATTCACTGCATTGGTATTGTCTAGTCTAGAAAAGTTCATTTTTCCTATTTTAATACGTGCTTAAGAAAATCTACTTTAGACTAATTCAGGCAGCAGCCATTTTGGTTAGCACTGTTCTTAGATCAGGTATAATTTCCACAAGTACAATATCCAAAACAAATTCAGCTACAGGACATTAACATAACATAGAGGTAAGCAAACATTCTCTCCAATGTGCATGTTGTAATGCAAAGAACTTTCACTCTCTCAGAAGTTTATAATATCTACAGAGCGCCGCCTTAGGTGTTAGGATTTTATTCGTTCTGCTCAGTATATTCTGTTCCAAATACTCTCTTCGCGTTTTCGTAATTTTTTTGGGGATAACAAACATAAAACTACATTTGAAATTAGTATTCACTGAGTAACAAAACCCGATGGACCTTAATGATATGTTAATGAAGTTATATGAATTCCTGAGAAGTATGTATGAAAACTTTAATTAGTCAGAAGCCCATTAGTATCAACGTTTCTCACCTGCTTTATATTTTGAAACAAATGAAAGTGTTTTGATATGTACGTTTTACCTAAGATTATTGTTACATAGTAAGGTACTGGAAATGTGTCACAATTAGTAATTTTCTTTAATTGAAATTAATGTAATTGATTAACGAGTTCTTAATAGTTTAATTGTTGAAAACAAATCATCCAATACTTTCTGTTCATAACTACTAGAGCAGTGCTGTCCAAGCCGCGGCCCGCGGGCTGATTTTAAACGGCCCGCCAGAGTTCGAGCAGCAATATAGTCGTTACTTTTCAGTTTTCTGCTGCGGCCCGCGGCTTCAAGAAAAACATTTTTCAGTGGCCCATGGTGTCAGAAAGGTTGGACAGCATTCACTAGAGCATGCAAAAGATTATGTACACATCATCAGCAATACTGCGACGACGTGTAATCTGTAAGTCTAAATCAGAAGCATAATCAATGTTTATGGAAAAAGCCTGATTAGAAAAACTACGTACTCTTACTGTCATAGCTGTATGTGAATAGACTGATTAAAAGTGATACGTCAGTTGGTTTGGCCAACTCATCGACGTTTGGGGATCTGATCAGTGTGGGAGAGAAATATGAAGTTTATGAGCAAACTTTACACCTTTCTCATCTAGAGCTCGTCTGTTATAAAGAACGCGAATATTAATATTGTATGCTGATAAAATAAATATAACGAACTGCACCATTAGCGCACATATCGCAAAAGATCTACCATTTAGTGTGTGATATTTATTTAGCACTTATGCAAGCATAATATTGGGGCAATTGCCTTAAAGTCGTGGACAGCTGTGTCCAAAGATCGAAAGCATATACAGACTAATGCAACACGTAGTTATCAGGCTCGTTATTTTTATGGCGATGTGTCTTAAACAAACGAAGGTTTTGATCTCAAGAGCAATATCTGGAAAACACTGAATATCTCCAGAATCTTATGTTGATTCTGATTGTCCGTGCAATCGATTGAACCTTTAAAGTTGCTTAAATAAATCTCCGGAACTAATGTTTTTCACAAAAGAACAAGAGTGTAGATCAAACTTAAATGGACCCTAATGTTCTCAGTATAATTGATTTTACACTTTCTATAAGGCCATGATAAGGCTAACCCTTATTTGACCTCAAGTAACATTATGAGTCGTTCATCGCCAGTAGTTCAATACTATAACATAAATGGACTTTTTCCAACGATTATAAACTTCAAAGGAATTTTCATGAAACAGAGATGTAATTCACAGGATAATTCATAAAACTCACTGGAAAAATGTCTAGAATCTATCTTTTATTAGTGCCCATAAAATCTAAACGTCAAGCAAATACGATTGCCCTGTGTAGATTTGTAGCAAGAATGCAGACATATCTTAAGACAAGCCGTCATCAGTGCATCATAATTTGAGATAAGCTTTGAAGAAGAAATGTATTTATATGTCGTCGGCTTGTCTTTGATACGCATTAATGCAATAAATTTACCTATCAGACGTTTCTAAAGTTTTTCATTACAAATGTCACTAATTGTTCTGCTACTAAACGAATTCGGTGCTAAGCAATAGTAACATCAGGTCCAATATAATTCCCCTTAAACTCTCTCTCTCTCTCTCTCTCTCTCTCTCTCTCTCTCTCTCTCATCTTTCAAATATTGAATCAGAAAATTGAATAGTATACACCTCTTGCCAACGTGTTTATACTTCTATAATGGAAGGAACCCAGTGAGGTGTTGAACTTGTGTCCTGTCCATTGGCCAAGTGTACATTTCATAATGTCAATAAAATATATTAAATACATTACAATAGTAAATATACACAGCCTTACTACATAACTGTATTAACGATATTTTCTATACTGTATGGCACAGTCCTTAATAACTGGTCAAAATTTGAGAACATTTATTATAAAACCAATAAAAAAGAATATTTTTCGTTTAATTTTAGATTTGCGTTTACAATATACGCTCTCTTTTTTGTTTCAATTGTTATAGTTGGACCATTAATTATATTTCTTATTTTCGGATCAACAGTGTCATTTCAAATTTTATTTTTCAAAAATTCTCGTGACTTCACATATAAATGTACTAAGTAGTTGTTGTGATCTCATAGGCCACACGCTTGTGGCCAGAAATGTCCTAAATAAATGTCAGAAGGAATAAGATTTTCTGTTCTTTTCTATTTAGATCACTTCAGAAGTCGTGCATAGGGTCAGTATTCCCCAAAATATATCATTCGATCGATCGTTTGATAGATATAGAGTATATTCCCATGATCTAATGTAAACATTATCATTTCAACAGTTGAATTTATAACAAAAATCGCAACGTGATCTGAATATTTAAAAATTACTTTTCACAAATAACAGGTGTTGAGATTCGGCTTTGTAGTGTTATATTTATCTTGTTTGATTTAAATATACAGAGATTTCGATTTTTACATGTGTTATGTATATTTAATGAGCACTGTTAGTTACATTTTTTAAAATTATATATTGTGGGAAACCAGCATTGTATCTGAGTGATGATCATTATCTTATGTTGATTTTATATAGTTTTACTTGACTAAGTGAATCCCATCACGTGCTTGATAGTAACAAACTTTCTATTCCTTCTAAAATATTGAACTTTTGATCCTGACCAGGGGTTTTGTTTTGAGTCCTAGTTTTTTTTATATAACTGATATTTTTTATGTAAGTCTATTATTCGTGCTTTAAGATCATGCAAAATCAATTTTCTATTAGTATGGTGTCCATGAGTTCATTTGCGATGGAATTTGTTTCTTCAAATTATTGAACTTAAGTAACATTGCTCTGGAATTGCAGTGTTCATTGAATATATTATTCATGGAGAGAGCCATCCACTGGGATTTATAATGAATTCAAACCTCGAATTATATTACTGTGCTTCAACAAAAGACTTTTGGCACATCAAAACTTTATGAGCAATCACAGGCACATCAACACTTTCAGCACTGGACTTAATTTGGTTTTCCACTAAAGTTTATTCAGAACTTTAAATTGTTAGGATTGTGTCCGTAATTCTAGGATCTTTTGGGATTTAATTCGCAATAGCGTAAGTTCTTTTTATTCATTTTCACTTTGTATTCTAGGGAAACAAATTATTTGCTGAATTTTCAACAACAAAAAAACTTTTTGCTTTTCACTCTTTTCTGTTACTTATTGTAAGAGCATAGACTAGTAACAACCTAAATTTTACAGCTACATTATTCTATGTGTATGTGTAATTTCTACGACCAAAAAGGTGCCTAATAAAATAAGTCGATATAAAAAGAGAAACTCTCCGTGATTATTTACCAGAGTTTGCAATTTGACTGAAAAAAAGGTTATATATACTTTAAATAATGGTGCGGACCCACAGTTTGGAATATATTACGTGAAAATATAAACAATGCCACTAAACTGCAAAATCGGCACTAAATGGAACATGAATTAAAATCAGCTCTTACTCAAACGCACAAGGGTCGTCTAAAGTCGGATTCAAGGGAGGTAAGTGATACAATACTTATTACTGCAATGATCTGTAATGCAAATTGCAAATTTAGAAGGTGAACGACAATAAGAGTAGGTAATAATTATATGGGAGACCTCCTCTTTATCGATATTATTCTGACGCCGAATGTCAAAGCCAAATATGCCTCAAACCCTTATACCATTAGTAGACAAAAGTATTAGTCATTACGTTACCACAGGTTAACAGAAAGCTCCAGAAACATTCTTATCCGTTGCTTACTTGAGAGGTACTTATATAACACAGTTTCAAATGTGCACAAGCTCGTTATTTTTAAACTAATTTGAATGACGTTTTCTATACAGTATTTATTTATCAATCATACCAGTGACTAGGGTAATTGACAAAACAAAGTTGATGATGATGAAGTGGTATGATAATTAGTAGATATTGTTATCTCAAGTCTAATGTTACGTGTTTAGGCTCAAATAAACAGTGACACAAGAAAGCGTGAAAACAACAAGCTTTGAAAAATATAATAATTTATTTCCCTGGAAACAAATTCAGTAAAAATGTAAAAATCCAAGAATGATCCACGAATATAATTTTTGAAGTCGTAATAACAAAATGTTCTAATGATTTCAAGTTCGAGTCCCGACGAATAATCCAAGATGGAAGACGATGACGTATGCTGTGATATATAGTGTTGAAGTCTACAGTTCCTTGTGGAAATAAGAAATATCACTCCGTTATTGGAAATCTGATTACATTTTTATAAAAAGCTGTCCATGTTCAAGAATTTCAAATGAGTACACGTATTTTCCAGGGAAAAAAATTAATCCTTTTGAATCCAAGTAATTTTAAATAACTCCAAACAGCACAACATACAACTTCCAGTGTAAAGAAAAAGTCCAACTACTACTGAGAATATCTCTCCAAAACAAAGGTTATATCGTATTCTACAACACAAAAGAGGGTCACGTGATCATGTTTCAGAATCTCGTCGAAATTATGTACTTTTTAAAGATCAAGTACACCCAGTGTGGCCCTGACGAACACTAATCATTTTACTCTAAGAAATAAAAAATTTAAAAAATTGCTTACGTCTTAAACACGTAGTCTCATCATGACCTCGACAACAACCAATCATTTTAAAATAAAAATAGAACTTATTTACGTGGTTGCTACTAATTTTGAATCAAGTTCAGGAGCTAAGGTCAACACCTGATGTTAACAAAACAACAGTCATGGTCAAAATATTTTCTGGAAAAAAGTATCATCTCCAGTGAATAAATTTACATTACAGCAGCATGTAAAGAAAAATAAATAAAATTTAAAACTGACAAACAAACAATTAAATAAATATATATTAAATCAGATATAAATAACACAGGTCTGATGATACGTCATTTTTGTATACATGGACCAAATGCTTTTAACATAAACACACGCACGAAATACGCCATAACGCCATAATCACCATAATCACTATAACACTGCTTTAAATATCAATTTCATAGAGAAGATGGATGATTACAAAAATTATATAAGTTCTCAAATTTGCGTTCTGCGTCATTCACTATCTGCTTTCAAATATAAAAAATAGATACAAAATTAATTATTCTCACTTAATAAAGAAAGCTTCAATTCCAACATTTCCTCTCAGCAGATATTTAGGAATTGCTGTTTGGGCACATTTTCCTACTAAAAATATCTAACTCGCCATCATAAAAAAGGCGCCGTCGTTGCAAGAGGAATTAACCTAGCACGTACTCTTTTAGTTAAATATATTGGTACCCAACTCTGCCAGCGTTGCGGCACTACATACTTGGTCAAGAGAAATATTTGATATAGTTTGCATATAAATATTATTAGATTTTGCCATAATCTTCAGACAACTAATGAATTCGTTTTATGGCCTAACATCTACATATTCATATTAAAATAACCATGTAATTTTTATTCAGGTGAGCAAATTGCTGTTTCTCCAGAGAGACTTTATTTTTTCTGCACGTTGATGTTTTTGCTTATTGTCGCAGAAGAGCTTCCCTGTTTTTAAATGTGAGATTATATGAGATATGAGAATTAGATGAGTATTTCCATTCTTTTTCTTTTAAATACTATAAACAATATATAAATGTCAATATATTTTTGCTTATTCCATTTCTAGCAAAATTCCGGCCAAAGCTAATGGTATTGACACATTTTAAAACCCATCACGTTTTCCGGTGAGCATGTGTACTGATTGTTCTAATTCCATTAAATCCTCCAAATTGTCGTCCTCACTGACACATCCATCAGTTTCAAAGGTAATTACTATCTTTCTGGCAGTCTAATAGCTATGATGACCACAAATTAGAACACTTTAATGATTCAAAAAGTATATGATGTGTCAAGCTCTAATGAAATAAAGGATGCAGTCATTTGAATAAGCAACGAATCCAGATTTGGCATAGTTCGAGATGAATCAAGATATATCGCAAAATACTTTCTGCTTTTGATGAATTTGCTCCGATATTTAAAACTGTATTGGACTAACAGTTAGAGTAAGAATCGCTTTAAAAACTATCACGTATTTCAATCATAGATCTTGATAGAAGGCAAGGCGTAGTTTGGTTTTATTATTATTATTATTATTATTATTATTATTCATCTACCGTCGTCAAATTTCAGATACCTAAGACAACAGTGGTACAGCCTTATATCAGCAATATGGCCCAACACTTACCGAGCCTAATTAGATCTGACTACCCTCCTGTCACTGGTCCAGTTTTGGAAGCTGACACCTCTCATGAAAAACAAAACCAGTTTAAGATTTCGTTGATTTCTTTCACAACCACAAGCATTTCAAGCAACTTGGTATTCAATACCAGTTCAAGTATGTATCGACCTTTATTTCTGACGTTCTTTCTTTACTGTTATGGATATCTATAAATAAACAAAAATGTTTATAAATGACGCATGTTAAGGTCCTCAGTAAGTAATGTGTGCATCAAATGCTGAAACTTTATATCAAAGTCAGAGGCAGGAAGGGTAAACATTCTCGTTCTTTTTTTTTTTGTTTCTATTCTTAATCGGTATCGCAGAAAATATAAAGACAAAAGCTGTATGTACAACACTGTGACATTAAACGTTTGTTACTATTTGTTTCTTTAAAATAAAATTACAAAGATTATCTTTAGGTAACAATTCTTCAGAATTCATAACATCAAAATGATTATTATAGCCGTTCCTTTAAGAAAATCAGTATGTATCTATTTAGTATTCTCTGTTTATGCGCTCCAAACCAAAAACTCAAAATCATTACTCTCCTCGATCTTTTCGGAGGACATTTTACTCAAAACACGTAATGCAAACCGAAGAACTGTTTTATCCTTGTAATCAATTATAATTATACTTCGATTTTAAAGTAACCGTTCTGACACCTACTGCTTAAACCATAAATATTTTGGCTATCATAGTTCTTCTTTCTTCAAAATATAAATTGTATAATACCTAAAAGCTGATTCCTTACTACTTTACATGATTTTATTGTACCTGCATGCCAGTGTATAGCAATACTATTACATATAGTTATAGATTAATGATTGTTATACGATTATACGTTTATAAGAGACATTATATATATATTCATTCATAAGTGCATGTGTTTATTTATGAGAGATAAATAGGTAAGATTGAAAGTTTCTTATAACTCTGTACAGATTGTTTATGCATTTCGTTATTTATATTGTACGCTTTTATATTCCTGAATGTCTCAAACTGAATATAAGTTTATCGGTACACTAAAAATTTCAAGATTTAATACAATCGATAGAGCAAGATTTAACACTCTCTATTAATATTTGTTATAATAGTTCAGAGATATTTCGACGTTCTACTCTATAATTTTGCAAAATCAGGAAGCTCGTTGTAAATTCTTCTTTAAATCCACTGAAAATGCAAACCGTGTGACCGAAGTGCTGGCATATTTGTGAGTTTTTCAGTCTTATTTGCGTTTTTTGGCCCAAAAATAGACGATAAGTTAACAATAATAATTCTTGATCATATACTTCACGGCATAAAATTTATATATAGTCCGTATTTTTTGGGGGGCAAATTTTATCTAAAATGATGTGAAAATAAGAACAATAAAATAGAAGTTTCATCTGGTGGTGGCAGCTGTGTTTATTTTGCGAGTTAGGAGTACCACCTAGATAGAACTTTGCATGCATGGTCCTTTATGGTTCTGTATCACTGTATATATAGAAAATCACGTGACAAAGTCGTTCACTGCCTGAGAAATTTAACAGAAACATGGTCAGAGCTTTTTCCATGTGTTTTTGTAGAATGTGGATATGTATTTTGAGCTAATTCTGTGTATGAAATATACATTTAGTGTATGTGGTAGGAAAACTAGTGTTCGATTTTTCGTTTACTTCTTTTACTCTACTGCATGCTGTCCATGTCAGTAATTGTGTTAAATGACCTATTACTGTCATGATCAAAAAGTCATTAGTAGAATCATCTCTGAATAGTCATGGGGAAAACTAGCTTTTCAATATTTAGAACTTCTAAAGTTTTGATTTAAAAAATCATTTTGTGGTTCATTTGTGATGCTTTAGTTCAGGTTTGATGCCTAAAAATGCATGGTTTATAGTCGATTATGTTCGTATTATTTCAAGATAAAAGTAGCATGGAACGTTTTGATAAATATTTATCTAATTTTAGAAACGTACCTGGCAGGTAGAGAAATGTTCCGTTGTCATGCAATTTTATATTTCTTTACACGGGTATTATCGGATATTATCTTTAGAAGGCAAATATGATTACAAGCATCTGGCCGTTTCATACAATGTCGTCTCTTCTTGATTATTTACTGTATTTTTAATTTTTTATGAAGTTTTCAAATCCTTTATAGAAAAGGAAACTGCCAACACATTTCCTCCATACAATCATTCAAAACAGGAAATACTATCATTATCTTTGTTTTGTACGGGATTCGTGGCGAAGCTGGTTATATTCTGGAGGCGTGGTGAACCATATTATTTTCAGGGTGACTGGCGAAGCCTATTATTCTCATAGTGCAATGTGAAGCATATTTATTCTCAAGTTGTTGTACTTGACACATCATGACATGCAGCGTTGAGAAGAAATAAAATAGAATGTGCCGATATAAAGTAAAGTTCGTTTATACTTTTGCCATGTATCTTTACGCTTCTATATAACATTACCCTGTATTTTTACGCTTTTTATAATGCATTGCGCTTTATCTTTAACACTTTTACATATAATTTGCCTGTATCTGTGCCCTTCTATGAAGTATTTGCCTCTATCTTCTTGCCTGTATATAGCATTTTCCCTGTATTTCTTTACGTTTATATATATATATATAATCCGCCCTGTATCTCTTTACACTTCAAATAAGCATTTGTCCTGTATCTCTTCACGCTTCTGTAAAGCATTAGTCCTGTTTGCTTGCGCTTCTAAACAGCATTTGCCATTAATTCCTATCCTGAGTGTCACTATGTAACACAATTGTGTTCGTGTGTAGTGTTATTTCGTAATTAATTATACCTAAAAGTATAGAAAATGGCTATTTTCCCCTCAAATCTTGCTTTTGTTACCAGGACAGGGATATTTTGAAATTTACGTATTTCCAATGAGAAAACGGGCAAATTTGCGTCTTTTCGTTCTCATAATGGTAGAAAAAACAAAATATAATCAAAATTAACAAGTATTTATACGAAAGTAATAAAAAGAGATTTGCGAGTATGCTGTAAATCACTTTCACAAATAAGCCCTCAAATGTAGTCTCCCATCATGTTCTCGTTATACTGTCCTTGGTAGCGGCGTTTCAAGTCCATTATATCCTGGTCGAAGCCCTCGCCTTGCTCTTCCGAGTACGCTCCCATATTCTCCTTCAATTTATCAAGATGAGAACCAAGGATGTGAACTTTGATGGACATTCTGAAGCCAATTGTGTCGTAGTTCTTCACCAGAGTCTCAACTAGATCCACATAGTTTACGGCCTTGTGATTGCACAGGAAGCCTTCCCCACCCGAACCACTGCAAGAAAGATGTTCCAAGCCGTTTTCTCCTTATTAGTGAGCTTCTTGGGAAATTCATTGCACTCCATGATATTCTGTATCTGTGATTTGACGAAAACACCAGCTTTGCCTTTGCCTCAGACAGCTTAGGGAAGAAGTGTTGAAGGTAATTGAAGGCTGCCGACTCCTTATCTAGAGATGAAACAAATTGTTTCACAAGGCCCATTTTGATGTGCAGTGGTGGCATCAGCACCTTCCGGGGGTCCATCAGTGGCTGCCACTTGACGTTGTCCCTCCTCACAGAGAGCTCGGTCCGCTGTGGCCAGTCCCGCCTGTGGTAGTGCGCCTCGGTGTCCCTGCTGTCCCAAAATCAAACATTGCAGGGAAACTTGGTAAAACGTCTTGGAGACCCATCAAGAATGCCGTCATTTTTAAGTCTCCGATGATCTCCCAGTCGTACTCACATGACTTTGGTGCACTCTTCATCACAATTGTACGTACTAAATACATAGACAGGTTAAAATGCTGCTAACGGTTGCCGCTTAAATTCTGAATCCCAACTGTATGGTGACGACGAGTCAATTGAAATTGTGTTGTCAAGCTAATCTCTAATGGTTTGTACTTTGTCACGGAAGAAATTTGCAAACAGGTCCGGAAGGTCGACTGGAGAGAAGGTAGTTGGAAGTGGTGTACATTTCTTCCTTGACATTAGTTTATTAGTAATCTCGAAGAGCTCTTTGCAGCTGGAACTTTCCATGATTTTAGTACTGTAGTGGGCTGATTTCACTGCATGGACTATGTTTGTGACGTTCTTCTTCGCGACTTTATAGATTTGCTTATGAATAGTGAGTCTGTTGGAAAGCCAAAGCCGCTCAGCTTTACGGCGATATATTTTTGCTTTGCGAGGCTGTTCCCTAACACTGTTATTCCATGGAGAACACGCTTGAATTGATACTCTACACTTGGTTGCTGGGGCATGTTTGTCGAGCAATTAACGCAGGCAGTTATCGAGTTGTTCTGCTGTATGAGGTAATAGAGTTGTTAGGTTTACTTGGATGGCATGCATACGTTTGGTTCTATTTATCATACTGATGTTTCTCTTAGTAGCAAATAAAGATGGAGGGTTAGGGACTGATACGTCAAGATGGCATAGAATGCAGAGGTGATCTGATGCAAGTTCATGGGATACCAGGGATTATCATCAGGTCTATGCAGCATCCTGACTGTTTGAGGTAGAAAACGTTAATGGAATCTAGGAGTTTTTATGTGTTTGGATTTCCGGGACAGTCAAGGTGAAAATTGAAATCTCCAAGAATAAACAGGTTGACACCTATCGAATTTCCATAGTCCAGGAGATTCGGAAACTGCTCCAAAAAGAGAGATTCAGTCAGCTAGTTTTCTCTACTATGAGGAAGGCGGTATAGGCAGAAAAAATGGATTGACCTTTGTTCCAGTTTGAGTGTGGTTTGGACTATTTCAAACGATGTATGGTAGAAATTGAAAGTTGTGGTGTGATTAAGGCGTTTGCTCAATGTTCTTCGTGATGACAGCAATTCCACCTCCGCGAGAGTGGCGGGGGAACGACTTGATGAAGTAACCGGTGGGTCTTGGATCCGCGCACTCGGCTCATCGCCTGATGTTTTTAGCCATGTTTTGGTCAGGAAAAAGACGTCGATATTCTGATCGTTGATAAAATTAATTATTTTTGTGCGCTTTTCCGGTGGTCCTACTGATTGGGCATTGAATAATGCAATAAGCAGAGGTATCTCTTGGATAGTTGACACAAAGGTTGACGATTTAATAGGGATTTGAATTAGGTTATCAAAATTAACGGTCGAATTTTTAAGTTGTTGAGCCGGAAATGGCATAAGGGAGATAACTGGAATTCTTCTTCCTGTTCTACGCAGGCCATTTTTGAAACAACGTTTCTTTTTTTCGCTTCTGTTTACATTTAGATAATGATGAATGTAGTCCCAGTTCGTTCAGTCTAGAGCACAATGTAGTGTGGATAGCTAAGAAGTGGTCATTTAAAGCAATTAATGAGGGTCCATCATACATAAACGGGTTGACTGGCGAGTATCACGTGATGGCGGTTTGTTCATCATCAAAGAAAGTTGTAGCAGTGGAGCAATACAGCTGAGAAAAAGTCTGATTGTTCTCGTTTCCAAAACAAGGAGATGAAGAAACACATACAAACTGAACAGTCAATTCATGATGAACACAATAATGTAGACGAAGACAGACAAGACAGACAACAAGAACATATCTCATGAAAAAGGCACAAAAAAAAACGGAACAGTTGCTTCAAGCAAATGTAAATTTATTCACTGGAGATGATTCTTTTCGAAGAAAATAGTTTGGCCTTGACTGTTCGTTTTAGTAAACACCAGGTGTTGACCTGGATCTTAACCGTGATTCAAAATTTGCTACCTGCCACGTCAACAAGTTCTTTTTTTTATTTATTTTTATTGTGGGACTTATAAGAGTGAGATCGGGGCTGTATTGAATACTTGACCCTGGACGTGTAAATAGATTTTAGTGAAGTAAACAACTTTTATTCTCGGAGTAAAATTATTGGGTCTTATCAAGGACATACAGGAGCTACGTGATTTTTTTAATATGTAAACATCACCACGTAACCCTCAACCGGGGCGTAAAATTCAAGTTTTAAACCATTATATTAGAGAAGTAAACATAATTGGGCTCTTACACTGAAAGGTGTATGTTGTGCTGTTTGTAGTTATTTCAAATTACGTTGATTCAAAAGGATCACTTCTTTTTTTTTGGGGGGGGGAATACATGTGCTCATATGAAATTCCTGAACAAAGACAGCTCTTATGAAACCTTATTCACATTTCCAAAACCTGAGTGATATTTCTTGTTTCTACAAGGAACTGTAGACTTCAACACTACAGGTTACAGCATACGTCATCGTCTTCCATCTTGGATTCTTCGTCGGGACTTGAACTTGAAATCGTTAGACATTTTATTATTAGGACTCCTAAAAATTTATTCCTGGATTATTCTTGGATTATTTTTGGATTTGATTATTAAAACAAAGTTCTTATTTTTTCTTCTTTCATTTTTCCGGATTTTTTCCAGGGAAATAACTTATTATATTTTTAAAAGCTTGTTGTTTTCACTCTTTCTTGTGTTACTGTTTATTCGAGCATAAACATTGTAACATAAGATACGTTAGCAACAAAATTTTATTATCCTTCTCTAAACTTATGTGCGTTCTCGAAGATCTAAGTGATTTAAAGCACCTTACGAAAACAAAAGCGCATGCAATACAGCATTGTGGTTGATCTTCTTCAACCCCAGTTTTGACGCAATTAAGTACTTACTTTCACCGTTTAATAAATCTACTTCTTAGTGATATCTCTCATTACTTTGGAAAAATGAGTTATTTTATCAAAGTAACGATCAGAAATGACAATAATATATTCCCTCGTACTCTTTTAACGAGCTTTCATCAGGGGACCCCTTGTTGTAAGGATTGCATTTTACGTCACCCTTCTTGACGCATTTCACAGACAACTATCTTTTCCTGTGATACTATTGTACAGAAGCTCAGGCGAAAATAATATATTTCAAAGCAACATCAATAGCACAGAAGAAAATGATTATAGGTAAAATGTCATAAAAAAATTAAGCATTCCTTATGGTTTTCCTATTTTTATTACAATCTTCATTTTGGAACATATTTTGTCGCAAAAGCCGAAATAATCAAATTGTGGAAAATCATGTTCGTATCAAGATAAAAAATGTTTACTTGTGATTAGAAGTATTAGATTTAGTGTACGATTGTTTTCCAATACTTAATTTGCATTGTTAATGTACAGAACCTCAACCTTTGAATGTATGTGTATTTAAAAAAAAAATTAAAACACAGGTTAAAAGAGATAATGTTACAGGAGATTTTACTTTTATTTATTGTAATTCTTACCATTATCAAACCAATTAAAAATAGCAAATTATTTAATAAATATTAAAATTAGAAATATAGCTCCCTTAGTTTCTTATTATTCAGCTGCTCTTTGTCACATTAAAGGTTTAAAAAAAAACTTTAAAAGAATTTTTTAACTATCAATGTAGTGAAACAGGATACGGACTTATTAAGTGTGCTGCTCTTTGCAATGTAAACGTAGTTTAGTGATTAATCTATGATCAGAGAGAGAGAGAGAGCGAGAGAGAGAGAGAGAGAGAGAGAGAGAGAGAGAGAGAGAGAGAGGGAGGGTATTGCACTAAAACTGCATATTTCATTTAGTTATTGTAAGTGTATAAATGTATCCTGGGTCGATGAACGTGTTATGGGACAGTCTTCGGGTCTTTCCTTCAGCATGTATCAACAAGAGAAACACTCTATTGATCTTACTCGATAATTATACAGGGTTGAATTTTGCTGATCACTGTCTTTTCATTTTGTTTGATTCTATTTAATTGCCAATATGTACGCTAGGTAACAGGGTGTTCTGCGACAGCCTTTTCCTGTTTTAAGGTAGTCATGGGGTCTTTCATTTGGCGATAATTACCAGCATGGGGAAATCACTCTCTTGATCCTACTAGATGATTATACAATGCATGATTTTACTGATCCCTGTCATTTTAAAGGTTTGATTCAACATAACTGTATACATGTATCCTGGGTAGGTGAGAGTGTTTTCGGACAGTCTTGCGTTAGCCCCACGACCTTTAGGGTGATAGGCAGAAAAATTAAAGTGTCAGATGTCTAATTCATGCATAAGTTGTTGGAATAATGTAACAATAAACTGCTGGACAGATTTGAGTAGGCAAACAAGTGTTAAAAACATTGCCTGAACTTTTAAAACAGTTTTTACTTTAATATTCTTCAAAGGAATAGCAGATGAAAATGAAATGAGGTCAACAAATATTGGTTCAGTGACTTGATATTAGGTAAGAACCGACAGTCTACCATTTTTCTGCTAAATGGCTTGTCAAATGGTCAAATGTAGGAATAGGTTGCAGATGTGCCTTAGATATCTTCTGATTGGGATTTCCGATCATTTGACAAGTGTGACAAGAACTATGGTACTTATAAGCATCACTTTTAATTTTCGGCTAATAAATTTTTTTCAGGATTTTGTGATAAGTCTTATTGACACCAAAATGACCAGCATAAGGACTTTTATGGGCTAGACTATGAATTTCCTGTATATACAACGTTGGAACAAGAGTTCAATTGTTCACTGACCACTCATCATCAGCAGGTACATCAGGTGATCTTCATTTTCTCATAATGACCCAATTTTTCATAAAGTAACAAACTGGCACTTGTGTGGCTTCAATTTCTGAAACCCAGTCTTGTGTCTTCTCTCAGTAACAGTACTTGGGGGCCTATAACTCACATCAAAATATCTTGCATGATATATAAAGTAGCTATTACTTTCTGCTCAGATATCTTACAACTGCAGTCAGAAATTGGCTAGTCGTTTCTATTATTCTGTGAAAAAGCTAAGTTATGAATCTCTCTCTCTCTGTCTCTCTCCCCCCCCCCGTCTCTCTCTCTCTCTCTCTCTGTTGAGTGATTAAGTAATTTAAATTATGGAATTTACCTTTTCCATTGTAGCTAGGAACATATATTAGGCATAACAGGCCAAATTTAAAATTTAATTTCAGGTTCATTAATTTAATAGTTTTGTGACGGTCAAAACATCAGAAATAACAAGTTAGGAAATAAAATATAATCCTTTTCCTGGTTCTTACTCCTAGCAAGTGCAGTTTGCTAAAAGCAAGTGCAAACAACTCATTTTATTGCCCGCAACAACAAAAATAAATTCTCCAAAAAGTGAGCATTTTTGTTTAGTCTATATATTGAATAAAAATCCAGTAATGGAATGTTTTGGGGGTTAATTCTTGAACCAGTCAATTGAGAAAATAATCTGACTGTTCTTGAGGCATAATTTACAAAAGTATGTGGCATACGAAAGGAAATGTGTCACGGTCAATCCAGAATTTACAGTTTTAATTCCTCAGGATTATCAATTATGAGTGTATGTGCAATCCAAACTCAAACTGTGTGAAAAGTTTGTCTTTATTCATGTTTTATTGATAGAAGGGATTGGCAAATAAATATATAAGAACAATGTAACAATACAATCCAAGTATTCGTTCATTATAATTGCCTACCTGTATGATAATTTTTGTTTAAGAATAATTCGTCTAACAATATTATTTTTATGAATGCCGGATTACATTAAAGGAGACCGGAAACCAATGGAAATATAGAATAATAATAAAAGTACTATAGCAGAAAACCTTATTCTAAAGTATCATCTGCGACCGTAATGCCAATATTTAAATATTGGCCTATCTTCAAGGAGCTGAATTTCTGTGACCTCGTATGCAAAATTTCCGAGTCTATTCGGTTACTTTCGGGATGTGACGTCATAGTAGCGTCTCCAGCAGCCCAAGTGGAGTTGCCAGAGTAAAAGACAATGCCGTTTTGCGTTGCTTACGGGTGTAATAGAACATTAAGAAAAGCCTGTGGACAATTTTTTTTTCTCTTCCGAAAGATAAAGGCATAATGAAAGAATGGATACATTGTTACAAACGAGTCGATTTCAAAGCAACACCATACAGCACTCTGTGCTCGTTACATTTCTAAAAGGAATGTTACGAGAGGGATCATGAAAAAATGGAAGCTCAAGGATACCCAAATGCTAGGCCTAGACTAAAAGCTGGCGCTGTTCCAGACATACCTTTGGATATTATAAGTCCTGGGAAAAGTGTTAAACGTGTGAGTTACGAAAATAGGCAGAAGGCCGAGTAAGTAACCACAAAATGCAACAATCAATTCACAGATCTTTTATCTACACCAGCAGTGCTAAAAACAAATCTGATAGCCCGACACCCTGGGTCCCTCTGGTTTTAGTTTCGGCCCATCCTGTATTCAAAGTGAGGTGCCCGTCGGGCTTGTCGAAACAAAAATTGTTTGCCTGAGGAAACTTTGATCGCGATGGTGAAATGAGTAAATGTATTTTCAAGATGTTGACATACATGCCTTAACACGGCACAATCTAAATCAAATCACCACTGTCCTATGTGAAATTTAGATTTGATTTTAATCAAATTGAAGCTTTGCTAAAAAAATATGATTCTAAACCTGTCGTGTTTCGAGAAAACAAAATTTTCAGTAATCTTAAAAAAATTAAAAATTAAAAAACAAAAATATTTCAGTGTATGCCTGTTACATGTAGTATGCATAAACGGTAACCTTAATGATTGGAACTGATATAAAACTATCCCTTTAAATAGCAGCGATTAAAAGAAAAGAGGTCAAAGTTTCACATTAACTGGCTGACAATATAAACGGGGGGGGGGGGAGGAGACTATTGATCCAACCCCTTGCCCCAATGTGCGAGCGGCCATGGGACATGCCTTTTCTCCCTGTGATACGCCTTATTATTCCCCCAGGACAAGCCCGGTTTGATATTCTGGTCAGCTCTGGCTAAACTGCAAAATAGCTAAAGTTTTGATTTAAGCAAACAATAAATTTATCTCAATATTTCCTATCAGAAGTTAAACAGGACTGTATATAGTTTTAATTTATTTATTGCATAGTTGAATTTGTGCTGATAGTTTTTGTATCACGACAATATTAACTTATATTATAAAAAGTATAAAATAAATGATAAAATCACAGTCAAAGGAAGATGTTTATGGTGGGGGATGTATGCTACACCAGCCTGAGCTGTGAGTAGCCTTAAATAACTTTTAAAGGTTTCTTTTAAATTATTTGTGTGTGTGTGTGTGTGTGTGATGTTTTATCAGTGAAGTACCTTACAATGAATCATCTAATCTGTACTATAAATATAGCTTCATATATGGATGAATACGACTTTAAATAATGAAAAACGTAGTTTCCAGTTTGATATCTGTGGAAATAAAGCATCTCATAATTGTAAGTGCGTGTTCTTTATGTTTAGATGTAGAAAATATATTTCATACTGTTAGAATTTATTTCTTATGTAATAAAATAAGTTCATATTTTTATAGGATATCGCTGTGCTACAGTATATGCTTTATATGTGATGTCTTTGTTTCAAGTCATTTGCCTCTTGCTCTTGTATTGGAATTGAAGATTTAAAATGAAATTGGAGATGAGATACTTGTCGCAGACAACTAATGACAATACATGCTGTTGCATGATCATCCATGCCATACATACACAAGAATTCTGTATATTTTGAATATATACCTTACTTCTTTATATATATATATATATATATATATATATATATATATATATATATATATATATATATATATATATATATATATATATATATATATATATATATATATATATATATATATATATATATATATATATATATATATATATATATATATATATATATATATATATATATATATATATATATATATATATATAAACTGCCACTGTAAATTGCAGATTAACATTACAAATTTATTTCATAGGGATGAGAGAATAAACAGAATCCTCATCTCTGTAATGTACGCTCTCTCACTCTCGTGAATAAACACGAAAGAGAAAGTATGGCCTTGGGGTGCATTTGTCTGCAGTTTGTTCATACCTTATGAGGTCTTCGCTGATATAAAAAGCAGAATTTTCACCGCATTACTCTAAAATAATAAACATACTCTAAATTGATAACATTGTGAATGAGAATATATAAATAAACAAATAAGGTACATAAACCTTGCTTCTAAGCGGCTACCCTATTCTGCCTACGTGCGGTAGCGGTAAAGTGGTGTTACTCCCACAAAATGTCCAAATAAAATTGGGGTTGGAAGGGTAAAAAGAAATGTAACACTGTGTTAATACATTTAATTGTATACAATTTAATAAATTTAATTTGTTTTGGGCTTCTTGCAGGCCTCTTCCGAATATTAAAACTCTGAGGAATCAGCTGAGTGAAATGCGGTAATATAATTCGAATGATATTTGAAACAAGGCGCCCAAACATACCGTAAAGTGGTATAACCTCTTGTTGTTAGGGTCAGGGGAGTAGTCGTAATGTAAGAAATTGACGTGTCACAGGGCCATCTGTTGTCATAATGAGGCATTATTTTATGCTACTTCCGTGATGCTAACTTGCAACGTGCTTGATGCTACATTATAATCATAATTTTAGAAGGTGCAGTCTGTGTAACTTGTGATATGTCAAGTTTATAAATAAAATAATAAAACTTATCATAACTGACATTGCGTTTGCAATACGATAAACAACAGAATCAGTTCAGTAGTTGGCAAATTGCAAGATAAAATGACGCAGAAGGGAAGTAGATCCAAGCACTTGCAAGCAGCCATTTACAGCTTGCATCAGTGAAGAATAGGAAATTCATGGCTAGAAATACGAATGCAGCACTTGCAAGCAGCCCTTTACAATAGCGCAGAATGAACTTAGCACTTGCAAACTGCCACGTACAATTTGCATCATGGAGAATACAGTACACATGGAGAGAATATGAAAGTAGTACTCGCAAACAGCCATTTACAATAATGCATAAAGGAAGATTAGAAAATACACGCATATAATTATGGCTGTAATCCCCCTCCGTACTTTGTATAGGTAGGCAATTTAAAAGAGCTTGAATGATGCAGATTATGACATACTGATTTCCAAAATTAACGAACTGCCCATCGTTACTTTGAAAGATTTGCGGTCATTGTAATAATGTGATGAGATAGGTACGGTGTCAGATTTGGCTATCAGTATTACTTTGAAATATTATCAGCCTTTAGCGGTAGGATTTCCCACTCATTTGAGAGAGTGACAAATGAATCATTGCGACAAATGTAGGTTATTTTATCTCATTATCTTGCGTTCTAAAAAAAATTCAGACGTAAAGATAAGTGTTAAAAGGATGTAAATGTATAAAGCTTTCATTTGTAGTAAGATCCGAAAGCTCAGTTTGTGAAATACTTTGAGGAAGTTCTAAATTCTCGGCAAGGATGTCAAATTGGTGGTATAAACTATTTAGACAATGTATTACTAGCATAACATTGGTATAACATTGGAATCATACTAAAGTAGTATTATGTAATATTGATATAACATTGGAATCATAGTACTGTAATATTATGTAACCTTGTTATAACATTGGAATCATGATACAGTAATATTATGTCATATTGATATGTCATTGTAATTTTAGAACAGTAATATTACGTAACCCTGATATAACATTGGAATCTTAGTATAGTAATAGTTACAGTAATATTATGTAACATTGACATAACATTAGAACAGTAATATTAAATATTTCATAGCAAATCAAAAGTCTACAACTCCATTCCTTAATGTTTATAAGCTGAGAGTAATAATCGAAAAGATATCATTTGCAGTTATCCATGTTTCTCTAAATATAAGTTTGTATTCGACTATTAGAAAAGAATGTTACGACAAGATGATAATCTTTCACACACACACACACACACACACACACACACACACACACACACACGAATGATTGTATAACTATTGTGATGATAGCTCTTATCCAGTGCATGTAAGAATTTCATATAAAACATTAAGCAATCAAATACTTCTTGTATCAAACCAACCATTACGTCATCAGATTTAATCATGAGCCCCAAGAAGTTTTTAAAAGACTTCATGTCATTTGGACAAACTTAGAGCTTTGCTATTATTGTTTGTGGCCACCTTATTTTTAAAATTCCGATTTCCTAATGAGATCAAGAAGGGGCAGATGGTAACATGATTATAGATTCTTGACAGAATTAATTGCAGGTTTTTTGTCATTGACTATCGAAGTACAATAATTGTTTGGCTCTTCAATTCTTTCGTGCATGAAGAACACAATTAGAACACGTCCTTTAATCAGTACTGAATGAAATTAGAAGCCATCATTACCATACGATTTTCTCTCTTCAGACGTTATATTTTTCAATTATTACACTCTGTGTGAAGCCGTTCTCTTTCATACTACAATGATAAATGAGAAGGATTAGCAGGCTCTAAAAAACAAGGATTTTCTCACTCCAATTTGATTTATTTTGGGATAAAGACCGATGGAAAGTGCCAAAAGGATTACGAAAGATTATTTTGCATAAGCATAGCTGTCTAGCAGGCAAATCAAAAAAAGATTAATTTACACGTTTATGCACTCATTAAACTCTGATCCTGAGTTTTGGATAAATATTGTAACATGCCAGGGGTCTCATTAGATCTCACTACCGGACAAATGAAACAACGGCCTAGTTTATACTAACTGCATCGTCTTGAAAGAAGCAATATTAATTGTAGTGGGAGTGTTAGTATAATTGATCTTATTGCTTTTTTCTTGTCTTGTTCTTGTTGATCAGAAGGATGGCTATTTTTATCATCACCATCATCAGTTACTCCTTTGGTAAATAAAAAACATGAAACTTGTTAAAGTAGCTCAGTTTCTATGTTCTGTGACGTCAAATCTTATTAAAATATCCCAGTTTCCGTACTGTATAACTCAAAAACTTTAAGTAATATTGGAACATTGTACTTTCAGGTTAGGTTTTAAGTCGTGTTATGGTCCTTATCCTATTTCGTTGATATTACTTAATTTGTTTATCCTTTTTTCTATCACAAATGTTGACTGGCTGTAGTTAATGCTTTGTCTCTAAGTCGATTTCCTCTCAGTATTTTCGAAACATATATTGCAACGTTTCTGTTAAGCTTGGGTCCATCAAAATCAAAACCATGTTCATGGTGATATAGGATCATTCGACCCTTGATATTGGTTGAAATGTCATGTTCACGGACCATTCCAAACGGGTATTATTCCTCTAGATTCTTACAGCTATTAATTGTGCCCCAAACCACCATTTTTTTATGAATTTATTTTCTTCTCTATTATATAGGTGTTACATTAAAGCTTACATTCTTTAAATACCTTTATTTTTTATAGTTACATATTATTTTGACAGAGCCCCTTATTTTCTCTGCGTGCTAAGGGACCGTACTCCCTTGCCGTGGAATAGTTGATAGTCCAGATTTGTATGTCCCCGGTTCCTTGGAATTTTGCGGTTATCTTTTGTTCATCTGTCTTTTCATTCAGAGCACATTGTCCGAATTAACTCATTGGAGCCATCGCTCTTGACATTGTTCCTTTCGGTATGGAGAAATTGTTGCAGCGTCGCTCTGTTGGTCAGGATGAAGTATTAATTCTAAGTAGTGTTGTCCTGTTTTCAAAAGCGTGAAACATGGCAATCCAAACGATGATTGTGAGTATATAAAACACTCAGTAGATCTGAAGAAGTCGCTAGCAGTAGATCATTGTGAAAAATTGCTATGGACAGGAAAGGTATATGTTCTCAATTTTGTTACCTTTTGGTAGAAGGCCACTCAAACTATCTATAAGTCGTTGCTATTGAAATAAGATTGATCCAAGATCAGTACATGAAAGAAGAGCTCACCAAAATAATCTTTTGTCGACAATGAGCTTCATTGTAATATGACCTATTGATCGGGTTTTCCATATCATTAAAGAGAGGATTGTCCTGGATTAGATTTTCTTTCAATCATTGATTTATTTCTTACATCGGATGCTTTAAATATCTGAATAGGTAGTTTGTATAATATCAGATTTTTCAAATTAAAGCATTAAAAAAGCAATCAAAAAGTCTTAGTTATCTGTGCCAATAGCAGCATCGGTTCTGAAAACGTGTAAAAGAATACCAAATGTAACTGGAGTCAAATACACAAGTCGGACTATTTCTTCTATTTCAATTTCACCAAGCAAACGTGTCCTGATGAGTCATCTGGAAAATTATTTTTTTAGGGTAAAAATAAAAGATGCAACTTGATGAAATCTACTTGTTTCACTGATACATTGTTGAGTCAAAAGGAAAATCCCCATATTTCTCAGCAGTAAATCAAATCGAAGATACAAAATAACCAAATACATTAAGCATTTTTTTTCAAAGAATATTGTATATTATTAATATATATGTCGGATTGTCGTACATTTACTGTCTCTGAAAATATCACCGTATCATCATCAAAAAATAAAATATGTATAGAAATGTCTGTTGTAAATTATACCCGCATCTATATTTGATTGTAATGTAATGTCCAACTCATTTACACAAAGAAAAATTAATAATGGAAAGGGGATGTCGTCTTGAAGAAGTCCAAGTGAACAATCAGAACTGTCTGAATGTGAGTTTATGTGTTTTGCACATGGCTGCATTGTGCTCTAAATTGATCATTATATCTTTAACATTTTCCCAGTCATTCCGTACTTCACTATTTTTAGACTTGTCCTTTCTACATGATCATGGGTCTTTCTTATTTTAAACATATATATTCAGCGATACGTTTGTGTATAAAACATTAATATAAATATTGCGTGTACTGCATCTAACGAGTTGTATAAAAAATGCGACAATAGAAAATCAAAGAAAATTTTGTCCCACATGACCTGGTCATATGATCCAACAGTTTTCGTTTGATCTGCGAAAAATTGACTTCATTAAATCGTAAAATATAGCGCAGATGCGTGTAATCGTGTACATGTATACAACAACTTTTGCTACCATAACACATGTAATTTTACTATCAAAAATGCGTACTTGCCTTGGGGAAATTATCAAATCGATATTCCTAGATGCTTCTAAGACAACTGTCGAAACAAACTCAATAGCGAATTGACACTTGTTCTTCTGAGAGCAAGTTATCGTTCGCATTTACTGGACCATTTTGTATTGAAATATAGGGAGTCTGTTTGATCAACGAAATAATAACTTTTGTTAACTCTCAGTTCTAGAACTAACAATAATCTCATACGAAGATACCGAAACTAAAAGAGTTTGCAAGCTGCTAATCTTGTGACTTCTTTTTTGTCAGAATAATAATTGAAACTATTGTTGTACTAATAACCGTTTATCTTGCAATTTTGATAAAAGATCCAAAAAGAAAACCAAAAGAATGTGCATCTACACCACTTCCAACTACCTTCTATCCAGTCGACCTTCCGGATATGTTTGCAAATTTCTTCCGTGACAAAGTACAAACCATTAGAGATTAGCTTGACACCACAATTTCAATTGACTCGTCGTCACCATACAGCTGGGATACAAAATTTGAGCGGCAACCATTAGCAGCATTTGAACCTGCCTCTATGGATTTCGTACGTTCAATCCTGATGAAGAGTGCACCAAAGTCATGTGAACTTGATCCAATTCCATTATCATTGCTGCTTGAGTGCTCAGATCCAGCATTGCCTTCACTAACTGATGTTATTAATACCTCTCTCTCATCTGAGGAATTCCCATCATTTTTCAAAACTGCCATTGTAAAGCATCTGCTGAAGAAACCAACACTAGATCATAACGATTTAAAGAACTACCGCCCAGTTTCTAATCTCCCATTCATATTAAAAATCTTTTTAGCAATGTACAATCTGCATATCGCCCTTGCCACACTACTGAAACTACTCTTCTAAAAGTAGTTAATGACATTCTCTTTGCACTGGATAGCGGAAAGATTACAGTCCTCACCCTCCTTGATTTGTCTGCAGAATTTGACACAATAGACCATGATATATTACTTCACCGTCTCCAGTATGTATTTGGCATTCATGATACAGCCTTATTGTGGTTCAAGTCCTGCTTGGTCAACAGGACACACATTGTATCTGCAAATGGAATACACTCCAGCCCAGTTCATGTATGTTGTGGTGTTCCACAGGGGTCTGTTCTTGGACCTGTTTTGTTCATTCTGTACACTCAGTCGCTCTTAAGTGTCGTAGATCATCATCCAGTTTCTCACCAATTGTACGCTGATGACACCCAAATATACAAATCTAGCCACCCAACTGAAGTTGATGCTACCATCCAAGGTGTAGATAGGTGCATTGCTGATGTGAAATCATGGATGACTTGTAACAAGCTGCAGATGAATGATGATAAAACTGAGGTCATTCTGATCACAACACAAAGACTTTCTCATTCAAATCCTTTACCTCAAACAATAAATATCAGCAACACCAACATTAAATTCACACAATCAGTACGAAACCTAGGTGTTACTTTGGACAGTACTCTCACATTGCACCAACATGTAATGAACATATGCAAGGCTGCATATCTTAAGCTGAGACGCATCAGCTCAATTCGCAAACATCTTTCAGTGGATGCCACTAAAACACTTGTGTGTTCATTAGTACTTTCAAGACTGGACTATTGTAACTCGATTCTGTCTGGTTCATCTCAATATCTGTTCCAGAAACTTCAAAAAGTTCAAAACACAGCTGCTCGAATCATACTGAGAGTACCACGATCAGAGCACACATCCCCTTTGCTCTGTACCCTACACTGGCTATCTATTCGATCCAGAATCAAACACAAAATGTGTCCTCTGTGCTACGTTTCACTGTCGGACTCTAGTCCAACATACCTATCCGACCTCACCCATGTCTACACACCAGCAAGATACTTACTATGAAAACAAAGTCATATGGACAGCGTTCTTTTCCATACCAGGGCCCAGCAATGTGGAATGAATTGTCCACTGAACTTAGACACAAAGACACCGTAATCACATTCAAGAGGGTTCTCAAAACTCACTTATTTCGACTGCAAGAACTAACTTGAAAGACTGAATAATGTTTCCTACCTTAAATATTCTCAGCATGTTTTTTAATGTTTTCTAATTTCATGGTGTTTGTTTTTGTAATCATTTCATTATATGATTTTTTTGTGTAATGTTGTAAAGCGCTTAGAGCTTCTAAAGATTAGAAGCTATACAAAGTCCTCATTATTATTATTATCTCTCCTTCATCACAAGGTATGTTAATATATTAATTTTCGTACAATTTTGCTGAATTTCCCATATACATTGGTTACTCTTGCATTTTAGAGCAATTATATATATATATATATATATATATATATATATATATATATATATATATATATATATATATATATATATATATATATATATATATATATATATATATATATATATATATATATATATATATATATATATATATATATATATATATATATATATATATATATATATGAAACATAGGTATGTGACAGTGACATAAACACGAAGGAAAAGGAGAACAATTTGGTTTTTAAGCAAAGAGCATACTGAAATCCTTGCACACTTATGATACCCTCTGACTTATATCAATGTCAACTTGGACAATGTTTTATGGTGTGATTTTATGTTATATCCTAATATTTTGAAGTGGTTGGTACGAATGCATGGAAGATGACTGTGTTTGGTGATCGGAAATCGGCTGCTGTGTAGAAAGCATTTGAGGAAAATGTTTCAATTAACTCAGGCATTATTTTATCAGCTGTTTTAGAGATATGGAAGATTCATTTGAAGCGCAAAAATATTTGTACAATATGTTCTCATATTTGTTGACGGCTGATCATAACCAGACTCTGTTTTAAATTAATAAACGGCTAGTGTCGATGTGTGAAAAAAGTGACGAGACATTTAAACGAGATTGTTACAGTGATGAAATATGGAATTACTTTTTGAACCCGAACAAAATATAATTATGTTTGAATCGGTGAAAACGAGCTTCGAGCACAATTCGTTTGATGAAACCAAACTGTCAAGAAAGTTCTATACTCGATATTTTTATGCAAAACACCAGTTAGTTCAATATCTTGAGTCTGACTCTGCTACTGTCACTGGAAATTTCGATACCTCAAAAGTCCAGTCAAAAGTTGTGGAACACTACCGAACCACCAGTCCGCGCACTGGCACCGGAAACACCAGAAACATAAAATTACACGATGACGACAGAGCCACTCATAAATTTGCAGTGTTACCTGGAGGAGGACAACGTCCATAGTTTTGCCACATCCTTGATACATCCCTAATATAGTTCAGTGTGATCTTTGACAGAACCATGTTATCAAAGTATGGTTGAGGCACAGACGATTTGAAAGCCCCACCCCTGCGATCCGAAGTGCAATATTCCAGTGTATGAGCACCACACCATACTATGGAAGGAATGCAAAACAACATTTTATAATTTGATAATGAGACAAAGTGGACAGAAGTAACTTGATAGCAATTTGAGAGGATACACTCACGTAATGTTTAGTACCAATGCAATTTGTTGTATAGCGTACCGATATTCGGAACTTTTACAGTATTATTTGTATATTTAACACTACGCAGAACTTTTTCAATAGCAATTGTATGCTTAACACTATACGTTCAAGACTTTCTGAGTAGATATCTAGAGAAAATTATGAAATGCTATCTCTTCTCTTTAATAAAAGAATCATATGAGAGTGAATGCAAGGTTTTCATGGCCTACATAGCATAGTCGCGTAATCGGTTATTTATGTTTGCCAGCATATCAGATTATCATGGTATAAGAGTGGTAAATGAATTGATGCCAATTAAGTTTTTCAAGTCTTTAATGGACTCATATGATGGTTATTAAAAATCTTTGTTTGATAGTATATTCATAAAATGGACCCTTCACTCTTCTTTCTAACTTTCAAGTTTAATTCACATCCCTCATTGCTCAAGAACCCTCACAGCTCATCAATGGCCATCCTTAGCCAAAGCTTTGAGAGGCCGTTCATTTCACACATTAAAGCCATAATACTATGCCAGTCCGATCGAACTTAGCGATGGACAAAATAAAATGATGACTAATCGATTTAGCACAAGCTAATTAAGTCAGACCAAGGCTGCCGTGTATCGATGGAATAGCAACCTGTATGCAAACTTGAAGATTTGCATAAGAATACTTCATAATATCTGATTTCTTCAATTTTTAATACTTTTTATAACTATGCATCCTTTGCAGAAATGAGAAGTAAGTAAATAAACCTGACAGCCGAAAAAAGAAAGAAAAACAAACCTTAAAGAATTATGCAATAATAGAAAAGAAAAGATATACCATATAATGAAGGCTTACATTGCATTTTAGTTCATCATGCTATCGATGTGTACACCGAGTTTCAGTCAAACATATATATCTCTAGGCATCATTAGGGCCCAAAGTTGGTCTTAAATATTTGGGTTGGGAGCTCTTGTGTGAGAGTTACCAAATCGATAGCTTCAGTTATTAAAACTTTTAAAGAGTTTCAAAGTGAAACTGTGTTGTTCTTGGGTGACAAAAGCTGTTTTTCAAAACATCTGACTAGGTATACACATCATAACATTTCAAGTATGATTTGATCTCGTTCTGGTAGATACAGGAGAAAGGAACTCTGGGGCTGAAGTGCATAAACGTTTTGTTTAAAGTGAAAGCCTTTTATCTTTTTCATTGTTTCCACTGAAACCTGGCAATTTGTTTAAGCACCTCGCTCATACTACAAATGTTCGAGGATATTTGATCTAGAATAAATATAAAGTTCAGTCCATCTTAGCCTTTCACTGCATGACGTTATTATATAGGTATGAAGGGCAATGTCGGCATTTTCACAATATAAAAGTACCAGGTAAACATAAATTTTATAAATATTTTGGTTTACTTTCCGTGGATTAAATAATATAGCAGTCAGGTCATAACGTTAACAATGCCAAAACCTTTATTTTTCATATGTGCATTTTCTCTACATAAGAAGTGCATGATTTCATGTACAAATAAAGGTATAAGGATAGATCAGGCTAATGTGCCTAACAATTAAATCTAACGGCGGGATCGATACACCTTTTGTTGATAATGTAGTTGTGATATTACTTTAAACTATTTCCTCCATACTAATATGTCATGAAATCTACTGTGGAAAAGTAAATGGGGCAGCTAAAGCAACAAATCGTGAAACACAACGTTGAATGACAAATTTTGTGTGTTTATTACTAGATCAATATCAGATTTAATATTGATAGTACTACAAATAAAGAGAACGTATTATCCTATATATCACCCCCGAGTAGCAAATTATGTCAACAATGAACATTCTGTGACAAACATTCCGTTCTGGGAATTTGCCTTCATATCAGTTTATGGCTAAGATGACAGAAGATGGAATATATTTATGCCAACACTAACAAGAATCGATTGTGCTTGTTTCAAATACCGTTAAATGCTCTTTTGGTATAAAATGTCTTTAATTGATCAGACAAGGCAGAAATCAAACAATTATAATCAGATTTTAGTCAAATTAATTCAGGATGCAAACATGCCAAGGGACTAAAAGTGAAAAGCTCTAATGCAATGTACAAACTCCGTCAGGCAGATATGTTTAACAATTAGTCAAAGACATACCGTAACCAGATACATTGTCGAGTATAGCTGCCATGTGTGTGTGTGTGTGTGTGTGTGTGTTATTTGGATTTTTAACGTAGCTTCAACAATTTTTCAGTCATATCGCTACGATCTCTGCAGTGTGACAGTTTATAGTGATGTCATTCCGCAGACATGTAGTATCATGTCCCACCCATTCACATTATTCTGATACAAGGCCGACCAGTCGTAAAACTATCCTCTTAATGGTGAGCGGATAGTGTAGCAGCTGATAGTATCATTTTTATGTCTTTGGTATGACTCGGCCGGGGGTTCGATCCTGCGATCTCGGGCATCAGAGGCGGACGCTCTAACCACTTTGCCACCGGACCGGAGCGGTTAGAATTGCCATAATATGCATTATGTAGATATTTAGTTTAAGTTTTTCTTCTTTTTATAACTATGAACAACTTTATGATAAATCATATGCTGATTATAATATAGGTGAATTTGTACGAGATTTTAGAGGCTCAAAGTAACTATAATGCTACTACTACTACCGCTGGCACTACTACAACTTATAATAATAATAATGATAATAATAATAATAATAATAATAATGATAACAATAACAATAATAATAATAATAATAATAACAATAATAAAGTGAATTTTGTACTGATCAATGTATGTATATTGCTGCGCAATCGATCGTGCAGAAAGCTAAAATCCATATCGATACTCTGTAATATGACGTGGCCATAAGCTAGGTAGATATAAGCCGGTTTTCTCTTTGAAAAGAAACGATAAGTAGAATGGTTTTTATATCATTATGATTAATACAAGTAATTACCGTCAAAGAATCGTGTGTACGAAAATGACCATGCATTATATAGGAACGAAAATGTAGATCGTGTATTAGTGTTTATCTTGGAAACTGAGAAATAATGGCTTTTCTTTGCTCACTCTGTCATACATACACCCGTTTCACATCGAGTTTTATGGCCTTGGATATGTCTACGATCATAGCTCATATTCACTCTGCACCATCACAATACAGTTGCAACTTGTCATGAAGCTGTCCACTTTAAGAAAGCTATATCCAGCTGTAAGGGTATGTGAAATGAAAATTGTATTCTGTCCTTATGCGTTCTTTGTAATGAAATCATGTAATACGTTTAATGTTTTGGAATTCACTCTAAATTTTCTAAAAAGTCAGTCTATGCTGTATAACGATATACTATTGGTTAGAACATAATCTGTTTCAAGCTGGACATCGTATTCATGAACAGACAAGCTGAATGCAGCTGCATGATGTACTCATAAACTGACAAGAAATATTCCAGTTATTATAATCCAGTCTTGTCAGATACAAATCCATATATGAATATGGTTATTGTAATAATGATCAGCAGCGGAAGGAAGGTCAAAGAGAGTACATTACTGGGCTAGAGAACAGCTGAGCGGGGGAGGGGGTTACCACCGAGGGAACCCACCAAGGACAACGCGCAATTTACCCGTAACATCGCGCAACAAACGGTCCATCGCAGTGGGTGGGCCTTAAGTTGTTAGTTCATATCGACAGATCAACTCAAATGAGCCAAAAGCTGACCCCGATGACTCTTTCTTTGAAGCCCGGCGGAGACCCCACACAGAGCCGGTTCGAAAATATCTGTGAAAAGCGTCAGGGTCAAAAATCAATCATGACAAAACTCAGATACTAAAAATAAGGAACTGAAGGGAAACCACCCGGGTTTACCACCACACTTAAAGACAGGGTTAAAGCCCTAGGAATTTTTTTGGGAAAAAAAATGAAGAAAAGAAAAACTGCAAAAATGTAAAAATGAAAATAAATGAAAATATCAAAATCTGGGCACTTACGCCATTATGGATACTGGAGAGAACACAAGTTGCAAAAACGTATTTATATTCTAATATGAATTATCTTTTAAATTCTGTAGATGTAGGAACAATGAACTTGACAAAATTGATAATGACATTATAAAATATATTTGGAATTTTAAAACACATTATGTTAAAAAATATACACTATATAGGATATAGGACCATGAATAGGGGAGGGCTAGCCCTACTAAGCCCACTTTTAATTAAATGTTCCAATATTTTAAATAGATTTAAAAAGCTAAATAACCAACCAAAAACTCCTTGGAAAGCGTTATATATTTATTGGTTTGGTTTTACCATTAGGAATGGAAGTGATATATACAAAAACTATAAGTTAGTCAAAAAACTCGAAGTACCAAGGAAATTTAGGAATATAAAAGAACTTTTATGTAAATATAGGGATGTTGATGAACTATGGGGAATTGAAACGAAGAAAACTTATAACTGGATAAGGGAAAATTTAACCCTAAGAATAAAAAATAAAGTAGAAGAAGAAAATATCTCCGTTAATTGGGATAGAGTTTGGAGGCACTGGGCCAACATCGGCTCACCCAAGATTCAAAGTATAATATTCAAATATTTATATAACGCATGGTTAACTGGAAAAGTCGCACTACGAAGAAGAATGATTAGAACATTTGTTAAATGCCCCATCTGTAAAAAATCAAATTTTATGAAATATCGTGCTATAGCACAGTGCGAAGAAAGGAAAAATGAAAGAATTCAATTGATAATGGAAATCTATAAGAAGGAGAAATACCGAAGAAATCAAATCCTATATTTAGACGGCAACTTCGATAAAAATTTAATAAGGAAGATTACGGATTATAAAACTAAAACTATGATGGCATGTGGCCAAGTCATAACAATTAAAAACTAATAAATTATAATGACTAAATTAAGGTTCATTTAAAGATTTTTGGGGCTTAAGGACTGAGGGTGAGGAGAAGGGAGCGCTTCGGATGGCACCTCTTATGGATGCCACCTTGAAACGGACCGGAGATCCCAATCTCGCTCCCTGACTCTGATGCTCTCTGGGCCGTGAGGCAACGGGAATCTCTTGATGTGTTTTAAGATTATAATAAATGTAACAATTCTAACAATAAATCAAAAATTTAATTTAAACATAGACACTGTGTGTACCTTAAAAAACTATCTTTTTAGATTAGGGAAAGTTTTAAATACTCTAAAAAAATATAAACAGGGAGGGACAGGGATCCTTAATGGGGTAAGTACGAGATAAGGACGTCATGGGGCTATGCCACATGGCGCCACGCAAAGTGAACAGGCCTTTGAAATAGTTTTGGAAAACTACCCCAGGTAGGAAAACTTACATGCATAACATAAAAACAAAGACTCTATTGTAATTTTCTCTTCTGTTTCTTTCCTTCAACTGTAAAGCTCCCGTACTGTACAGTTAATCCCCTTTGTTTGGGAAAATTAAACCCTTTTGGAACTTTGGCAATAATCCAATAAATAATCAGAGGCGGCCTAATTCGAGTTCAGAGAAATACAAATGAATAAAGAAAGAATGTGTGGACCCCAACTCGAGTACAGCCGACCTCAATCAATAAATCAATTATGCGAAGAACGACACAATTAACTCTCACATGAAACAATAAGGAATTTTTTTCTTCTCTCCAATCAAACCAGTATTACACCGTTACTTCGCCAAAATTCAATATTAAAATAAATTAATATAAAAGTAAAGTTTTGATCCAATTATCATCTGGATCGCAAGACAACTGGGGACGATTTGACAATAACTGGCAATCCCTACACGAAAACTATATATATAGCACACATACAATATAGCATATACTCATATAGTACACACGGGATATAGGCGACCTTTAGCCAAGGTCTACTTGTAATCTAGGGAAGGGTGATAGAAACCCACTCGGATGAACAACCCTAGGGATTTTAAAATCTAAAAACATTTTTGATCTAAATTCTATCTTAAAATAAAACAAACAACATATCTGTGGGGGTAACATTTACACATAAAACACCTTTTTTTGTAAGGGGGGGGGGCATCTGTCTGCCCCCCCCCCCGAAAATATCTGTGAAAAATACTACATTGTTTGTACTTAGCAACAATTGTGTTGGTTGTTATTCGGTCCATGAATTTGTGCCCATGGTAACGCCAGATATTATTGTGATGACTAAATATGTTAGTTTGGGATCTGCTGCCACACCATCAATTAATGGATAAGAGCTACGTTAGGGCGCCAAATATTTGCTTTCAAAATATAACCGGTTTAAGCCACGTACTTGGTGTAACGCAGCAGATAATCCAGCTCATCAAACGCAGATACTGTTATCGAACAGACATGCATTTCAATCTCGATTATTAAGCTCTGTTTAATATTTGGATTTTGGGCGAAAGATATAAAACATTCTGTGTTCCATATTGAGCACAAGATCCTGGTTGGTAATCATTGCAGCGTGCCTTCTGCTTGATAAGATCTTCAGCCAGACGAACTGTTTTTGAGAACTGAGCAAAAGAATCATCATGGTGTTTTTTCTGTTTGTTTGTTTTTCTTCAAGGAGGGTCGCCGGTTGACAATGTCTAGCAATGGACAACAACTCGCTGGCCATATATGTGACCCCAAACCATGATTGGAACGCAAATGGCGATTGGGGCGGCCGATGCTCGCCACACCGATACCCAAAGTGATATCAACGCCACATATCACTATAATTCGCGATAGCACCTTTTGAAATTACCACACAGCTGTTAAGCCTTTGCATATAGGACTTGTTCAACATCTGCGTTTTTGTTCATTCGAAATAGCGTGTTTGCGGAGTTCGAGGGCCGCACGCATCTCATCCCACTCTCTGGCAGTGTTTATAGATGTTGTGTACGCATTTGGCTGCCTGCTACACAAAGATACACGGGCTGGGACAATTCCCTTCATGCAACCATTTGACGACAACGGAGAAGCCACCACTGACCAGCAAACACTGGTCTATAACCATTTACTGCAGGCCGAACCTGAGCGCATTGGCAGGACGGAAACAAGTTACATATACATATATAAAAACCGCTTAGAGCTGGTAGTATAACGGACTAGCAAAGAAAAAAGACAGCATAGTGACTAACGCGTCATAGCGGCTTGCCTATCGCGTCATAGAGGCTTGTTGATAGCACAAATAGTCTACAGTACTAATGGCAGCTCTACAAAACCAAGTGCCTGAAATAGCTACAGAGTAGAGGGTTCCATGGGCTCCAACAAAAAACAATCTCCTAGAAAACCTGCACATTATCTCGCACTATCTGAAGTGATATGACTGGATATATTTATTTCCGTGCTTTGCACCTCGAAGAAGCCTTTTTTTACTAAGCTGCGGGGTTACTATATATATTCGACGACTTTGGTGTAACAGTCTCTCGGAGGAGACATATAGCCTGCCTATGAGTCTAGCTGCAGAGTCTCCATCTGTCGTATACCACAGAGATAATTTTCTATTGAGAAAATTGCCATGGTTGTAGCGTATTGAATGTGTTTCCAAACGTTTTATAAATAGCGGAAAATGCTCGTGGAGTAACAGGAATACTGGTGTAGTACCAGGGATACTAGTGTAGTACCAGGAACTACAAAGAAGGTTTTTTTGGTATGAAGTAGGACACCCTAGTATGGGAGTGTACCTTTACCGCTGCAACGATTCCCTGAATAAATATAAGAAGTACGTAGTCGTTAAGGACAATGACGCCAGAAAGGATTATGGCATTGGGAACGAATGGCGCTCAGAAAAATTCATTGCCCCCGTTGCCCAGCCTCCGATTTGTGCCCGAACGGTTGCCCCAAAGACTCTTGCCAAAAGAGCTGTTATTTCGACTGTTTCTCATGCGCCCACGTCTTCCACCACTAAAACTGCTGCTATGGCAGCCCTAGCTGTCCGTCTCATCGCCATGGGCGTTGTCCATTTCTACAACCGGCTTGGCAAAGTGCACACGATAAAACAGACAAAACTCTTAGCTTGATTGTAACATTTCGGGAGAGAAAGGAGCTGTCCAATGAACTGCTGAATGCGACGAGCTCGCGGAAATAGCAACAATACCTAGCGATCTAGAGGAAAAGCTGGAACAAACCAAACTCACTGCGGTAAAGGAATTTGAACAAAAAAATGGAAGAGTTGTTGCGCTTGTCCAGCAGTGGATGTGTATATCGCCTGGAGTCATTCTAGTAAGGACAGCCATGGCAAAAATGGTACGGTCCGGCTGAAAGCCCGATCGTCTTTTCCTTCCTCCCCCACCTCCAACCCCAGCTTGGCTTTGGCATCCGCGTGCTAGAACCGCCAGTTCGGAAGAAAGAAAAAAGGCACTCAATTCCAGTTATAGTCGGCGTAATGGGAAGAAACCCTAAAAACATTCAATCCCAATCTTTTTGTCCAAAACGATTTCTGCTTTTACTATAGCATTCAGTTTCAACTATGGGGGAAAAGTACTTAGCACGCTGAATTTTTGCGCAATGTTAGATGCTCAGACCAGCCCCTCAGAGTCCCACAGGTGTTACAAAACCTCACGCAAAGAGGGAGGGGTGTGTGCATCGAGACCATTGAGCAAAACTCCTATTTGATATATAGTTATTCTGGTAAGTTAGTTTGTAGGAAAGAATTTAATGTATAACGAAGGCAATTCATATTCACGCAAGCTTAATGTATATCACTGTATTGGCACTCAAACGTGTCTAGTGTATTAGTCATTTTATATTTAGCTATCAAATGGATGAATCGAACTGGGAGTTTGTGAACCCGAATACTACGGTCAGTCGTGACACTGGTTCGAGGGACGATACGAGTTAACTCATTATGAGGGTCTAAACGTCCTGTATCAACGGATTTGCGGAATGGTAGGTTATTGTTTGTTCCATCGGCACGTTGATATAGGCTTCACGTCCATTGTCGAAGCTGTAGACTCGAAATCGTGTTAAAATCACCTGGATGCCAGAAGATATAGGCTTAAAAACTTAAAAATTATATGTGTGACGATCATTCTAATACAGCATCATGTGTGTTGATGAACAATACATTGCTCGTACTTGTTGATAACTCCGCACATCTAATACATGCTGATAATGCAATACATGAATTATATATGTTGACAAATTTTATACATTGTTCATATATATTGACAGAACCATATTTGACTCATAGTTTTTAAACTCCATGCACCGATCACGTATATTGATTGATCCATATATCAGTCATTAATGTTGATAAGTTCCATACACTGATATTATCCGTTGACATACGAGATTATTAGTAATGATCCATGCTTGACCGGATAAATTTAAGAAAGATATCATTTTTGTTATGTCTATTAATGAACTTTATGCGCATGCGTACGGTGTCAGGTTCGGTTCTCATTAATTTGCGCTATTCATAAACATCTCACCCACTTGACAGTGCAAAGTGTTTTCGCAAATTCCAGTTACCCTCAGCTTAATCCTGCTACAACCAGAAAGAGGGAGAGGGACACTAGATGAAAATTGTCCAAGTAATACATTTGCCGATTGGCAAGGACATTTCGGTCCTAAAATTTAAACAAAATAAATATGGCAACTATCGCAGAATTGACTTTATTGACAGGGAATCGAATATTGACAGGAAACGGAAAAGGCGTATATTTATGTATGAAAAGGACTATAACAACCTTTAACCTACGCTGAGAGACAGGAAAAGTGGTATGGCATTTTATACTATCAACTATTACGTTTCCAGTATAATTAAATAAATGTTTACGGATAAAATCACACACACACACACACACACACACATATATATATATATATATATATATATATATATATATATATATATATATATATATATATATATATATATATATATATATATATATATATATATATATATATATATATATATATATATATATATATATATATATATATATATATATATATATATATATATACGGATTTATTTCATCGAGTGGATGAAACTACTTACGATTTTCACCCACTCGATGAAATTTATCCATTAATCTCTTTGCAGCAAGCAAATTTTCTCTTTATTTAACGATCAAACGTATTGGTTAGCAAGATATACTGAGTATTGTATAACAGATATAAATAACATATTTCTTACATGATCCCGCGCGATATCAGCGGTTTACCGTTTATGTTCTGCTGTTTGGTGATTGTTCGCATAGAAAATAATAATAGTAACATAGTCCTCTTTGCCTTCAAAGTAAATTAACACATTAATAAAAAAAACAACAGCATTTTGTTGAATTTGAACTTGTTTCGTCTTTAGTGAGAGTCGGCCATATTTAACTTTTAGCTAAATAAAACTCTAAGAATAACTTTGAATTTCACCGTAATAATGATATCCGTGTCTATGGACAACCAGTGAATCATTATGCTTTTTTTTTCTCGCTCCAGTGAAATATCAACATTGTTGCTCTCAGAAAATCCAGTAATTCACGGCCTAGGATAGACTACATATATATCAAAGTTTGTCGTAAGTCACATGGCGTTTAAGCAATTTATAGAAGGTCTTTGACATTATACATAATAGCTCTTGATGGTGGCATAAATACTATATACATGTAATATATGCTAACAGAAGAAATTTATTATCATATATGGATCATAAACCAAACATTATATTAAACTTATTATGAAAAATATTAGTAATGGCTTCTATATGGAAAGAGTGCATCAATTAAGCACAAATCGTAAGACGAAAAGGACTCACCTATATACTGGATAGAGTAAAGGAGACGATGGATCGTGATTAAGGAAGGGAAATTAATATTTTACGAAATACAAACCTTCATCGAAACATTATATTCCAGAATGTAGATTATCAGCTGATCTTCATCATCTGACCTTCATGGTACCCAATGTGATTCTTGTTTATAATCTGCGAATGATTCTGGGTTTATCTTTCTATAAAGAATTTACTATAAGATGAAACGATTGTCTTCAAAAAGGAGTAATTTAAGTGGTGTTCAGTGATATTTTTGATAACCTTCAAAGTTAGTGAAATGTATCCATTTGGAATAACTAACAGCTGAACAGTTGGGCCCATTTGTGTTGCCTTTCAGTGGCACACCGATTAAAGAGTCGATACTTTAAGGACATCTTCGTAATACATTAATTAGCATTTCATGATATCCGTATATTTATCATCAAAATGTTTTACATGTTGCTGAATTTGTTGATTGAAACGCTCGAAATAGGGGATTCGCTAAACATAAAAACATAAAAAAGCGATTTAGTTTTGACAGTGCAAGAGTTTTCAAGACTACTAATGTATGTCACAAGAATTATTTTTGACAATTGACCTAACAATTTTTCCATATTTTTGTAATTTTTATCATAATTCACATTAGGTTTCTGATCTAAGTCTGTGCTTAAATTAATAACCAAAACGGTAAAGGGTCTCCATTCCCAATTGAAATTAAACTATCTAAACTCTTCTAGCCTGCTTTATTTCATACCCCAGAAGTATATGGTTTCTCTCTGACATATTAAGTTAATGGTCGAAACGTTGAGCACAGAACTCTAATACACGAAGGTTGTTAATTAGAGACTATGAGTCCTCCCTAAGACTGAAGTGTCATCAGCATATTATGATACAATAATTTCTATATTGTATATTTTATTACTGTTAATATTCCTATTTTGCCTAATCAATAGTTCTAAAAGGTCTATGCATTCATCATGAACATATGAAGGCAAGGGTTAATCCATGATGATACATGCCTGCTCATCATCACACAAGAATTTATTTCGTAATAAATTAGACTCGTCCATCGTGTAATACAATTTCCAAAAAATAAAAAGTCATAAACCTTCACGCTTTTTACGCTGTTAGATGTTAATCACTAATATTCATGAGACGTGTGAGGAACATATACCTACTGGATGGGAGTCTTAATCGATATACAATCCAGTTGATGAAGAGGAGTGAGCTTGCTGACACCGTTGGACTAAATGAATAGATATATAGAATGTATTATTATACTGCTCCTTTTCATGCAAGTACGATGCTAAAAACCTACAACTGCAGTTATTTTTCTATTTATTTATGTTTGTTACAAAATAGTCAATATAAACTCCGATGCCTTTCTAGTTGATCAGAATCATTAATATCTTAATCATAGCACTTAGAAGACTTGGACAAAAATAGATTGATCTGGTGATGATAGTATGTCTAATTTCCTGTTTAAATATATGCATAGAGACTGGGACATAACAATGATTATGAACAAATCCGGAGGCAAATTGAAGCTCTGTTGTACCGAAAATTTGTGCCAAAAGGACAAGGAAATTGGACACATATCCAGGAAGAATCGTGCGATATCAAGTCAGATAGGCTAACTTCAACCATTATAAAAGATTTTACTTTTGATAGAACCCTGAGATTAATGTAATCCTTTGGAATACAGAAAACAGCAAGAGGCGAAATATCAAGGACATCGCATTGTCCTCTCACATTATGTGGCAGTTACCAAATCAAGAGACATGCAGATTCCAGGGAAATACAGTTAGAGAACTAATATTGTTATATAGCCACAAACAAGAAGAACACATATATAAATGCATACACGTACTCACACACAACCATGTGAAAGAATCGAAACGGTATACACGATTCTGATGTGTAATATCCAAAACCTTAAATTCAAAGATTTTGATTAACGCCGTTCCTTACTTTTATTTGTTTTCATCCAATATCAAATCATGCTGGGGAGTTTAAAACATTAAAGCATTATCTTTCTGCGATTTTGGATGATGTATGAGAATGAGGCTTGTGACGTGCGTTCACAATAGTTAGATTGGAGACACTTTAAATACAAAAGGACGTTGAATAACTCTAATGTTAGCGCAAAAGAAAGAAATCGGGAGATATAAGATTGAAGGCAATACAAACTATATTAAATATAAATGCCTTGATACATAACACAAGTTGATTGGTTTGAAACACATTTCTTTTTGTGCTGGAGAAATTTCTGGATTTGACAAGAAGCGTCAAGCTCACAATAAATGTTACATATTTGTTAATGTATTTCCCCAGTGGCGCATAACAGAAAATGCGTATTTTGCAAATCTTTACGTTGCTCCTGTTTTATGTCTTGCATCTTGCGAGGAGTTCTAAGAAATTTTGACGTTGTCATAATTTGTCGTAGTGCTCTACGTTTTACTAGTTCTTTTTATCGATCGCTCACGTTTTCATGAAACTCATTTACAGATGCCAGCGAAAATTCAACATGTATTGAGCTTTCATTACATCATTTTACAACTACGTTATTATGAATCGCACTCGGTCTGGACCGCTTAGTAGGAAATACGACTCAGCCATAATCATATCACAAAATTATCTTTAGTGTGCTTGAACTTTCACGAATAGTGAAAGATAAAATAACAAAGATGAAATTACACTACTTTAGGCTGAATGAATAGGATAACATAACGATTTATAATTGAAAACGTGATCCGTTGTTCATTACATAGCTAATGAGGAACCGGCGATTTTAATTTAACCAGAAAATGTTAACTTTCACCTCGAGATATATACAAATAATATTTTCAACTAATGTAAATGATATAAATTGAATACATTTTACCTCTAGAAATAAAAGCAAAAATATAGTTTGAAGATATTTGTGAGACAAACATTTTATTTCAGAAAATCAGAAACCCTCTCTCCTCCATTAAAGAAAATGAAGTGAATGGTTGCTCGAGATATGTTTCTGATTTAACTAGAATGACCAAAACATTCTAATATGATATTACTAGGGAGATCTTTGAAAACTCATTATGCCAAAAGTGTACATTTGACCTCTTACAGAAGATTGTAGGTAACAGGATTAATTTATCATCCTATTATCCAAACAAAAACTTAAAAACTTTCTAACACCCTCATTCAATACTTTTAAACCTCATTCAATACTGTATAAAACCTCATTCAATGCTGTTCAAGCCTAATTCAATAATTTATAAAGCCTCATTCAATACTTTATAAATCTCATTGAATACTTTACAAACCCTCATTCAATACTTTGTAATCATCACTCAATACTTTATAAAACCTCACTATATACTTTCTGAACCTCATTCAATACTTTATAACATGTCAGTGAATACCTTATAAAGTCTTCTTCAATACTTTACAACCTCCTCAGTACTTTGCAAAACCTCAATCAATACTTTATAAAAATCCATTCATTACTTTACAAACCAGATCCAATACTATATGAATCTCATTCAATGCTGTATAAAACCCCATTCAGTACTTTATAAAACCTCGTTCAATACTTTATATAATTAATTTAGTACTTCTAAAGCCTCTTCTAATGCTTTATCGACCCCATTCAATATGAAACAAAGCCTCATTCAATAATTTTTAAACCCCATTCAGTACTTTATAAAACCTCATTCAATACTTTAAAAACCTAATCCAATACATTATAAACCTCATTCCATAATTTATAAAACCTCATTCAATACTTTAGAAGACCACAATAATACTTTATAAACCTCATTCAATACTTTACAAACAGTATCGAATACTTTATAAAACCTCATTCAACACTTTATAAACCTCATTCAGTACTTTACAAAACCTCGTTGAATACTTTAAATCGCTGACCATACATTTCCAAAATGAAAAAGACCTAGGATCGAGGAACTCTTGCAATCATTGTTGTACAAATAGCTGTCAGAACCACAAACACATAAAAGTACAACAAGATAAGAAAGAAAGATACCTGTTCAACGTTACATTAATTTTGCCCATGTTATTTCTTGTATGATGAGCTATATTAATAGAAAACAAATCAGATTCGTTTTTACAACTTAAACATTCTGCTCATGGTTGGGTGTTAATTTCAAATGCTGATGCACATACACGCATAATTCTTTACTGATCATAGATTCATAGATGGTGTGTATGTGAAACGCGCACCCAAAGATTTGTCCAAAGTTATAATTAACTATTCAATATCAAAATGAAGAGTTTCAAAACGGAGTCAACGAATCTCTTTTATATAATCCTGGTAGCTACTGAACTGAACTTTAAGTGCAACTAGTTTGATTTTGAAATTAGGGCTATTTCCAGAAGAAATGATGAGAACCTGACAGGTTTACACAACATTTTACAGACGTGGAAAAAATCGTTTATTAGCCGAGTCATTGTACCGTAAATTGATTCTTTATTGACCGTACTTCATATAGGCTAGAAAAAGTAATCACAAGGTGATTATTTGTTCTCAAAAAAATAATTGTAGCTAGAAAATTTGGAGTTTTCGTGTCAAAGAGGGATGCCTATTGAAATGAAATGAAATCGCTATATGCTTACCCTGGAAAAGAATTCTTTTTCATCTTTAACGTTGTATCCTTTACAGTAATATCCGTCATATTACACATTTCACATACAATTTACCGAGTATTGTTCTTCATATTTTGCAACGTTGTTTGGTATCATATCAACAAGCAAATCGGCTTTGTCTTGCCAAGTAGTTCCTGTATCAGATCTAACAAGCTCATTAAGAATTTTATTATAAGTCGATACTGCTATTTCACAAGATGTATTTTTGCTCGATCTTTTTGTTTGCCGCTGAGAATGCAATACTTGTTACTGATTCTATCAGCAAAAATATATTCGTTGTTGTGAGTACCATTAGAATGAGTTTAGCACGAATATTATTTTGCTTTAATATTTTCTTGCGCGTCTGACGCAGTAAAGATTTTTTTTAATTATAGGACTTAATATATTTGATCATCTCATTACTGCCGTTGTCTTAGAGACCAGATAATATATGATTGAAATCAATAATATCTTTTTTGTCAATGATTATTTCACGTGACGTAATAAAAGTTTATTTTTCTTCAGCAGCAGCCTTATCGATCAGAGCACGAAAATTGTTATTGACAGGATCAACAAGAATATCTCTGTATTTATCAAATACGTCAAACGAGATATCATTATATCTGATATCTGTTAAAACTTTACAATCTGAGGATGAAAACGGAGGATCAAAATATGTTGGTACTTTACTAATATCACTGACTCTATAACGATTGATATCTTCTGTTTCATTGATATAACTAATAACAAAACAGAACTCTTACAGTTTCAAATTTTTAAGTACATGATGTTGCCTGAAAAGTGCATATGCTTTTGCAAAACTCAAAACAATTTAATATCTCCTGCTTCTATATTTATGTCATTGACGGGTATGGATAGGTATCCAGCAATCAGTTCTTTGATACCTTTTGTATTTTGGATTTTTCAGCAACTTTCCAACTTCATTTTTATATTTTTTAACGCATTTTTTTTATTGAATTATCATACGTGTCGCCCTGCTTTTCATCAATACTATTAATATCGTCAAGCTCCAGATAAAATATATCTCCTTCAACATCATCATATGACTCAATCATAGATTCAGTATCTGATATTGTGTTTAGTGCAGTATTAATGCGATATGTGTTATATTTTTATCACCGTTGCGAGAGTCTATTAGAACTAGATATGCTGTTGTTAGCAGGTTAGCATCAACACGATTAGCTGCTATATCCAACAACGTCTTTTTATCATAATAGTCAACGCCAAGCACGTCTTTTTATCATAATAGTTTGTGCCAAGCACATCTTTTTATCATAACAGCCCACATCAAGCACACGAAATAGCAATTGCTGTCTTTGAGCTTACGATTTTTTAAAAACTTGTGCTTTTTGATTCAACAAGATTGGCAAGCTCATCTTGAACCTTTTTAGTCGCTCTTGTTCTGGTTTTTACCATTATGAAATTTTGTTTTTACAATGTTAGATATATCGATCGTGAAGAGAATTTCTTTGTTTAGCTCAAACAACGTATTTGACAGCAACTTCTCAACCTTTAAGAAGTTACTTGCAGACAGTATTTACTAATAATATCAAAATCTTTGATAGCATCTTTCAGTTGAGGGCTGTTCAGTTATGCAACTCTAACAAAGTTGTCATTGTTCTCATTTAAACCGGATGAACCTAAAGTTAACTTTTCATTCTGGCAATAACAGTTACTACTTTCTGGGTTTAACGAATCAAGATCAGCGATTTCGATTTCGGATTTCGGGTTTAGTATAAAATTTTATAAAGATCTTTTGCAACTCTGATCGATGGAGGATAAACAGACATTATAGATAACAATATCATTAAATTGTCAACTGTGTATATCTTAAACATTGTAAGACCTGGGTACGGACTTTCAGCATTGACAATTTCAATCCTAAAATATATTTATTAACATTATTAGCATCAGCGATGGTGAATAGTTGACTCGTTGAGATATAAACACCTGTTGCCTGTGTACAACTTTGTCCATGTTGTTATGTCGTTAGATCTCTTTAATCTCCAGCTATACATACGCCCGACATTAACATCTAATCTACCTGTGAACTGAACAACGTCAGTTGGGATACTTAAACAACGAAATTCTCCTACCCATATTCATACCGTCTGCTGATAAAACAGTATTATTGGATAATGCATTTTAAGAACACTAAGAAGGTCACCTTTGCATCATTTTCACACTGGCCAGCACATATTATTGATGACCTGCTGCTATTTAGAGAATGTGTGTTTGCTATTGATTGTAACCTGCATAGAATCAAATCTTAAAGAAAATAGAAAATCATGCAAAGTAAAAAAAAGGGGAGGAGAAATAACATTAATTTTACATAACTCACCAAAAACTCCATTGAAGCTGATGCAGATACATCTGTTCCTGTAAAAGCTCCACAACAATTAGTGCAGCTGACTCCCAATGAAATCTTTGAAATCCTGGCTAGCAATATCACTTGGGTTGGTGTGCTCCCATACACCTTGAGGCCTACAAGGAAATAAAATCCTGAAATGCGTATATATAGGTCATTATAACTTAAAAATCTGTAAATTAGATGAAATCTATGTATTGTAACAGTACTTCATGAGTAGATATGTATGTAAAAGCATTAAATTAAGGCACTCATCGTTAAATTATGAAAATATGCTAAGTATGTACTGAAATACTAATAAACTGAATACGTATGTAAAATACTTCAATTAAATTACCTTGCATGAAACTTATAAGGCTTTTGTTGTTCATTAGCAGAATGGATCAGAAGCAATACCTGGTAACTCTAACAGTGTTGAATTAACCACCTTCGTCTACTATGATTAAGTGCTATAAAATCTATAGGAAGTGTATGTTTGGAATACCTATGTCAGATTCAAGACAAAGAGGTAATAAGGAAATGATTTATGGCACATTTGATGAGACTGAAAAAAATGACACCCGTTTTTAAGGTCTCACTGGACAGTTTATCTGGTGAATTTTCTATTCCAGAAAAATGGGAATAATTTTACACTGAAGATACAAATCAAAACAAACTAATGATTTTTGTAGAAAGCATGCATGTGAGATTTTTACTGCGGCAATCAGGTTAATTCCTTATACAACTGGTGGCTTTCATAGTAATCCAATACTGCCACCAGCCCCTCTTTTGTACTTTCATTTTTGACAGCAAAGATATATTTTGAATATTTTCCTGTGACAAAGCATCTACAAGAATCGGTATGTGCCTTACGCATGAATACAGTTCACTAGTACTATAACAAATTATACTTTTCATCAACCCTCAACTATCTCGATTTTCAGATATTTATCTATGTTGCTTACCAAAACAAATGTGTAATGGCTCATTTTTATTCTTATCTCGAGATAAAATTAAGTGAATACCTAATATAGAATGAGCATAATTAACTTTGACACGGAGCGATTAATCAGACATCAGCATAACCACGACCTACCAGATTGCCATATTTGATAGTAGGACGAACTGGATCAGGCAAAAATAACATGCATATGTATTCGCTACTTAACGACACCTTCATTTACAAGAGGGTACGATAAATCCACAGCATGACAACCTAGACCTGCTTAGTGAGTATAACGAAAAACTACAAAATGAAATTGGCGTTGGTGATGATAATTTTATCATAAAACGACCTGATGATCTCACTCTGGTTACCGAGCTAGATTCAGATGAACATAAGATTATTTTACTTTATGACATCCCGCTGAGCAGCAACGAAATGGATAAGATAATATACGTTTCATTGTCGTGGAATTGAAAATGTAATGTAGTTTATCTAGAACAGGGTTTCTATAGCGTCGATCGATTCATCAGTGGAAATACAGGTTGTTTAAATTATTTGCTGGTCTTGCAACGTTGATGTACAAAATATAGCACGAGAACAGAGCGGAGATTTATTAAAAGGTAAATTTGCTGAACGTTATCACGAAGCATCTGACCAGGGAAAGCACAAAATGTTGTTGTTTGATAAGCAAGCACGAGATGGAAATCACATGTTTAGATGTGCAACAGACAAGGTTTCAGATTGCTTGATAAGATATATATAAAAATGGACGCGAAACGGATAGAGGTTCTAAAGAAATTTATTGCAATGAGAGCAGAATTTAAGAAAAAAGTTGAGCAAGAACGTCGCGGACAACAACAAACTGCAGAAGAAAATGCACGACTATTCAAACCAGTTATTGAAGCTGTACTTAGCAAACAACCGGATATTTCTGCAGCATCACCAGAGGATGCCAAACAATTTTCGTAGAAAGGATTACTTGGTATAGTTGAAGAAGGACTGAAGACAATTGTTGAGCAAGTAGGAGATCCAGCCACACGATAAGCTGAGCTATTACTAAAAATTAAAGTGCAGGAGTGATTAGTTCAAACGCAGGAAGAAAAGTATGTAAAATACATTGTGCAAAAGAATAAAGAAGAGGAAGAAAGACAACAGTTCAAAAGTCACCAGGATCATTTTGATGATGTTATAAAAGATGTTGAATACAATATGTTTGAGCTGAAATTTACCAAAATTAAATTCTTTGATCTTAAGGAGAAAAAAAGATAGTTGGAAACCTGATAAAATTAACGAGTTTAAGACGATCTAAAAATATAGCATAAGATTCTAATGATTTTAAAAATATTTTATATAAGTCCAAAACAGCTGATGATGTTTAGGAAGCTTATAATGAAATACGATATGGAACTATTGCTAATCTTTATCTTGAAGTTGCTCAAAGATTGAAAGATGGAGTTAAAGAAATTGATGCACGATATAAAGTTAGTACTATGCCTAAAAAGATTGATAATGAGAGTCTGATCGTTGCTAGGTTTTATTCGACAATACTACGGTTCTTTGTCGCAAAGCAATCCAGCTGCTGCATCAGTTTCATACAAGGGTGAGTTACCAGTGGATATAATAAAAGTAAATACGATTTTAATAAACTGTGCGATTGCCAGTGGATTGTATACGGCACGTTTCAGTCGAGGACATACTATTTCTAGTTTTACTCCTGATGTTCCACCTGGCTCGCTATTGCAAGTTACTCCACGACAATTAATGTTATCCGATAAACGAAACGAATCAGATATCCTCCATAACAATTACGGTGACTGATCAATCAGGGCGACAGCTTAATCTCAATAAAAAAATTGTGATCTACTATCTGCACTTGAGGTCGCAGTGAGCTCTAATCACCGTGAAAAGTTTTATCGTGCACTTTTGCATAATAAGATGAAACAGCGAAAAGTATATTACCGAAAAATTGTAGGAAGTTTCTTCGGAAACATATTCTCTAAAATAGTAGAAAATGTACCTGGAATAGCTCATAAAGTACCACCTATCGCGTTAGATGAATTCAAAGATTTTGCAACAGGATCCACATCTGCAGCAGGCTCAGCTGTCGGACAAACGATTGCTGATAAAATTAAGGGAACTCCAAGTGCAGCAGATATAAAACAAGTACTTTCTGAAATAATCACCAACATCAGAAACCTATCGAGCTATGACAACAACGACATAAAATCTGCTATCTCCGTCGGACGAAGAAATTATTAGAAATTGTGTTACGAAAACACTACCTCGAATTGACGTTGCCGCATTTTAGCTGTATGCCGCAAAGCGATTCGAGATTTTATCTCATGATTACAAATAATAAATGTCTATCAAAAGTTACCTTAACCTGACCTAGGAAATACCAACATATAACTGAACAAAAGAATGAGTATCTTGAGTAACTCGATGAAAACGAACCAAATAAGATGGGTATACAACGTGCGAGGTAGTTATAAAACAACTGCTAATTAATCTGTTAATATTGCTGCTGGTACTGACGCTTCACTCGTGAACGGTTGGAATTTGTTCACGAGCTCCAGACATCAATTAGCTAATCAAACAGTAGAATATATTTCTATGCAGATGCCAAATGCAAGCAAAATTCTTAATTTTGTGACGTTTTGCGATGATTACTCGAGATCTGGAGTGACAACAATGATGTGGTTAAGATATACTGGAGATGGTAATACTGTTTCAATTGAGTCTGTTCAGCTTGGAAATACTCTTGCTGCTGGTCCTGATGTTGTTGATGATACAGTTATAGTTCAAAAAATTCTTATAGCCAATGCTGCTGTTTTTGGAATCAATGCACCCAATGCAGCTGCTGCTTAAAGAGTCCCGTCAACTGTCACATGTTTTATTCTTGATGTTTCCCTACCAGGTGCTACAGTGGATGGAATTGTAACGTTAGCAGTATTAAATCCTATATTAAATGTACCTGTCAGAAAATCAAGGTCCAACGAAGGTTATGCTAAGCGAAGAGCGTTTACAAGTGAATCACATCAATTCAAGATGATGCTCCAGTTGAGCACGATATTTGGTTTCTGTATAGATTACAACAATGTTTTTCACAGAATAAAACACACTCTCAAACTTATGCGTTCTGATCAAATCGACTGTCTGATAAAACCTTTTGGTACTGCTGATTGTCAGTTTTTAATTTCACGATTAGCCTTTGGATGCCACGAGTTGTTGCATCTATCGATAAAACAATCAGACTTAAGGCGATGTTATCCAAGCTTACCAAAACAATGTACTTTGAACAAAACAGGATTTATCAAACCGCAGTACTAATTTCAGCGGACACCACGTGTAGAATAACAACAGCACCAAGCGAACGGTTACCAATACATTTATTTATTGTGTTTCAGCGTCAAGACCGACGTATTAGTCAGCTACAAAACAGTTCTGTTATCGACAGTCCAGATGTCCGACGAATATTTGTTAGAATAAACTTAAAACAGTATCCTGGAAGAGCGAATGAGTGCAAGTTTACACTGGAGCTGGTATAAATGTATCTCGTCCGTGTATGCATCTTATGGGGGCCATGCAAAAGTATCAGGATACTGATATGGGATCTCGAATTTCAATCGAAGAGTTTAGGACACTTTATCCGATATTTCACTTAGTTGTATCAAAACACACCTAACGAGTTACTGGCCCAACTTCAGATATTGAAGTTACATGGACAGTAAGAGATGTTCCAGCTGTTGCGTATTATGCATATAGCTAGTTGTATCTGATAGATTCTTAATGATAGATTCTACAAATGATAGAATGACTATCCAGGTGTGAAGTGCGCTGATCTTAACACCATGCGGTACAATGTTATGAAACCAAAGACAGAATGTATTGATTTTCTAACTAAGAGGCAGAATGACTATCCAGGTGTCAAATCGATAAAATACAACAACGCAAGCCATTCATTTTGAATTTATCAGCAGCATAAATTATTACAATGGCGCAGAGTGGAGGATTTCAGGGATCTGCTTTAGTATCTATTGCAAAAACGGTACTACCAAAAGTATTGCCAGTACTAAGAACATTAGGTGCAATATCAGGTGCAACTAAAAAGACTGTGTCCAGAGACGGTAACAAACAACTTGTGTGATTTTGTCTAACAACATTAATAAAAAGTGCCTGAAACACGAAGTTTTCGGAAACGTAAAACAGCAGCGAAAATTAAAGCAACAGCTGGAAAAGAGGACTCAAATTGGCCCAAAGACAAAACAAGGGGGATTCATTGGTCCTCTGCTAACCAGAATGGCGGAAAGTTTACTTCCTAGTCTGTTGGGGATTTGACGTTGGCAAGGCCTAATCCTAGGAGATAGTTCAACTAAAGAACTTTGAAATTCTATATAAACTCAAAGATATCAACGGATTTATTTTCTAAAGATGAACTCAGACCGCAATCGGTTCAATCACAACCGCCGCTGACAAATCAAAGTTGTATAATCAATATACAAAATTTCAACGATTGATCTTGCACACATTGGGTGGAGGTTTACAAAAATCATTATCTGGATTCATTTGGTCTTTCTCCGAGCGATGTTATCAAACAGTACGTTTTATCGCCAAGCACTCGAACGCCCCAAAAATACTAAAAACAAAAACATTACTCTCCTATCAAATTCAGCCATATGGAACTGCAGTTTGTGGATATTATTGTGTTATGTTTATCAAACAAATGGCCCAGTCCGCTGGAAGACCATGTGTTTTTCTGAACTTTATATTGCAGTTTACACCTAAACCAAACTTGGAAAACGAAATTACAATTTAATCTAACAAGCAAATATCAAAAATAACAACGTATTGCCTCAAGAGCAGAAGCAAGACGGAAAATACTATGGAGACAACAGAAGCAGCTAATATCAATAGATTAATGCTAAATAGTATTTGTGTTGATTATGCCAGAAAAAGGAGTGTGTTTCTTAATCAACCAAAAAATATTTTCTCGCCGAAAGGTTTTCGCAAACGCAGCTGATGACATTTGGGCGATAGGTCTCGCTGATATGTCAAACATTGCACAGTACAACGACAACAAACGATACCTGATGAACGTAGCTTATATTTTTAGTAAATACACGTTTAGCATATTGTTGCAGAGAAAACAGGAAAAACTATAACTAACGCGTTAACAGATATTATTATCAACATGGCGTTTGGCGATACACCAAGAAAACCAAATAAAATTCGGACTGATCATGCAGCGGAGTTTTTTTTTTTTATAAGCAATTCAAGCAGTTTCTAGAACAAAATAATATCATCAAGTACGTCACTGGAAATGAGGTAAAAATTGTTATTGTGGTACGGTTTAATCGCACGTTAAAATAAAACTAAAAACACTAAGAGTGATGTTGATGATATGTCAAAGATTGTATCGGATTACAACAACACCAACCATAAAGCACTTGGAATGTCTCCGGCAACGGCTGTTAATAATGATATACTGGTGAATGAGAAAATGTACCGAAGACACAATATTAGGCGATCGGGTTGGAATTTCGTTAGCAAAGAAAGCATTTGAAAAGGATTTACTCAAAATTGGTCAAAGGAAGTATTTGTTTTGAATAAAATTTAACAACAACACCTGTGGTGTATAAGCTGAAAGATCTAGCAAATGAAGAAATTACTGGAAGTTTCTGCGAACAGTAGCTGCAGCAAACAGATCAGGATATGTTCGTCATCGAGCGAATAATAGCAAGAAAAGGTAAGCAAAGTTTGGTTAAATGGAGAGGTTATGGTGACAGTTTTACTAGTTGGATACCAAGTAGTGAAATAAAAAAAGTCTTTGATTATATCGCAGGATTCGATAAGATCACAGTAAATAGTTTCGTATTTCAAAAGGACATACCTACATTTAACTGGCTTGCATGATGATATTAAAAGTTGTCTTCGCGTTGTTGTTAGATCCGTCATGAGGTTAAAAATCCTAACAAACAGAAAATCAATTTTTTACCACCATAAACATCTAGATGCCTACGATTCATGAACGGCTTTAACATTACCCAGAATAAATGATGCTCAGAGATAGTAAAATTAAACTTTTTACTCTTTTTATCAAGATGATATTTTGCATTATAAGTCTCAGCAAGTACTTGATCGTCATCTTGAGTATTGCTCTGACGTATAGCGGATATCTATGCATGGCGAAGATGACTAGATATTACAATTAACAAACTACAGACACAAGATGAAAGTACCTTTTATAATTTATTATGATTTCGATTCCATTTAACTTCCAGTGTACGGAGGAGAAAATAACCCTGATAAATCTTTGACAAGTAAAATTCAAGAACATATTCCTTGTGGAGTAGCATATAAAGTTGTTTGTGTTGTTGATGAAAATTTATCAGAATCAATAAAAAGTCTCATTTTATCGTTGAAGCGTTTGGCAACATGGATATAATAAACCGTCTGAAAATTAACAACATCGATAAAAAAAAGGTATTCTAAACAATACTGAAAAGTATATGTCAGTGATACTCGGTAAGTTAAGATTTACCGATAGTTTGCAGTTTATGGCAGCATCGTTGGAAGAGCTTGTATGTGTGTATGTCGCGCGCGCGTGTGTGTGTATATGTGTGTGATTTGGATTTTTAACGTTGCTTTAACAATTTTTCAGTCATATTAGTATGATGTCTGCAGTGTGGCAGTTTATAGTTATGTCTAGTACTGGGGCATCATGCCGTAGACATAAATCATCATGTCCCATATGCAGTCACATTACACCAGGCCGACCAGTCCCAAACGCCAAACGAGGCAGCTGTTAGTACCATTTTGTAAGTCTTTGGTATGACTCGACCGGGGATCGAACCAACGACCTCCCGCATCCAAGGCCAACACTCTAACCACTAGGCCACCGGAGCGGTAAGTTTGATAATTTAACTTAGGTTTTCCGTAAGAAATCAAATTTACTGCCACGAAGAGGTGTCTTTCCATACGAATACCTTGACATTTCAGACAGGTTACCTAAAATGTTAGTGATGATGACTACGATTATGCTAAATCGATCTGGGACTCGTTTGAATGTAAAGACATCGGTGATTATCATGACTTGTATTTGTTATTGCTCGCAGATATATTAGAAAATTGCAGAGATGTCAGCGCTGATAACTATGGACTTGACCCACCATGGTATTATTACTGAAACATAGCAAAATAACATTGGAGTTGTTAACAAACCCTGATATATTCTGTTTCACCAAGCAGGGAATCAGAGGCGGAATAAGTATTATAACAAAAAATATGCTAGCGCCAGCAATAATTATTTACACAACTATGATAATACAGCGGTATCAACTTTTATAACTTATCTTAATTCAAATAATTTTTACGACTATGCAATGTGTGACTCTATGCCGTATGGTGGTTTCAGATTGATCAGTGAAAAACAGAGTTTTAATGAAACTGATTAAATCATAACAGACAATATTAGTTATTTTGTTGAAGTTGATCTTGGCTATCTTGTTAAGATTCATAATAAGCATAATGATTATCTATTTTAGACCAGTATCAATGCTAATCGACTACAGTTTATTATCAGGAAAGCAACAAAATCATTCACAGTGTGAATATTTTGTTCATGAACTAGTTCCTAATCTGCTATACAAGCAAAGATACTTTTAAAAAAATCTGAAACAGACACTTGATCATCGTCTAGTATTAAATAAAGTTCATCGAATTTTAAAATTTAATCAGTCATGTTGAATGAATGATTTTATTAACGTTAATATTAGCCGAAGAGCATTTACAACAACGGAATTCGAAAAAAAGCTTTTGAAGCTCGTGAACAACAGCGCCTTGGGCAAGACTATGGAAAATGTTAGAAAGTGAATCAATATTGAGATCGTTAATCACGTAGAAAGACGTAATAAACTTGTTGCATCTGATGATATTATTAGTTTGAAAATATTTAATGAAACTCTAGTAGCCGTTCATAAAAGAAAGACAAACTTGAAGTTGAACAAGTCAGTTTATGTCGGTAGGGCAGTATTTGAGATATCAATGAAGTCAATATACTTGTTCCACTATGATTTTGTTAAGGTTAAGTAGCATGATACAGAGCTGCTTTTTACAGACACTGACTCGCTAATGTACAAGATAGAATCTGATGTGATTTATCAAGAGTTTTACGATAGCCGATAATTATTTGATCTTTCAGGTTATCCAAGAAAACAATGGATTTCAATGTAACAATAATAAAAATGTTATAGGAAAGTTTAAGTATAAAACAAAATTTGTTCCTATCGTTGAGTTTATCCGATTACGACGCAAAATGTACTGTATAAAACTGTCAGATAATAGCGTTAATAAGAAAGAGGAGAAGGCATCAAAATAAATATAGTAGGTAAGGTAATAGGATTCGATAATTAGAACGCTGCACTAGACGGATTTTCTGGTTATGTTGAGATGATGACAATAAAATCTAATCGTCATAAAATTGAGACCAAAGTTATCATAAAATCAGCTCTGTGTAATTTTGATCATAAGCGATATTGTTCTGATATCATTAACACATTCGCGTTGGGTTATAACAAGTTTGATAGTGTTGGTTTTACCAAGGCGGATTTTTTTAGATTGGTTATTACAGTACATTTTGTTTGAATTCAAATTTAGATGTGGGTAATTTTTTGTAATCTATCTTTAAAAATCGCAGTAGTCTTATCTAGGGGAGTTTCTGAGCCAACGCTATTTTTATTTGACAACGATGATGATTTTCCAAGATTTTCCCATGTGGTAATCAACAATGAAATCGATTGTGTTGCCTTAACAAAAGAAGTCGTTTTCAAATACGTTTTAATCAACTCGGAAAGGGGATGATTGGGGTGGGTGGGTAAATATCATGCTGTCGTCCAAGTACAAAAATAGGGTTTAGCGAACAAACCCCCGTATATAAGACAACTGTATTATTTACTGGTATAAAGAAATACAAGATATTGTCACAGACTCACTGCATTAGTATTACAGTAGCACTTAAAATGATTTAAAATTTAGGTGTGATGTTTATTCTCGTGTTTAATCTCTGTAGTATCCAAACTGATATTGCCGCTCTTTGGACAATATTTTAAGCACCGTTTAATTTTTGCTATGCATCTGATGTTTTAAGGCCTGCCTTTGCATTTTCACTACAAATAATTGCATGATTTTGGGATAACTTGATTTCTTCGCTACTCAGCGCATGAAAGATTGTTACCATTTATATGTCATAAGATGGCTAAACGAAAATCCATAGTTTATTCAGCGTGCCAAAAATAAACTTTCTACCATTTGTATAAATGTCCTAACTACATTCTCAGTTTCTATCAAATCGTCTATATTTTCTTCCAATTCATATCCGGCTTGATATGCAAAATTAAGTCATATTTCAAGTTACATATCTGTTTCCAGGGCTTGTATTTGTTGCGAGAAAAATTTATATTTCGTCTCCACATTTGAAAAAGACGCGTGATATTGCTTTCAATAAATCATTATTGTTCGAAATCATTTTTATGGCGGTTATTTTGTATACTATTGACATGATTAAATATTGGTCTGCAATAAAGCCAATAGTTATAGGAGTAAATAAATATGTCAGAGCTGGAGCACTAGTAAAATTTAAAATTATAGGACCAGCCAAACTAATGTACATAAGCGACTTATTGATTCAAGTGCCAGTTTCTATCATGTACCTCTGATCTATGTCCAATAATATCATGTTACTTAAATCATCCTGCTGCAATAAATAGATGTCAAAATAATACAACTGTTGTACTAAGAAAAATCATCAAAGAAAGCTCCAGAAGAGAATGTTTTGGATTTTTTCGGGGTGGGGTGTGGGGGTGTGGGCGTGGTTACTTCACATCGCGGAATATGTGCCAGTATCACCTTCTTTTCTTTATCTATCATTGCCAGCTTAATATCATTTTTAAAGGAACAGAAGGAAGAAATAAAGATCTTTTTATGAAACCAATAAGAATCCGAATACATATTTGTTTCAGAAACTAAAAAAGGAAAAGATAATGCAACATGACGGCATGAAACTTTGAACAGTAAACACATGGAACGAGTGAAAACAGTTAAATATAAAATAAAACATTCTGGCGGAGTAAAAACACCTGAGAGAAATTATGAAACTTTTTTTGGCGAAACCCAAGAGAAAGAAACCTTCGCAATCCAAGAAATAAAAACCTTCCATGACTGAAAAAATATCATCACTGAGATTCATGCAGAAACAACAGTCACTAACAGGTCTAGATCAGTAGTATTAACACTAGGGCGTGGACGTGGAAAAGGCTTAAGGCTGTTACAACTGATGTTGTTAAGTAGACAACGTTTGTCTTCAACAACCAGCGGTTCTTTTCGGGGCCACTCAGATCTCCTCGATAAAATATCCTATTCACATGATTGACAAATCAGAAAACAATCCCATCACAAAGTTATGCGTGTGAATATCTTATCAATATATTAGAAGAATGAAGCCATGGATACACTTATTTTTTCGTATATTCTTTTCAATAGGAATCTAACATTCCCAAGCACATCACAAAAGTTCATTTTTCACAATTGTACCATCTTGTGTGGAATAGGTTCTTCAGCTTGTGTTTCTTGTATGCGTATTTTCGAATGACTGTCGTAGATCTCTCACCAGAAGTGTGATCTGTTGTGATCTTCCTTCTTCACAGATGGAAACGTAATGAGTGTTTTTTTTTCTTAAATAGATGGGTTGAGGGATGCCAGCTTTCACCTTCTCCTTAACCATGATCAAGTCCAACAAAGTCATCAGCTAGCCTATGAAGATTATTGTCCAATGCAACCAACTAAAATGACTCACGGAAAATGTAAAATGTAAAGTCCACTCTTTAGATTTACAACGTCAAATGTAATGAGTTCAAGTTGTCGAGTCCTGGCAAAGAATGCAGCTGTCTTTATAATCGATTTTTCGGTGCCAATGTTAACAGAGTTAACACAGCAGCGTCACGCTAAATATCAAGACCATTTGGGACATCTTGAAATCTCCCGTTTGCATCAATTTAGTACGTCTACGGAATTAACCTGTTCGGAATCTTGAACAAATTCAACAAATCCAACATGACAGAGAGAAAAGCTTCCTTTTACATGAAACTCGTTTCACCTCCTTCATGAAAAACGCATTGTTCTAAAATAATTATGGTCCAAATCAGCAACGACCAAGTTCTGATGTTTTTACATTGTGTTACCTTGTTGGCTCGAGCGGTTACCCAGAATGTGAGAGAATTAGAACAACGAAAGGACAAAAACAAATCCTTTAGAAACAAGTGGGAATTTCGAGACTGCGTGTGGAGATGAAGAATGTTCAAGCCCCTCGATATACGTTGAAAGTCGTTTGTGGAGATCTTTCTTGATCGAATTTTGCACGCCCAAAATATATTCGTTGCTAGTATCAATGGAATTCTCAGGTACAATTACAGTTGAGACAAATGTGACAATTTAACAATCGTTAATAACATATTTATTGTGAATAGGGATGTCGTGGACGTTTGGTGTTCTGGCCCTAGTATTTATGAAGCAAACGAGCGGTTCAATGCTCTACCTATTGACAAACATTCTTGAGTTCAATGTTTTATGAGGTACGTCACATGAAACAATTTCAACAACATATACGTGCTTGCGAAGTTTTGACAGCGTATCCGCCTCGCGGACCGCATGTGGACCGGGAACGAAACGATGTTCAATGTGTTTTATTCAGAGATATGACAGCGAACACGAGAATTCATATTCATTAAACATAGCAAGAAAAACTATATTATTTTTACTTACTTTGAATTTTCTCAAGACATAAACATTCTCGTTCCTAACTTTGGTTAGTTATCCTGTTTACCATGAAATTCTTCAGAAATCTTTATTCATCAGTGTCGAATTGTATCAAGGTTCAAGGGGGACGTGAAAAGATAACTCGTGGCTCCCACGTTCTTTCTGATTTTGTTGAGTGGGTTTTAGACCTCATCGATGAGACATGGGATGACGACGAGGTTTTTTGTTACGGCTACTGTGATCAATATTGTACAGCCATTGTTCCATATTTTAGTACCAAAGAAAATCAACACATCCTTCTCCAGATATTTCCTCAAGCCCGTTACCATATCTGACGGTATACAAACACACGAATAAGATCATTTTGATTTTCATGAGGTAATGTTTAAAAATATTGTCGAACTGATCTAACATGGTTGTTAATGTAACATATGAGTTATTTCACGAGCATGCAGGTATTGATTCATTGAAGAAAGATTATATCACTATCTACCGAAGCATGTGATGAATAGTACTGAAAGTTGTTCATGAGAAAGGATAAACCAGCTATTAAATCACCTCAATCGTATCAATAAGTCACTCGTTGATATTCAGCCAAACCTTTACGGTGATTACGATATTCATGTGAAAGTCAAGACAAGTGCATACAACATGCCAAAACGGGTGGAGAAATAAATGGATCTTATTCTATGGAGGACTGGGATTAATGGATCGTGTATGCATTTCAGGGGCGTTTATTTCATGGATAGCCCACGTATTAGTCTCACCGAAAACTGAAAAATTTCCTTTATACCATTGCTATGGAAGACTTGTATGAAAAAGCTTACCGTGATTACAGAGTTTGAATGGCAAGGATACTATGAAACACGACTACGATCGACATTTGTATACCGGCCCAGAAATCTACGTGAAGACTACGATATGATGGACATCTAACCTTTAAATCCACTCGACGGTTTCTTGGGTATACGAACCAGTGCCACAGGATTGTTGTACGAAGCCGACGTATCTCAAGGAGAACAAATGAAATATATTGATGTGTATTCGTTGTCCCTTTTGAAAAATAAATTTGTTGGAATTTCTTACCATTTACCTGGCCAATTTGACAGAGTGAATCGACTTCAAAAACTTTCACTGCCTCCGAATAACTTGCTATCTCCCGTCTTGCCTCGTCATTGCCAGGGAAAACTAATGTTTCCTTTATTTCATACGTTTTTTACTACTTACAACAAGGTGTATGTGGCTAGCTATCAACGCCAACCTATTTACACCTGGAAGGATGTGCCTAAATGAACAAGTCTAGGATTCGACGTTTGGAAATTAAACGTTGATGACTATGTAAAAGACGTTTTTGTCCCTCATTAAAGAAAACAATCTTTTGAAATGAAAATGGCTTTGTTACACAATGTAAAAATATACATGTATATATGTCTTACGTTCTTAATGATTGTCTCAAAATTTTCTTAGCTACTATAAATGTTTAGCTGCATCCTACATTCTCAAAGTAACTGACGAAATTTCAGATAGACGAAGCTGGGAGGCTCTGATTGCTGGACCAAATTATTCTTTCAAGACCGAATTTGTCAAACGTTTTATTGAACAAAAATCACTTTTGTCTGATCGTACTCCACGACATATCGTTTTGTTTTACAAAGTGTGGCAATTCGCTTACACGCTATGTAGAGGGAAATCCTCGCAAAGATGATGGGATCGTGTCTGGTTCGAAATCATCTCATCTTCGATGACATGTTAGAAGAAGACAAAGAAGAAAACAAATTTTTGTTTACACGAAAAGGTCAGTATGTACAATATTGTTTATATTCAATGTTTTCCATTTTATCGCAATTTTAGCCTCACTGCTCATTGTGTAGTGTTGTTTAAAAGTCCAAGAGATGCTTTCAAGTTGAAGACTTAGCTAAACAATTATGAACATCCGGGCAGAATTATATTTATGGTCATGATTAACTCCATTGCCTCATAGCTAATTACCAACGGATATAAAACCTACCACTACCGATTATTTGAAATTTATTTCTGATTTGTTTCCCGATTGGTGTCAAGAAGGAAGTCCAATTATGTGCACATCCTATTCATCGTTTGCATCTGTTTACAAGGAAAAGAAAACCTATAATAACACATTGATATCTTTCCTCTCTGACATAATCATTATGACTTCGTCTTCACCACATCATCCCGTTGTAATGATTCGCGTAGTGTATACCATAATAATGCGTTCGCATGTGTCAGTAGCCAGTCAATAAACCTAAAAGACACAAAGTAGCTTGAGGCCATTAACTGATTCGGGAATCAATTCTCAAACAAACAAACCAGAAGGAGGTGGATCTCTAGGAAGTATGTTTATTCATTGTCCTCAACTATGGAATAAAAAGATAGGAAAGAAAGCAAGACCAACTCAAAAATCAATATCTTTGAGATAGATACATTTGAAGACATGTGAGATGAGTTCACACTCCAAATTATTTCCTAAGAGGTACTAAACCAAAACTACAACCCCTTCTAAAATGAAGCAGACTACAGCTTGAACGCGCTTGTATTCACCAACACTTCCATCTGTAGGCATCTTCTCCTCTACTTCCCATTCTACTATACCTCCTCCTCCGTTATTTATAATGTCAGCCAAAGCCGATTTAAGACAAGTGTTTCTTTATCTGATGAGAAAACGAAATCCCATCTCTACTGGAACTTCTGCTCATTCTCTGTCGTTTTCTTCTGCTTCTCTATTCGCTGTTGCAGCCGAAAAAGAAGTTGCAGCCCATAGTGCTCAGAGTCATGTTGGTACGACATTCCGACAATCGGGGAAGCCAGTTCCAATACGAATGAAGTTCTGGCCAAAATTCACCTCATTACCTCCTAACAAGACTTCTTCTTTTCAATGTTGGCACCATTGTAAACGTCAAAGGATGTCTTCCGTATAAAACAGTAAGACAGGTTATACCGTCTCGTTTATTTAACATTGGGATTTCCTGTCAATGTGGACCAGTCTCAATATTTCGATGCTAAAACAAATAATTCAAACAGCAACCTAAAGAAAACATAGATACGGTCTCTGAATGTTGTTTGAACGTCTTGAAATGAACTGTTCCTTAGATCAAGATACAGAAGGAGCTATTAGAACGACATTGTCATCTTTTTTGTCAAATGGTAAAATAAAACGTACAGTAACCTAAAATAAATTATTGCTTGTTAAACGTGGAGGATTCTCCCCATATTGACAGATCCATTGTCATAAGTTCATTCCCTTTTGTTAGGATCGGTTGCTGGATCTTTCTTAAGGAGGTGTTGTTGAGGATTGGGTACCTTACAAACGGCGGATTGAACTCTACCATTGGTATGAACAACGGATACAACACCTACCTCCTGTTCATAATCTCAATGAGATGGCACACATACAACAGGAATTACAATAGCTGGTTGATAGGACACATTTTTCAAAAACGGAAAAATCATAAAGGGTATGAATAATTTTTGCAGCTACTTCAATTCCTTCGTCAGAAAGCGTTCGACCAAACCTACTCTGAGAGATTTCAAGAATGCCATGAAAATACAGCAGCAGTGTGATATCCTCTGCTCTGGCGATATGTCAGTTGTTAAAGTAGCAACAGCATATTGCAGGAGAAGGCACAGTTAGCCTGGACATGTATGGGACCCACAACCTTTTGATTGCGAGTCCGACGCTCCACCAGCTGAGGAACTGCGGTACCCAGTTTTGCAGGGATATATGGTGATATTTAGATGAGTACCTAAATGAAATAGGTATGAAAACACACTTGCCCAAATTGACTTCTATAATAAACATATCAGACAAGCTCAAGCGTGAGAAAATAATTATGCTAGAAACTAACAGGAAACAATTGCTCCAATCACACAGGCTATAAACCTCAATGGCTACAAAAACTGAAACATTTTCAAGAGCTACCACAGAGACGGCAACAACCATAAATGTTATGTCAGACCTGCATTCCACGAAATTTGTCAAAAACCTAAAATCTGCTCCCAGTTATATCAATTATATATAATGCAATTGCGAATGAAAATTCCTAAAACTCATGCATTTACAAATAAATCAGCGTGATCCATTCTGCACTCCACACGTTATTCTGCAAGAAGAGTTCCATGTAGCGTCTCAATGCACTAGTAAAAAGAACGATTGGCAAGTTTTGAGAACAAGAAATATAAATTTCCAAGAAAATCATGAATTAAAAATCTTCTCAGTTACTACACACTTCGTTAGAGCTGTGTACCAAGTATTGTATCGTACGATTTTCTACCAGAAACATTTTTGAACTGAAGAAAGTTAAAAGTTACACGTATAAAAGATATTAATTACTAATTTGTATATTGTATAACATCGAATCAATGTGATAATAATTTAATATCAAATGTTTTGCGTTTCTATTTTCTCATGCGTATAACTTGTGTAATTAAGGTTGACAGGTTACCCCCACTGCCTTCATTAACATATTTTGTATTAATACGCGGTGTTCAGAAATAATAGCAAGTTGCCCCAAACACTCATGGGTTGGCCTGGACAAGTATGGAACCCACAACCTATGGACTACGAGTCCGACGCTCTACAAACTGAGCTATTGCGGCACCCAGTTCTACGATGATATATGGTGATTCTATGACTGTTACACACAGACACGGGAAGAAACTATGCACCATTTCTGTTCCTTCTACAGAATGGTTATCATACTAAACAGCATTACAAATGATATTTGTACCAAGTACCAGTCGCGAATACATCATGCTCTGATGTGTCATGCTTTATGCTTAATATAAAAGAGACTAGAAAAGTATTTTTGACTAAATGTTTGGTTAAAGACAAAAAAGAACACTTTACGTCATTTCTCCACCTTTCGACTCTAGCGAATTAGAGTAATGAATTTACAGTGACACATTTCTCCTGAAGTTTCATGTCCAAACTGAATGGACCATGAAAATCACAAATCAAACTGTCAACTCAGACAGCATATCGTGTTCTTTGTTCTAAGGTCAATAGACTGCTTAGTAATCGAATATTCCTCGCCAAACCTCACTAAAAGGAATCCTATCGGGATAACACTTTGGTAGAATTCAGTTTATTTCAAGCTTTGAGCAATGAAAATTGTCACTTTTATTGTCACCATCATTATTTCGTCCACAATTCAGTTACGTCTTCTCGACCATATACGTCATCAATACACTCGTCCGTTTACCTATTTTCATATTTTCTGTAAAATGATAGATTAGTTCACCATCATTGATAAACATTCAATTAGTCTTTAAAAATATCTTTAAAATAACCATAACAGTAACTCGAATAATTTTTTTGATATGTACCTGAATAAATCAAGTTCTTTATTTATTCAGTAAGAATATAAAGATCAATTCATTTTCCTTTGTTTAAGTATTCGACATTTGTTTAGAAAATCTCAATCTTTATTCTTTATTTCACCCAAATGGCTATATTTTTTAAATATAGTCGCGCTCTCCTGTTAGCTATATATGAGTAGTCAATTGGAGTACGTAGGAGCCACGATCCAAGATCAGAGTAAGTGGGCAATACAAATGCCTTTAAAATACTACTATACAGGCCAATGCTAAATAAACAAGACCGTGATGTTATTGCTCTTGAATATAACATCAGTCTTTGATTGACCATTTGTTATTTCTTCTTTTCGCATCTCTTCTTTAAATTAAAGATTCCTGAATATGGTATACAATTAATTAAATGAAAATCTTGTTACCACCGTATAATTTGTGTGATTATATGTTGGATTAATTTGGCTAACAATCAATAATTCATTATTAGAATCTGATTCCAGTGGCATGTTATTTCCCCCTCGCCCCTTTCAAAATACTCTGTGACGCAACTGTCTATTTTGGAACGGTAACCTCTGGCATAATGCCTTAGTCATAATCAACCAGGCCTCCAGGGTAATGCGGGAATTTGTTTTCATTATTGTCAAATCAAGCATATTACGTAGTCGAATATAGGATTAAACAAAAGGCATGTAATATGTACCTTTATATTGAAATTCTATGTCTCTACACAAAAAGCTGAATTAATCACGAGGAGCAGAATCTTGCAGTGTTGGCATATGCGGACACAAAACTTATGATGTGTTCTTTTGGCAGCATAGATAATTTTTTTAACCTTAAAAAGTTAGTATGACTATCATGCCATTTCTTTACTTGTGCAAACGCCAAAAAAATGAACTAATTGTTAAGTAATAACAATATAAATCCATAATTCTTAAAGTATAAAATTGTGTTAGATTCTTTTCTCAAAAGCGTTAATAATCAGCAAATAAGATTTGAGAAATATGGATTGTAAATGTGATATATAGATGGTCTGTAAAGGTGATATATAGATGGACTCAAAAGGTGATCTATAGATGGCCTCAAAAGGTGATCTATAGATGGACTATAAAGGTGATATTAGCTCATCCAGTTTTTTATTCAAGTCTCCATCATGAAAGTGTGGGATTATGAACAATCTAGTCAATCAGTTCTGATATAGCATTAAATCTGTCAGCGTGCTAAATTTAACATTTTCTAGCAGTTGTTGTTGGGGTGGATATCTTAAATATTATATCATCCTGGGTCATTATATTCGCTAATATGGATTTAACATTATGGTAACGCTATTGTAAATACTAAAAGCAATTTAATGTTACATTTGGTTCACTATAGACACTAGACTTACGTTTAAGATATTACTGACTTCAGTGAAAATTTGACATTACAGCCTAATTACAGACGAAACAGCTATACTAATATTTACGAATATGTTGTCCTATGCTTATCATTCGTATAATTGGCCAAAGTAAGGTATATTTATGTACGGCATGGCCTAGTGATATTGTTACAGAAAAAGAGACAGACAGACAAACAGAGAATAACAAAAGCCTATCTTTTTCCTTCAAAAACAATATTTTAATACGCGACTTATTAATTTATTCAAAAGTAATTTTAAACAAATGAGGATTCGGGCAGCTCCGCCTCTTCATATACAATGCCTAAGTTCTCAATGAAGAAATTAATGTACAGTACAATACAATGCAATACAATACAATACAATACAATGCAATGCAATGCAATGCAATGCAATGGAACGCAACGCAACGAAACGCAACGCAACACAGCACAGCACAGAACAGCACAACACAAAATAACACAACACAACACAATAAAACACAATACAATACAATACAATACAATACAATGCAATACAATACAATACAATACAATACAATTCAGTACAAACATTTAACATTAATGATATCGATAGGGTTGACAACGTTGGTCATTCAGATGTACGTTTCAAAGTTCCATGGCGGTTTCGTCTTGCCATCGACCTTAAACTAATTTGTCGAGCTATAGAATAGAGATATCCATTATGATCACTAAACCATATTTCCAAGATAGACATAATGATCACGATACCATGATTCCAAGATAGACATAATGATCACGAAACCATGATTCCAAGATAGACATAATGATCACGAAACCATGATTCCAAGATAGATATAATGATCACGAAATTATATTTCCAAGATAGCCATAATGATCACGAAACTATGATTCCCAGGTAGACATAATGATCACGAAACCATGATTCCACGACAGACATAATGATTTCGAAACTATGATTCCAAGATAGACATAATGATCAGGAAACCATGATTCCGAGATAGAGATAATGATCACAAAACCATGATTCCAAGATAGCCACAATGATCACGAAACCATGACATTGTAAGCGTACCCACGGACCACTTTGTAGAACCATTACACAAAGTCTCCACTTCTTGCAAGAGGTGTGTGGGTTGGCGGATTGTACCTTTTTTTTCAAGGTGTCCGCTTAATTTGCTTCTCGTTATCTAGAGGTTGACCACCCTCGATGTCATTGCCCAGTTCGAGTAAATACAAACATATGTGGTGAAACTTATAGGTGGAATAGATAGAGATCTGAGCAGAGATATAGAACAGACCAACACGAGCCCCCGTACATGTAAACAACAATTTAATCAATTACATAAAACAATTGTGAGAATTCATTACATCAGGGATATACTCTGCTTCTAGAAATAAAATTTTCATCGAATTACAAAGAACACAGATATATTTAAATAAAGTAGCCGATCTGTTTACTGATAGATTTAGTTCATCATAGGATCGAGTGAACAATCGAGGTCAATGCCTTGTACAATTGCATAACCTGCTTCTCCGTTTACTCCACATCCATTGTAGATGTTCCTTTGACCTCCCTCTCTTTCGCCTCTTTTGGTTCTCAACTCTATGCGTAGCACGTAGATTCACAGATACGTCACAGGATACGTCTCCTAATACGTACATCGCAGGATACATCTCCGAATACATCTCAGAGATAATACGTCGCAGGAGCTATTTTCTCCCTTTTAAAATGTATAAATAGAGACAACCTAAATTTTCTGTTGTTTTTGATAACAGGGGCTTGCATTTTCTCCCTCTCGTTATCAGATCTTACTATCGGTGCTAAACAGATGCTCAGGCTATTAGTCGGCTCCACATGTCCTATAATGACCGTAGTTAGTTTAATGGCTAATTCATCACGCATTAACACCACATATTAACACTACACGAGGCATAACGGTTCCGAGCCAGCCTCAATTTACACAAGTGAATAAATTAAATACATTACGTGGCTTACTACGTCCTTTCAGTCAATACACACTCAACCTTAATCATACGTGAAATCTTCTAAATTCGGTGAATTCACATGGATTCTCGTAACTCATATGAACTAATGGAATGCATGAAATTTTTAGCACCTAATTCTTATGAAAACAAGACGACAAATTCAAACAATTCGTCAAACTTATCTAAAGATTAATGTACGACGTGTTATGCATAACTCAACACAGTTATACTGCATAAAGCAAATTGATATACGAGTGTAGCAAATAGATTCATGCAAACATAAGTAAATAAATTCAGCAAATCATTATATATGGCATCAACAAATTACATGGAATTGTCACAAATACCTTTGACCTTTCAGCGTTCCTCGCTTCTACCGCCAAATTTATTCGTCGTTTTTGTCTCGACAACAAATTTCTCCTAAATTACTCTCGGAGTCGTCTATACATGTCTTCTCTTGCAGAAAGGTTTAGACTGATTAAAACTTTCTATGTGGCGATATTAAAACTAGGAAACTTAGTGTGGGAAACACGCCCCATATTTAGCGTAACCAATCAGGATTAAATATATTTGCCGCCTTTTTCCAGAGGCGCCAAAAGTCGTTGTCAACTTGACCTTGTAGTTTGAGTAACAGAGCTCTGCAATCTTTCAATCCTGACATTTGCACTATGGAATCGAAGTTAGCTTTTGTTTCCACCAGTCTTCTGTGGGTTAAATAAAATAATGCTTAATTAAGAATGAAATTCTCCCCTCGAAAAGACATTACCGATCATGGCAGTATGGCGATTTGATAGGCGCCTGTCCCCATAAATCTAATTAATTGTTTTCTGGTCTCAAATAATGTGTTCTTCATAGATCGCTAGAAATGTGCCCCTTCACAGACACAATGATTACGAAACCATGTTTCTAATTTTTTTCTTTTGCAAACAGATACTCTAAAGAAAAACTCTCTAAATGGGATATTCACTACTAATAATGTTACTACTGTAATGACAAAGACAAAATAGTTGAAACATCATTTTTACATCAAAATTGAATTTGTTAAAAAATTAAATTTGAATTTTACAAACATAATAATATTTATGATCCATTAACCACACGTTTGACACGTACAACGTTTGCCGAAGTGGTGGCCAAATGGAATGCTGCGTAAGATATTTGGACGAAATTCAACATCTTGGGACAATTTCGGATAAAAATCTTATTAATGTTTTAGTTGTTTACTTGCGTGTGTTAGTGTTGGCGTGATAAGCACATGTTTTCCTTTGTAAGACAGTGAATTATCTTAAGATTTTCAGGAGAGAAGTTGTTTTGGGGCTTGTTTGCTTGTATTGTTTTGTTTTGGCTTTTGTTGTTGTTGTTTTAAGGGTATTGTGGTGGGTGTTGCTTTTTGTTTGTTTTTTTGGCTTTTTGTTGTTGTTTTGTTGTGTTTGTTATGTTGGTTTGCTAGCGGGTGCTGTTTTTTATTTTACGTAAGTTTTCAAATCCACTAATTTTTCTTGTTTGTTGAGTAAGTGTGGTTATGCATAAAAACCCTCTCTGATAAATATCCCTTCAATGTTTCCATACCTCTTTTATCAGTTGTGTAGTGTGTTAAGTGCAGTTTCGGTATCAACACTAGTATTTTTATTAATAAGCACTCTAATAGCAGCACATTGCCTTTCACGGGGTGTCAGCATTAACATGATTTTAATCATCATACTTGTGTTAAAAATCTTTTTAATTGAAAATATATAGAACAACTGGCATACTTATAGCAAATTCATCTACTGTAAGGTACTGACCATTTAATTGTTTTGGGGAGGGGGTTGCCATTTTCTTTTGATCTGAGAACATTTATTTTGTTTCATCTCAATATAATTTTTTATCAAACAATATAATTGATATAATACTGCATTTTTTTTTGTAAGAAACAGAGCAAGATATTTTCCAGTTATTGACAGATGGAATATTGTTCACAGAGTGTCATGATTTTGTTCCTAAACATTAAATTGATCCCTAACATAATTGCGGTATGTTCAGAAACACAACGGTACAAAAATTGTTCGTGGTTACCAGTTTTAGTGCAAAGTCACATGACCAGAATACATTCTTGAAAATTGATATCTTTGTAAAACTGACAGTTTTCTTGTACCATAATAATTTAAGTATTGTGCTTCATTTATCACATATGGCAAAATATGAGGTAGGCAGAATCTAGAATTTTTAGAGAATGTTGCTGTGCAAAAACGCTTGTACACAAAGTACAGCAAAGCCTATCTTCGGCACATCGTCACTGAATATAAGGTACCTCTGATTCATCATTTATTGTAATGAAGCAATGGATTCTGCTCCTTCCCAAATGTTAAACAATTCAGTATATCTTTTCTGTTAGCTTTTAACTTTAATTCTTATTGCCTTCAAAACCTTTTTAATTTGTATATATCATCCCGTTTTTCATATAGAGATAACTTTTGTTCATAAAGCAATACCGGAACACCTTATGTACTTGCTTGAGTATGAATATTTCCTATCCTAGGACAGTAACCCTTTTTGAATATTGTATTGTATCCCTAGATTTTATTTCACTTATTTTAAATTTACGATTCATATATGTCAGTTGTCAAATAACGAAAAATTGTTTGACTCAGACATATTTGATAAATAGCAGTGAATCGATAAATTAGCTATCTGGAATCTTTAGTTACTCAAACGAAACCTTAACATTTTAGAGAAACTATGTTAATATCAGTAATGTTAAAATTCCCTATCCCTCTATAGTGTTCCAAACGCTACGTTTTCTTAGCTACATTTTCTTAGCGTATCAGTAAGTCTGTGAGAATTCAACTTTTTTTCTTCCAGTGAGTCAATAAACTATCCGATCATAATAACTTTAAGGGTTGTTAAAATTCAGAACTCAGTTACGTTCAATACGTAATAGGCAGAGGTTCGTATTATAAATTATTTTCAGCATTTACTCAAAGTACAACTGAAAAAGTCGAACATAAAATTTTTACTATTTACGACTTGCCTTGAAATAACCCCACAATTCCACAATTGATAACTTTTAAATTATTCTCTTTATTTTATCGGTAAAGCATAAGACGTTTATTATGCTGAGAGTCAGATCAAAGTTTGTCTTCCGTCATTTTGTCACCTGCTCTCTGAATGATGAGATGAAAGCGTTTCTTGAAAGATATTGTAATAAATCAATGTTATATATATGCACTAAATTTACCTCATAGTCTGCTACGAAAAACCAAACCACGCAACATCATCATAGACTTTTTAACTATTCTAGCGTTATGCTTACATAAAATTGAAGGCTTAGAGGTCTTATAAATATATTACTGGGAAAATCTTAATATCAGGCTGTAATTTTTACGAAAGTTTTCTCAGATTATTAAAAGGAGTGGTCAATCAATATTCAATTTTCGAGATGTGGCTTGAATTGCATTGCGATTATTGTCCGACTTTTATAATTAACTTGTGACCATCTGCGTCTGTTCTTTCCATCTAAAAACAACATCAAACCTTGGCTCTGAAGTCACATTTGTTTAACAGAAATTCCAGACCAATTACTACCGAGGCCCAGAGGGTAAGTGACGCAGGATGGAACCCGCGACCCCTTAATTACAAGTCCGAAACTCTACCAAAATGAAACAGAATAAACCATGCAGATGAAAATAGGGGGATACTAGGACTTAGGCCATCATGTCATTGGAATAATGTGACAGAAACGACAATTCCACAACAGCATATAATGTGTTATATCACAAAGAGATAGGACGTGGTGTACGTATAACGAAGTAGTAAGAAATAAAATTAAACTGTAACTGTGCCATACGCTCAATGTGAAAAACATTTTAGTCATCATTATCATCATCATCATCGCTATCTCCTTTCGTAGAAGATTGCATAATATAATAATTAAGCATAAGAAAACGTCCATTATAAATAAATAAATAAATAAATAAATAAATAAATAAATAAATAAATAAATAAATAAACACTATTATATACAAATAATGAAAGATGCAGGCAAACTACGCAGGCTGACCTAGTGTGGAAAATGTCCATAATAGCCCTTAGAAGTGACAGCAATATATAGTACGATTATCATATCACAGTTCGTCTATGCTATAAAATATATTAGACTCAAAATGCTTACATTATATTCATTATTACATTTTGTATGATACGCAAAAGTTGCAGGTTACAGCACACTTATTTGTAGAACATAGCTGCACACAGCGTGACCAGTATGTTGCCTACAGGAGTTTTCTTTGTCAATGCAACCCATCGGTGACCTTTTCCAAGAAGATAATGCGTTTGCAGCTCATCTTCTGCGTCACCAAGGCGATTCCAAATCCAATAAATTAAACTAATTTGATATTTTCATTGCTTCGTCCATTGCATGAGTAGCAATTGAAATCCAGAGCTAATTTAGAAAACAATTACAAATATTGCGAAGGGAGAATCTGAAAACCGTGATGAAAGCTTGTCCAGTTTCATTCCAGAAAGGTCAGTATTATCGCAACGACATCTGCCTTTCCTTCTCCGTCCATTCCTACACGGAATAAAAGACTCTGCAACATGGTACGATGCAAGCTCTATAATGATTCGTATATTACGATTGTCTAGTAGATGAGTTGAACAACAATTATCAACAAACTGTGCTCTCATCCGCAACGATGGAATAAAATAGCAAAGAAAACTATTCGTTCAAAGACAATACGGATTGACTTTAGATAGATCCCTTAAAGAATCCAATTCAGTGAAACTGAAAACCTGACTGATGTATGGAACAAATAGCATATCCACAACAACACCCTATTGGTCTCACCTAGCAAATCCACAACACCCTATTGCTCTCACAAATTAGAATGAATCCATCATGTATTCATATATTTACCGGACAGAGGAAGAGAAAATGTTGCTGTCATATTCAGTGCAAACAGAGAGATAAGGAAGTAACCCATCTTTACAAAATTTCGTGTAACATGTACTGCTAGTACAGGAAATACAATGATTCTATTTAATAAAATGAACACGTTACCAGGATTATTTTCCGCTTCAATTGTTATGTTATCTATAGCAATCATATGCGTCCCAAAAACACTCTTGCTTGATCATTTTAAGTCTTGATCAAGTAACTTGATCGAGTTTTGGTTAAATATAGTTTTGACATGTAAAGTCACGCCTATTTCTCTGTAGCTTTGCAATGAGAGACATGAAAACATACGTCCGTATCAAATAGACAGGGGTCATTTATAAGAAATAGAAGGTTATATTTAAATAAATGGGCTCTGATATGTGAATAAGCTTGGCAGTAGCTTCCTATGGGTTGGTGGTTCTTACCAAGTTTTTCTCGACTTCTTCCTCCATCAGTATTACTGCCCGCCGTGTTTATCCCCTCTTGTACAGAGATATGGCGTTAAACCCCCCAAAAAACAACAACGATATGGAAAAATACCACAGTCTTCGTACAGTGGACACGCCGCTGACATTTCTAGTAATCAAATGAACAGTAAATAGTGAAAGCTATACATGTAAAACAAACAGTTCCTGGCTTTCCGTCGGACACTGCAATAATTAAAAATATTAATATCTTAGCTTAATGTATTGATCAGTGATATGCATGTGCATTTTGCAGATATGTGCATTATATAAACGGTATCATATCCATTCAGTCTCCTGTCCCACTCACAAAACTGTCATGTTTCCAAAACTAATCACAGCAGAAATAGCTGATTCGAGTCTGTAGTTTGCGCCAAATGCTAAAACAATGAGAAAATAGCTAGCTGTTAGTTGAGCATGTGTTAAATGCGTCAGTTGAATGGAATGGTCAGTGATTATGAGGGCTTCCTGTGTGGGTTGGTCTATGTTTTATGTAAAGACTGTATCACTGTTTGACCATTTATCATGGCCATTTGTGATCGTGTTTGCTTCAATGGTCAATATGGTTATTGCTTGATGATTATCCATATTTATTTGATCGATAGATTTGACCATATTTGACAATGTTTTGGTTTTCTGTGAGTTTCCATATTTCGATATAATATTTGTTTTCGTTGATGAACATGCTACGTAGCACATGGAATTAAATTGTACCCGCTTTCGTTATACTACAAAACAGCATCTGCTAAATGAATATTACATATGCATTCGACATTTCTCAACGAAAATTATCATTGTTTCAAGTGATATTGGTGCCAAAAACACATCCACGAAATTAGGTGCTGTAAGAAATTCTCCTTTTGAATTTATTTATTTATTTAGTAATTAATTTATTTATTTTTGGCAGAACAATGAAACAGTCATACCTGCGAATGTAAAATTATCAAAAATGTACTTAAACTGAAAACAGTTAACTGAATCATCCCTTAAACATGGGCTAAACAATTATCAAAAGTATCCAGTCACTGTTCAAATAGAGTTTAAATGGCCATGTTCCTTTTTTTTTAATTATAAATATGTATGTACCTTTGTGTACAAAATTTTCAAACCTGGCAGTTCGCTGGGGATTTTTTTTTGTTTTTGGTTTGCATAGCATCATCCTTAAAATATCAAACTGTCAGATATGGATATTTAATACAGGAAACACAGTTGTAAAACAGTACTTATTGCATATCAGTATGGATATTTATGTAAGAAATTTAATGACTATTTAGGTTTACTTTATACGTTTGGTGGGCGGATACGGTTATCGTGGCCGGGCTTTGTGTAATCATTGTTCATTGAGAGGCCGGCGTTCTTCTTGTGCTAATAAACACCGCCATGGTCAGCCTTAGCAGCAGAGGAGGTGAACAGACCATTTGATAGAAGGTCCATTTTTGAAAACTAAGGCTTCCTACGAAAAAAAAAAAAATCCTGACCAATTAGAGAAATTATCCCGCTTTTTCTATAATTAAGTCAATTTATTTTTATCAAAACTTTAATGTGTTTTGTTTACCCGTCTGGACATTTATTTGAGGTCGCACCTCCTCTGCTGCTATAATTATTAACCAAATATTTTATCAAGACCTACACGATATCTTGTTCTGGGGTCGTGTTAATTTATTGTTATAAATCCGTGTGGGGTAGTTTGTGCTTTTGAAAAGAAGTTTTTAAATCTAATTATGTCCATAGCTGCACCAAGTTTGATGAATATTTCTCAGAGTATGTGTATCAACTCCGTTAAATACAACTAAAATGTTACAGTTATCTCTGATCACTTTAGGTATTTGTGTATATCGTTGAGTGACATAAATTACATCAGTATTTTTATGTCTACCCCGAGAAAATATTTTGGCAGGAATTGACTGCCTGTCCAGCATTACGTAATCATATACTACGAGATTATTAATAAGTCCATCTAAATCATCTACGGACGGCGCTTCAGCAATATCGGTTATAAAATCAATGATATCGTCCCCATCTTCATTTAACAATTTTGCATTTTCATTAAAATCTTTAAGTACATCATATCATCTCTGATCATTAACTGATGGTGCAACTAAATACAGTTTGTTCCATTTCAGCCATGTCATTATAAGATTAAGCAGTACTTGTGTCTTTCCACTTCCAGATGGACCAATTATAATCATTCTAACAGAAATCGGTAGCGCTGGATGATGTTTTACTGGCTCTTGTTTTCGTGTCGCTGAGAAATTAATTACATCCATATTATAAATATACATGAATTTATATTGTTTGCGTTGTAGAGTAAAAACTCCAACCACTGATTTATCCATTGTTGCAACAAAAAATAAAAGAATAGCATTTGGTGGAAGATGTACAATATGTAACAGAATTGTTTTTTTCGTTTTTACCCAGATTCAACGTAAAGACGGTGGTGATATTGCTACAATAATGTCAAAATTTCCAGGAACTCCTTGGGCTAAATACCCTGGAGAAAAACATCTTCAAGGATATAATTACTGTGGTCCTGGTACCCGACTTGATATCCGACTTGATAACCAAGATCAACCAAACCCTGGTGAATATCCTATAAACGATATTGATAAAGCATGTCACGTTCATGATGTAGCATATACAAGCAAAAACCTACAAGATAGACATACTGCAGATGTAAAATTAATTCATTCGTTAAATTCCATAAAAAATAAAAATATCAGAGAATCATTAACTAAATGGTTGATAAGATCTGCGATGAAAGGTAAACTAGCATTAGGGGCTGGTAATTAATTAATCAATCATTAAATAATGGAATCAATTTATTATAGTCCAAGGGGATACTGGAGAGGTAGAGCAGCAATTAGTAAACTCGCTGAAGCAGCAGGTGTCGCACGTTCTGCCGCCGCAAATTGGTTAGCACGACAGGCAATATGGCAAATTAACTACCACCGCCCTAAACGAATTCAGCATGCACATTTTGATGTCAGCACTCCTAATGAAGTTCATCAGGCGGATATTTTATTTTTACCACATGATACTATTAAAATTGGTAGACGTCAAATAACGTACAAATACGCGTTAACTGTCGTTGATCTTGCAAGTAGGTATAAAGAAGAGCCACTATCAGCTAAATCAACTGCTGAAGTTGTATCTGCTTTTGAGTGAATTTATCAACGAGGACCCTTACGATGGCCACAACTATTACAAGTTGATCCTGGCAAGGAATTTCTTGGTGCAGTATCACCTCTGATGAAAAAACATAATGTCGAAATTAGACTACGACATACTGCAATTCATCGCGATCAGGCAATTGTTGAACGATTTAATCTTGCTGAGCGGTTATTTGGATATCAGTATGCGAAGGAATTAATTCAGGATACGAGATCTCGCGAATGGGTTGCATGATTATCAAGTGTGATAGCCGCGTTAAATAATGAAATTACTCGTGCAACTTCCATGAAACCTATTAACGCGACAAAAAATCACATACCAATAAAACGAAATTATTCTTCAAAACAACCAGTATTAGGTAATGTTACTGTAAGACATTTATATGAACCCGGTGAACTTGAAGGAGGTTAAAAAAAGAGCTACTGATCCTATTTGGAGTGTGACGACACATAAAATATCTAGCGTGGTAAGATCCACGGGTAGACCTGCAGTATACAGACGAGATTCAACTGCTCCTCAGCGTGGATTTGTACGCGAGCAATTAAAAGTAATTCCTGAAGACACACAATTACCACCGCGTTCACTTAACTAGCGCCTCTACGTCGATTACATTCAAGACAGGTCAGCATCACATTTTCGCGTGTATGACCAAATTTACTATTAATTCTGTCCACAGTAAATTATCTTGGATCATTACTCGAGTATCGCCACAACATTAAAATATTACAGCTCGCACAATGATTAATCTCTTGTTGTTTCAGCATCATTATAAACTCAGCATCAAGGTCAAAGTCGCGTTTATTTTTTGTCACACTGTTTATAACCGGCTAATTATTTTCTAATTATATCATTGTCACCTCGACATTTATCGAGGACATCGAAGGTGGTTTATGTAACCTCTATAATAACCCTCGGCAAGTGAGATATTTTTCTAACTCTAGACAGTGCGAGATAAACTAAATTTGACCATTCGATACGATCATTGACGACCCAAACTCGCGTATCAGATATAGTTAACCCCTGAGACGAATGAATCGTTATCACGTATCCTAGCGTCCATGGAGATTTGTTCACTTTTAGTGCATCTTCAACAACATTGACAGGAACCAAAACAATATCATTTAATACAAGATTTTGTTTTTCTGATAGATCCTGGTATATCATCATCGATATTCTGCCGTCGCGTATCTGCTGGTCGATAACAGCGGCACTGGTAATTCTGGAAACTTTTCTCTTTATGTAACATAAATAATTGTTGTTGAAGTGTATCACGAAATATCTTTTTACTTGCAACTATCAAATCATTTGGTCTCCACAAATTCCAAAAATTGCTAATAGGAGTTTCTGAAATTACTTCACGCATTATTTCACACTGATATTTATTCGGTTGTAGTCTGATTAACTTTTTAACTTCTCTTAATTCTGGATCAAGTGCTCTGTGATCATCAGTTATTTCTTCATAATAATCAACAAAATTCCTCAGCCGTTCGTGTGGAGACAATCCAAAGAAAGATGGCGGTTGAGTTAGAGAAAAAACACAGTTGTGTATGAAATGTGGTGGTAAAAAATACAGAGAACTTAAAAGATATTATGATTAAAAAAGTAATAACAGTGACAAGGTTATAAAAAGTGTAGAAGACTAACTGATAAGATTCTCAAAGTAATAATTTAGACAAATTTTTATTTAAACAAATTATATTATTATATAAATGAGCCAAGAATTTGTGAAGCATCCAATCATAACGAATTATGAAGCAAATCGCGATGGTGTAATTAGGCACTATTGGCGAAAAATACCTTTAAAAGACGATGTTAATCATTTTGGTTATCTAAGATTTACTGTTGGGAGGAAAAAATATTTCTGCCATAAATTTATATTCGAGTGTTTCAACGGAGTAATCGAAGACAGTCTTGTGATCGGCAATATTGACTCAAATCCAAAAAGTGATCATTTAAGCAATTTACGAGCTATCACACAAAGTCAGATTTGTAGATTTGGAAATACTGGCTGTAATGATAACAGCGCCAAAGCAGTTGTATCCACAAATTTAGAGACTGGCGAAGAAATAGTAATTCAATCGACATATGCAGTCGGCAAATATTTTGCTATTTGTTTTGCTTCAATACATTGTGTAGCAAATAAAATATACATATCAGCATTTTCAAAAACTATAAACAAAAAAGTCACCTTCCATTATTGTTAGAGTTAACTATCAAGCTAAGCTATCTCCGGTAGGTATTAAATAATGACCTCGATTATATTTATTAACTATTTATTTAAATTTTTTTGGTAAAAATTAAAGAATGTTTATTTTGTCAATCTGAGACTTCGATAATAACAGAAAAGATCATCATGACATGTCTTTGCACTGAGGAAATTGCACATAATTAATAATAATACAGTATTTGTGCACTTTCCTCACTCACATTCTGACCCTTATTAAATAAAAAGATCATCATGTCATATGTCTTTGTCATTGGAGAAACTTTACAAATCACTATCAAATATAAAAATATAGAAAGTTTACTCACATACACAAAACATGTAAGATAAATAATTATCTTTTTCTGATATATCAATCGGCATTATTCAAGGAAGATAACTCCCTTCTCCTTGACAAAGCGTAATTCAACGGTTATCTCCCTTCCTTAAGGTCATTGACATGTAGTTAGGGAAATAATTATTTTGTAAATAATTAATTAACTATCTGTATCAGTGAAGTAACGTAATTGTGTAATAGTTCAAATTAGTAAAGGATATGTATGGTTTCTAACTCAAAAGCGAAATCAAGGTAAAACACGTTGCATGTACAGAAAGAACACGCGGTACAGATTAACAAAGCTATTTTAGATATCTGTCACGCAGAAATAAGCATGATTTTGTCAAGACAGAATATATATTTAAAATCTAACTTTGTCAGGGCAGAATATTATATACATAGCGAGTTTCTAAACAGAAATAAATCCACACTGTTCTGTGTGTAGCAGCCTAGCCTAAGTAACTTTCTAATAATTTCTGAAACGTATATTTGTAAGATTGGAGCCATTGCGCAGATGTAGAGTGTCTGATTCTCATCTTGGGGGTCAGGGTTCGAATCTCGTGACCGGTATACTGTTGACAGCACCGATTATAGAGGTTTTATATATAAATCGGGGGTCCACCCCAAGGCTCCAGACTCTATAGGAAAAAAAAAAACACACCTCCTCACCACTTCAGGCAACGTGGTGAGTGCCTGTTTTTGCACTCTCCCCGGGGTTTGATATTGGGTTGTGTGTGTGCGCAGAAATCTGTTCAGCGTAGAGAATGGCTCCCGTATATGTTTGTGCCGTCCCTAGAATTAAGATATATACAATGCTGTAAATACGCTTCTATATGTATTTGTTCCGTCCTTAGATAGCTTACTCGACAAATCTCAATTTGGCTATTTTTCTGATCAAAAGTCACTTTGACTATTCTCATCTGACAAACCTGACTTATTATCATCTGATAAATTTAACTAAACATATATATGTTTATTTAACTACAGCGATATATATATATATATATATATATATATATATATATATATATATATATATATATATATATATATATATATATATATATATATATATATATATATATATATATATATATATATATATATATATATATATATATATATTAACGCTATTATTTCTGTAATAATTTTATTTTTAAAAAGATGGTATAAACATTCAACTTTATTCTAAAAAGATCATTTCTGATTTTGAATCATTACAAAATCGTAAATTTCAGGGTGGATATACACTATCATCTAGTAGCGATTAATGAAAAATATACTCGAAATCATGTTACAATATTTATTAAAAGTGAAAGATACAGAAGAAGAAAAATTTGTGCCTCTTTCTATCGCGATTGATAAATATTATCAATTTGATCTAATATAGATAAAAATTATCTGAAGAATACGAGACAAAAAAAGATTATAAACACACGCGTGAGACAACTGAAAAAAATTATATCAGATAATAAAAATGAAAACTCTCGTTTATGAAAATGATTCTAGTAACAACGTCACTAGTGAGAGTGATTAATGAGAAACAGTAATAAAAAAAATAAGAACAAAAAATAAGAAGAGAATTTTCTTTACTTTTCAAAATGTACTAACTATATATCATGATGATTTTTTTTTGTTAATAAAACCTTCAGAATGAGGAAATGATCATTCTATCTTTGACATATTATTTCATGTGAAAATACTTATATATCATGATGATTTTTTTTGTTAACGAAGGTTAAGAATGATTTAATGATCATTCTATCTTTGATATATTATCTCATGTGAAGATATACTAACTAGAAAATATTTTTTATTTTTTAAAATTCAGAATCGGACAATATTTTTTTTAAAGTTGATCGAGTTTAATGCAGGAATGTGCATAATTCAGAATCTGATCTCTGTCACATGTGACCATAGATATATGTTCTCGCCGCAGTTGATCTAATTGTTCCTGCGTCAATAAAATGTCTTCGTTACCGTATTCGTCAATAACTACGTCAACACTAAATTGTTATGTGTTTACTGGAGACTGTGTCATTATTGTTTTGATGGTGTATTCAAGTGCCTCTCTGTCGTGTATGAAAACCCTCACATGTTGGTACATTATATAATTACCTCTTGATTAATTGTAAAATATTTTACTTTTTCTGAAATATTTTATTTTTTCTGATTTTTATTTTCGGAAATAGTTTATTTTTTCTGATTTTTATTTTTTCTGAAATATTCTGAAATTTTGTTGTTTTTTTCATGAAAATTTGTCAAAATTCATCGTTTTTTAACCTAATTTAGTCGTTTTTTATCAAGAAAAATCGCCAAATTTCCAAAACCGTGAGAGTCAAACCCCTGCGTTTCTCTAATTGATTTTGGGGTTTTTGTATGATTTTTTGTCTTAATTTTGTTGAAAAATTACTAAAATTAATCATTTTGTGTTATATTTCAACCAAAAATCCTAAAATCAATTAGAGAAAAGGGTGCTGGGGTCATTACCCTCACAATTTAAGAAATTTGGCGATTTACCTTGACAATTTTAAACATAAAAAATAATTTTGTCATCAGAATAAAATAAATCTGATTTCACGCTGAGGTTGAAAATTGTTAAAATCAAAGATCTTTGATCCTAACAAAGTTAAGGATCTACGATTTCACATACAGATTTAAATTTTGAAATTCTCCACGCGGGTAAATCAAATGTCCGGACTGGTCAGTTAGTCTGAAATTTATTCTTGATAACAGCGGATTATGACATCGAAGATAAACAGGATTTATCGGTTCTTGCACCACTAAATATCCAAGAGGAACTTGCGGAGTGAATGTGTATAAAATATATCCTTGTAGAGCTTGATTTTGGTTTTTCAAGATCTATTTCAAAGCTGCCATCAGTTACGTCACAAACAAGATTGACTGCGATTGTTGAAGTTATATTAACGATTCCTGGTGAAATATGACGACCTTCACCATACGGATTAGTATTGTGTCTGAGAAAAGATGCTGGTGGGACTATTTTTCTCCATGCTTCAAGTATTAGGGGAAAGCTTTCGTTGATACGATCGTTGAGCGATTTTTTTTAGTTCGACTGTTTTAAATCCTGGTATTACATACGTTGGAAATTTTTCTCTGGTTCCTCTATAATAATCGAGAAATATTTCTTATAAGTTTCTTTTACGCCAGTTTTTGTGCTTTTTGTACAATATCCACTTTATCTATAAACCAAATAGTTTTCTGATTAATATAGTCAAGATCTGATATAACTTGATTTAAATGTTGTATCGTTTTAATAATCTTTTTTTTATAGATCGTTACTAGGATACTCCAGAATATAATTTTTAAATAAACTGTTACTAGGATACTCCAGAATATAATTTTTAAATAAACTTACTAATGATGCATATGCAGTTTTATACTCATTTTTAATTTTATCGGATAATGAAATGAATGTTTCTTCATTAACAGCATGATATCCTTGTACTTCTCTGATTATAAGGTGAAGATATTCATCGAAACAATCTTTTAATGGAGATGCGTATTCCTGGTATTCTAGAATCGTTATAATTTTTTTCTCATTTGTGAGGAATTCGTTCAGATTTGGTTCTGGTTTTTTTTTTATATTCTGGCGGAACATCGGGCCAACCTAAAACATTTCTAATTGATGATTGATAAATATCTACAGCGTAATCTGGAGAATTTATTTCAGTCGTGGAAGATAACGTTTCTTCGTGAACTGAAATAGCTATTTTCGCTTCTCTTCCGGTTACTGATTTGATTCTCCGTTGAAATTCATCATATATTTGTTCGATTTGATAACTTCCTGTGGGAATAGAAACAACTAGCCACTCAGGTGTTCCATCATCTTTATTTATATTTGCAAATACAAGTGCATTATTCGCCTGTAATCCACCAAATGATTTAGATCTGATATTTGGCCAACTATAATATACTCCTAAATTTGCTAGTGCTATTTCTTTTACTGAAATTGCAGTTGGAAAATTAACACTAAATTTACTTGAATTTACTGATATCATCGTTGTTTTTACCGGAGCTGTATTTGTTACGATCTATTGCATTAGCTCTTGCGATGTCATTATTATTTATATCCTGATTTTTTAAATCAATTACTGTCATTGCTTCATTGTAAATTTTAATCATCTCTGTAAACTCAAAATCTGATATTTTCCCATCACTAAGGCTCGTTGATAATAACGATGATAATTTGGAGTATGCTGATGTCGCTGTGTGTAATTTTATTATATAATCATGCAATTTTTCATTTGTGCAAGTACATATTTTTTTTTTGCAATGATATTGAGAACACCGGCAATCGTTGTTGTAGTTGAAATACAGACTGTTACAACAATGATGCCATCATTATTATTGTTGATAATAACACACCGGTTCCAGCAACAACAGCAAACACTGAATAAACAATTATATCAGCAATAACCACGCGTCTGCGATATTTCTTTATTATTAAATTGTATTGTTCGACGGTATCTTTTAATTTTGTTTGCCATTCACGTGCGTGATTGTACCTAAATTTTTGAATGTCGATTGAGGTATTCATTATATTTTACACAGTAACCAGTTGAGGTGTTTCAGCCACAAATTCCAGACACCACCAGTAAGACGTTGCGGTTAATTTCTTATCAGCTGCTTCCAGAATAAATATTTCTTCGTTTCCTTTTTTAATATGATAGACACAACTTCAGAAAACTTATCGGTTGAATGCTGCCAGGGATACGTAGTAAATATCTCAAACTTTGCAGTACTGAACACAGCCAGCCTGTACACACCAGTGACTTCTGTAGTGTGTTTGAGAGTTGTATTTTGCTGTGACCATGTTGAGAATCCAGGTGATACAGTGTATACTATGTTGGTAATTTGCCCATGGGGGATTTTAATCAGATTAATTTTGTTAACGATATTAGGAATTCCACTTACGACATCTTCTAGTGTTTTTTTTTAATTGTATCAATATTCGTCTTGACATCGGAGAATTTCACGGCAGCGGTCAACGGAGTGCCAAAGAAATCATCTGCGATTTCATTAAGTTTTCTAAAGTTTCTAGGGAGATTTGTAAACGCACTTACGTGAACGTCATACTCGGCCCGCAACGTGGATAATTTACCATTTACGGTATTGTAGTTAACGTCCACGTATCTTTTTGTTGCGGCATCTTCATCAGATGTTGGATCTCTTAAAACAATCTCATTTCCGTTCATGCTGAGCTCGCCCGTAATTGTGTCACCGGTGTTCCGCAAGTGATTAGCAACGCTTCTTGCGATTTCATTTCTAATAGTTGCGAATGACATATTTGAATCTCTGAATCGACCGCCGTCGGTAAATACTGGAATGTTATCCATAGTAGCACCAAGAACTCTACGAACTATATCATTCCATTTGATGTTGCTCGTTTTTAAAACGCCGTATTTATCATGAAAAATAACATCTTCATCTCGGTCAACTCCAGTAAGGTTCATAATATCAGCAAGTTCATCTTTAGTCGCGTAATTTGACAAATCTATATCATCTTTTTTTCTTGCCCCCAGTGATAACGCTGGTAGAAGAAGATCTTCCGTAAATATCAACCATTATAATTTAAGAGCTGTTTAAAACGACGCAGTTACTTGTATAATCATGCACGACTTTATGAGGTGCATTTGAAGACTTTAATACAGCGTTAAGTACATTAATTACTTCACGACCACATATTGGCGGATCAATCAGTACATGGGTTGGTAATGTTCAATACCAGACTGGAGTTTTCATTGTTTTTATGTACTTTAAAACATCAACTTGTGGAGGAAGCCCATACGAATCGAAATAAATGATTCCACGTGGAACAAGTTCGTATGCCACCCAATGAGTTCCGCGCCCTGAATTATCATCAAGATTTACAGTAGTGTTTAAAAATTGTTTGGATGTTTTGATAATTGGTCTCGCATAACAACACCTCTAAAATAATATTTTTAATTTTTAGCAGCATTAAGTAAATCAAAATGTGACATGGAAGTCTCAGACCTTTCCCCCGATAAGGGGTTCCCGGTAATCTTAGACCCCTTCCCTTTTTTTATATATCTCTTTCCTGTTATTTTATCAATAGCCATTTTACCAAGACCTCCAGCAGCACCACTTAAAGTATCAAGTGAAACTATTTTTGCAATAACTGGAGCTGCGGCCATTAACGCTGGTATAGCAGCTGGAAGAAGTGGAAATACACCACCAACTTTAACCATATATTTAATAGCGCTCGGAGAAAGATGAAGTTGAACTCCCGTTCTTGATTCCAAGGCTTTATTAAAATGTTTAAGTTTATTCTTGGTTGGACCGCCATTAGAAATCTGATCTTTTTTTAGTGATATTTTTGTTCCGCATTTACTCGCGAGGTTTGATTGTAATTTTTTCATCTGACCGTTAGTCAGAGTAACTCCAACGTGACTATACGACATTTTTGTAATAAGTGATTTAATTACATGTTTTCTACTCGAGCGTCAATAACTCGCATTATTCCACCAACACCTTCAAGTAACATTGATCTATCTGAAAGAATAACTGCAATTGCTCTGTAGCTACCATGAACGACTGGTGGGCCAGCCACGGCAACAGGAGGTTGTGTTACTTGAGCTCGAAAGTGAATCTCAACGACAGATTGTCTAGATAAATCAAGATGTTCCAGCGAAAAGAAATAAATCGGATACAGATTTGTAAAATCTAGTTGTGATATGTGTAAACCAGTATCTATATTTTGATCACGTCTTATGAACGACATCAAACGATGATATGCACGCGCTACGTGATTTTGATCAGAATTTAATAATATATCTTCGGCTGGTTTTTGATGTCCATTGAGTTTATTCGCGTAACTTCCTGAAAAGCAACAAATATATGTCGTGGTGCGGAAACACCCTGTTGTGAAGCGATGTGCCATGTCAATAAACCATTAACAGAACTTTTGATACTGTCTGTGGTCACTGTCAACCATGATAACACTGATTTACCACCTGAATCCATAAAAGAAAGTAATTTTTGTTTTTCAGCAATTGATGGAGTCATTACAGGCATCCACAATGAAAGTTTTTTCAGTATTACCTTACCAGCATCACCAGCACGTCTCCAGAGTGCATCATCGTCGGTAGCTTTTCTTACCAGAGCAATTGTATGTTTAGCCCCAAAAATAACTTTTCTAACATTTCTACAAAATTCAAAGATTAGTGATAATGGAATTGTGCATGAAAATCTTCTACGAGCATCTTTTAACATAAATCGTCGTGTTGAAAATCCTAAGTTGTAATTTTGGATTACCATCATGAACGATCGGCCATACATCAGCTTCGGCGTTATCGGCAAAATTTCTTGGTCGTACGGTCTTTTGTCTGGGTGATCAGAATTGTCTTTGGTGAACATCATTGTCGGACCGGCTGATCTTGTATAATCACCTGAATATCTTGCTAAACCTATTATTGTTGTAGCAGCATCAATATCGTTTTGAATTGATTCAATATTTCTTCCATCAATCATGCATGTGGCACTGTCAAACAACGCCATAATACCGTTGTTGACAAAACCAATTCTAACATCAGCTGCGTATTCAGTATCGTCTGTTTTTATAATTTCACCTTCTACTTCAATAAACGCTTCAGCGGGTAAGAAATATCTACTTGTATCCTGAACTTGTAATTCGATTCTTCCACGTTGATTTGGTTGTCGTGCGTCGTAGGAATAAAACTGATAATCGCGTATTGATTCATCTTTGAGAACTGGTGCGTCTCTATCTAACGCCGGATCGGATACACGTTTGAACATTTTATTATAATTGTTATCGTCTAACACGAAGAACACTTCCTGAAATAAAACTTGTATTTGTCGGTATAATTTCATTAGTTAACTTTGTAGGAACAACTTCATTAGCAGCCAATTCCGCTAGTTTTTGATTTACGGCTTGATTTATTATTTTACTGACATTTGCGGGCATAACTTCAGTACTGTCAAGTTTCACTGGTTGCTGTGGTTTTCGTCTAATTAACCGTGCTAGTGTATCCTTGATTGTCGAGAACGCTTTACCAGCAAGATTATCAATAGTGCCGATGCCTTTATCACGAACAGCCTCAATAGGCTTCATCATAATGTGTTTTGCAATCGGTATTGCTTTTGGAGCCATCCTTCTAAATAGACCTTGAACAACATCACCAAGTCCATCTCCGTAAATTGCTTTTTAAGCTGGCAGTCGTGAATTTACTACCCTGACTATTACAGGCCCACGTTGAGCAGTGTGTATAATCATTTTTTATATACTGATTAATTAATTGTTTAGTCGCTGTGATAATCCTCCAGTCAGAACGTCCAATCTACCTACGTCAGAAAGAACACTGTCAGGACAGGCAATAATACCACTTCCTCCTGACTTAGTCAAGGCAGAAAAACCACTTCCTGTAGCACCAGGAGAAGTTTCTGGATAATAAAATTTGTCTTCTTCAGCAGATGGTACTAATACTGATTCAATAAGATCTTCTGATTGTTTTTTCTCTACTTTTCGTTGAAATTTAATAAAATCTGGATCTTTTGTGTTGAGAAAATCTTTATTTTCAGCGATGAGATATATCTCTTTAATCCAATTTTCAGCTTTTCGATTTTTAACAAACTTAGGTCTTACATATTTTTCTATTTGATCATAACCATGTGCGGCAATATCTATTGCTTTGTTCCGATCACTTCTAATCTCTTTGATACTTTCAGGAGTAAATATATTTATAAATCTCGATGATTTTTTGGTCGGTGATTGTGGCCGTTGTTTTTGTTGTCGTTTTATTTGTTGCTGCGGTGGAGGAAGTTGATAAGAAGGTTTTTGCTGAGGAGGATGCGACGGGGAAGGTTTTTGTTGAGAAAATTGTTCCAGTGTCTTATTATAAAGTCTTTTTATTTCATCAACAAAACTTTTATGTTTTAGATCATTATCTCTGGCTGTTTGTTATAATAAATGCGATATACCCACTTGATGAAATTATCATCACTTACACTATCATGATCAGGTTTTAAATATTTAGACTTTTTAAAAATAGCTTCCAATGTCACAGGAGGTAAATCTTTCTCTTTAATATTTCTAAGTTCTTTAATAACGTCATCTCTAATTTTTTTAATCAATTCACTATTTTCTTTTTTTACTTTAGGTTTAGATGCAAGATCTTTTTTTATTTCCCTAATACTTTCAAGTATTTCTTCATCTGCGGTGGGTGGTTAAGCAGCAGCTATGTCAGTTAGAAGTGTTTATAAAAGCTTTTTGTTTTCTTAGTATCTTTAGCAGTCTGTTTTAACATAAGACGAAGACCTTCAGTAGCTTCTACAACTCTTTCAGTAACTTTTGTAACAGGTTTGAATATTTTTTCTGTACCTTCCGCGTATTCAACTTGTGCTTCTTGGTGTTCTTGAAGTTTTTGTCTAAGAGAATCACGAACAGGCAGAAACCTTTTGATTGCTTCTAATTTTTCTCTGGTTAATCTAGCTGTATAAGATTCGGCACCAGGTGCCATTATTGATATAAATAATGATCTAATTATAGCAGCAGAGGAGGTGCGACCTCAAATAAATGTCCAGACGGGTAAACAAAACACATTAAAGTTTGATTAAAATAAAGTGACTTAATTAGAGAAAAAGCGGTATAATTTCTCTAATTGGTCAGGATTTTTTTTATATTTTTCGTAAGAATCCTTAGTTTTCAATAATGGACCTTCTATCAAATGGTATGTTCACCTCCTCTGCTGCTGCCTTTGTGGATCCGTCTGATTCCTGGTGATGGTGATGGAGTGGGGTAGGAGTGGTGATGGAGTTGAGTAGGAGTGGGTTCAGTAATCAATCGATTAATGTGTGTATACACTATATAAGGTATGGGTCAGGCTTACCAGTGATTTTGTTTAGTACGCGTACGTGTAATTTTTGTGAATGTATTGTAATTTGGACCTGATACCGACTTCTGTACATGTTGGTTGTGTACATCCTTACATACTGGAGGTTATAAATAAAAAAAATCAAAAGGGTAAAAGGAGAAAGAGCGACATTTCACCACCAGTTTCGTTGTCCGCGGAGGAGAGATCTTGTAGTTAAGCAATGTAGAACAGAACAGTTTAGAAATTCTTTCTTCATAATAAAAACAGTCGTGGATTGGAATCATCTGAGTGACAGTGTTGTGTGTGCGAAATTAGTGGAGATTACTAACTTTCTAGTTATTCTTTTATTTAAAACATTTATGAATCATCATCGTCAAGATTAAAGGTCGTTGTTTTCAAATGTTTCCAAAATAAACGTGGTTCTGTTCTGTACTTTATTAGTTTATCACTTTGACCTATTTAAATATAGTTTCTATTTAACCTGAACAATCACCAAAAACTATTCTTGAACTCCCTGTAATCCTTCAGATCAGTACTGGAACATGTGAGCCGGTATCAACACAATCGTATATAATTATCACGTTTTGACTTTTCACATTCTGTCTCACCGTGGTGGTTGCATTTGCATTTTAGGATGGAATTTACTTTTTTCTTCATAGTGGGAGAGCGCATCTTGATACAAAGAGGTAAATTGTTTCAAAGAATCATTGATATTTGTATTTAGCAGATTAGCTAAATGTGAATTCGTCTCCTGAAAACTTTCCTTAAATAATTGTTTGGAAGCTTCCCATTGCTCATCTATAAGATTAAAATAACTCCAATTGCACACAATATCTATCTCAAATTGATGTAATTGTTGCATATTTACCTCTGTTGTTGGCACTTTCAACGCGCACAAACTTTGTCACAAAATCAAATACATTTGTAACACATAAAATGTAAATAAATTGGTCATCTCTGTTATCTCTCTGTAATATAAAAGCATCGTTTTCGTTATCAATATCATTTCCAAATACAAATTGAAAAGTATCATCTGGTATAAAATCGTATAAACTTTTCGTGCGTTTATTAAAATCGCCTGACAGATGCAAACTTACTTCTGGATAACGAGTTTTATCGACTCAATCTTTTTACACAAAAGGGTAATCCCATTTTCTTCTGGATCACTATATATTGGCGATCCTTGTGGTGAGACATAAACACATATAATTATGAGATCCATACTTCTTTGTTCAGAGGGAAAGAGGAAATTTAATACTGTGCAGTCTTTGAACTATTCAAAGATTTTTCACAACCCTACTTTGTACATATTTTTCTATTACAAAGACAGTCACTCAATCCGAGTTTCTTCCTTTTCCACGCTTTCTTCTCACTATGCTAAAGTTAGCATAACCCGAAAGAAAATCATCAAAATTACTTTCATGTTCCCAGAGCGGGCAGGGAGGGGGGGACCGGGGATATATCCCCTGGGCCAGGGGCCTTAAGGGGCCAGTGCCAAACAACACTTTTCAATTTAATAAAATAATTTTTTTATTTGAACAAGAACTAGGAGAGGCCCTGGTGTTTCTTACTCCAGGGCCCGTGATCGCTTTCTACGGCTCTGCATGTCCCCCACACACACGTATTCCACAACTGACCGTTCCAGTAGCCTTTGTGGTTAGAGCGTCCGCCTCGGGTGCTAGGACTGATCGGCCAGGTGTCATGATAATGTGACTGGGTGGGACATGATGATACATGTCTGCAGCATGATGTCCCAGTGCTAGACATCACTATAAACTACTATAATGCAGGCATCGTAGCGAAATAACTGAAAAATTGTTAAAGCTACGTTATAATCCAAATCACACACATACATTCCACAGAAACCTGAAATATCAAAATTTGTTACGAAACCTTACAAATTGCACATTGCCTTTATGCTTAGACAGCCGTTCAATATTCTAGCTTACAAGCTTCAGAGAGATGATTTACTGGATTTTAAATAAGTTTGTCATGTCGAGCCTTGATCGCATTCCTAGGTGTATTTTGTAGTTTTTGTAGGGTTTAACGCCATTTTTCAGCACACGATATACATGGCGGCCAGTATTAATGGTGGAGGAAGAACACGGGAAATCACCGGAAAGAACCACCGACCCTCGAGAAGCTACTGGCAAGCTTTCTCACATACCCACATTGGCCGAATCCGAGACTCGATCCCACGCAGACAGAGGTGAGATGGCAGTGATCCGTGACGGAGAGCGCTTTAGACCACTCGGCCACTCGGGGCCCCCATTCCTAGGTGTGTATACTTTGTGTAAACAAAGAATCGCCCATATTATAATCACCTCAGGCGCCTTCGCAATTATTAGCCCGTGGATTTTCTCCTGCCACTGTCTAATGATAAGTCGTCGTTTGTGAGCCCTGCATTCGGATACGTCGGGTTGCAATTTGGGTCACTTCATTCGTGCTCCAGTTGTACATATATGCGCTATTTCCCAAAAGTAAGTTTATTACATAGTATAACTTCAAATTCACTTTCACGTTTGTTTCAGTAGTTTAGTCATATAAGGTTTTTCTCTCATCATGGACACGCTCGGTGAGATCTTCTGTTACGCGATATCTACTATTCCGTCGTAGCTTTGTCCAGGCTGTAGCAAGTACATATTATATGTCTTTGTAACAGCTGAACTTAACGATAATAGGGCATGCACGCACATTACACTCCCTGTGGTTAATGTCAAAACTAACAAGTCAATGTGCTCTCTCAATCGGTACCTCTTTTGCATTCTGGATATTAAGAGTGTCCTGAAGGAAAACTCTCACCTTATGCCCTGACATTTTACAGGTCTCTCTGTTACTGTCGTCAAGTCCATGAATTAGAACATTTTCCCGTCTACTTTTAGTTTCAATCTTATCAATTTTACTCTCAAGTTTTATTACTCATTTCTCCAGCTTTGCTTTTTTTATATCTCGCAATTTCATATTTCTATCTTTAATTCGCTATTGATTGTGTTTACTTGGGAGCTAAGATCGGAGTAGTTTTTGTTTAAGCACGTAGCTCTTGATGAATAGCCTTCCCGATTTTCATTCCAGATACTTTTGTAGACTGAGAAGCAGATCTATTATGACGGACATCCCCCGAATTAGTAACTGATAATCTGGCCTGCCTTTCATTACCCTGTACGTTGCCACCAACTGGTCCAGGGTTCAATTCAACTGATCTACTAATAACCAGTAACATACTTAACACCAGCAAAAGTTTCAAAGTCAAAATTGCTGCTCCTCTCTTCAGCCGCAAAACTCTAATCATATATTTTCTCCTTGATGGTTGAGTGAAGTGTTCTATTCGTATTCTCCATAGTTCTACGCTAGCTAACATTTTGAATAAATTTCTTTACCACTAAAGACATACTGCTTAGCTTTCTTTCCTTAATTAATTTAATTTCCTAGACGCAATGTTTGGTGACTTTTAAAATTGAAGAGAATATCATCTGTGGAAAGTAGTCAGACGAACAAAAACATAGAAATATATAATAGACAAACATGACGTACAATCAAGTACTAATTACTCATAGAGCTTTGACCAAGATGACTAAAACAAATTGCAGTTTGAGAGAAAAGATGCTTGATTCACAAAAGATCACGAAAAAAATATTGATCAGTAAGCAGTTTCCAAGGAAATTAATGGGGCGAAAGAAAACAATTCTTCTTCCAGCGTATAGAAAACATATAAAGGAAATTCTTCATGCGAGCTTAGTGGTAGACAAATTGTTCATCAGCCACAAAACTGTTACAACGCAAGAGGCCAAAGCATATGATGTTCTTGCATTAAGGTCGATGGCCCAAAACTGAAAACGGGCAATACTGGATTGTTGACCCCCAAAAGATCCTCACTGTATTTGGCTCGAGGATGCGTTATTCCGATATGCAAGTCATTGTGTGTGACACCAGCGATTCGTATCGCATGCATATTTATGTATCTAAAAACTACCTATAGAACCATATGGAACTATTTGAAACTGGCAATATCAAGGAAACTAAGCTAAACTCTGTGTATGAGAATGACAACGATACATCGATCATGATGACATTCAGTGAAATAGGAGCAGATGTGTTTAGAGTTGTCAATGTGTATATTCTAGACAGATAGCTCCGTCGGATTGTATGTGTTAATATGGAAACAAAAGTAATATCGACTTTTCGCGTCTGACTTACTATGCTTTTATCAAATGAAATTTAACTTATCCAGAATTAAATCATTGATGAAGCTAACTTATATGTTATGTCTCGTTTAAATGAAGAAAAAAGATGTCAGAACTGGATATAATTGGTTAAGTGAATCATGAGATAGAAAGATTGAAACTGAGACACACTGCAGAAATGTACATCGTGTGGCAGAGCTTTGAGAGAATCTATTGGTAATTATATCAAACTAGTATCGAATAGATTCGAGTATATATTCTCGGTTTTAGAAACAAAGTTTCAGCGAATTACTCTAAATGAAGGTTAATGTTTGTTTCTTATTATTTAGTTTTGTTTGTTTCGAGAATTTTGGTTTTCGTTTGCGTCCATGTTTGTTTATTGTATTAGGGTTGTTGTTATTATTATTTAATTTTTTTTTTGGGGGGGGGGTGTATATTTTTATAGCGCCTGAAGGTTACAAAACTCTTTAAAGGATATTTTGGATGAAATTTGGAATGTGCTGCTGACTAGATATAATAAGACATGTTATGCGATGGTAACACCTCAGATTGCATTATCGTAATCCTGACAATACTGACGACTTTGATTAATCACTTTTGATTACTTTAACAATGCCTCGTTAATAACTATACCTTAATCAAAAGACATACCTATTATTAAATGAGGCTAAATAGCTATGGCAATCGCATTTCGGACCTTTGTGGAAATACCAAAATGTATATAATCATCTCAAGAGTTGGATATGACAAAGGAACAGGCAGTCCAGCAAATCAAAATTTAAATGTTATTGGTTATTTAGTTTCAACAGTGTACATTTTGAATTTATCAAGTAAACTTTTATTGTGTTTTGCCCAGACAAAATGTGAAGTTCAAATTACGAGATTCGGAACTTGAAATTGTCAGAAATTATGAATATTGACACATATGAAGAATGATAAATGTTTATTGGTAACTAAGAGCCTAATTAGTCAACTCATGAAAGCTGTGTATCTTTTTAAGAAATATATTCTACATTTTAATGTGTATGTAAACTATCTGCTTCAACGTTTTGATATGACAATACTTTAGATTCTTACATATTTTAATTAATGTATTTGAGGATATTACAGGTTAATAATAATAATAATAATAATAATAATAATAATAATAATAATAATAATCTTAGAAGTAAATGGATCGAGTGAATTCATTTATTTGGGTTTATCAAAATATTCCGAATAAATCTTGGTTACATCATTTCATGGACGACTTCCTGATCAGTTTATATAGACACATATCATTCATTTCTAACTCGAAAACAAAAATACATATAGAAGTTTAAATATGGTATTAAAAATCAGAAAATTATGTAATAAAACGCATTAAACAAATATATATGGAAAACAATCACATAGTGTCGAACAGACAAGCATTGTTTACCCACTGAAAAGGGCCGTTGCGAAATTTGCCTTGAAATGAAAGTCTGTGCCAGTTTTGCGGGCACAACTCCGTAGGTGAATAATTTTATTATCTCCTTGTTTGTCGTTGTTTTTCCGTACAAAGAAAGCAATTACTAACACCAAATGTGTCAATGTTCAAAGAAATATCTGAGCTCAGAGAAAATTAGCGTTTTCTTAAAACAGAAGACTGTCAAATATGATCGGTATTATTTTACAGCAACTTAAAAAAAAATGTACTAAATCTTTATTAATTGAAAACTGGCCATACAAGATATGTATTTACAAATCATATCAAATCATCTCTCTTACTTTCTCTCTCTCTCTCCGAAAATAGTTGCTATGTTATGAGAATGTCCTCTTGGTGGCATACTTTACGCGAAAATGGTTTAATTTAAGAAATTTTGTTTTTCAAAAGCTGTTTGTACATTTTAATTGGACAATTGCCATTTGTTACGACCCTATGGTCTTAAACTATGTAACATAAAAGAGCGAAAACCATCATGTTTAATACAATCCAACAAATAACTTATTTTCATAGAATACAGAGTGAAAATTTAGAAAGAATAAACAGTATTGTGAATTAAATCCTAAATAGTTCAATTAGTTTTATCACTTATAGAGTGAATTCCAACCTTGAATGTGATGATGTACCAATATCCTAAAATAGTTTTTAATGTGCTAACAGTTTTGATGCATGACAATGATGGAATCAAAATTGACTCTACTTGAATTCACAACGATTCCAAAATAATGAGTCAATGAGTCAATGAGCACTTTGTAAATTCAATTAAAATTAAATAAATAAATCCTCTCAGATTGAAACTGAACACAACCAAGAGACTGATTCCACTTCAGATGTTAAGATACGATTTAGTAATACTGACTTAAACATCCATTGTAGAAAAACAAAATTTCACAATATGAAGACCAGTATGAGGGTCAAAAGTTCATTTTCAGAATATTATCAATTGTCGACAAGGTCAGGTTTTTCACTAAATTCCTAGCAAAGAACATGAAAAACATCAAGAAGGCCAGGAATTTCCAAGGTGAAAACCAATGTCCTGAACTCAGATCCAAGTAAATATATTTACCTACATGTAATCATTATTTTAAAATATAATCTGCAATAATAGACAATAATTAGCTATGTAATATGTTGGTTAAAAAAATGGCCCTTACAATATATAACCATGGACAAAACCAAAACATAATGCAAATTATATAATAATAATAATGAGGACTTTGTATAGCGCCTAATCTTTAGAAGCTCTAAGCGCTTTACAACATCAGACAACACCTATAAGATACTAAAACATATATAATATGATTACAAACACCATGAAATTAGAAAACATAAAAAAACATGTTGAGAATATTTAAGGTAGGAAACATTATTAGGTCTTTAAATTTGTTTTTTGCAGTCAAAATAAGTGTGTTTTGAGAGCACGCTTGAATGTGATCATTGTGTCTTTGTGTCTAAGTTCAGTGGGCAATTCATTCCACGTTGCTGGGTCCTGGTGTGCAAAAGAACGCTGTCCATATGACTTTATTTTCATAGTGGGAATAATGAGTATACGATTGTCAGAAGAGGAGCGTAAGTATCTTACTGGTGTATACACATGGGTGACGTCGGATAGGTATGTTGGACTAGAGTCCGACAGTGAAACGTAGCACAGAGAACACATTTTGTGTTTGATTCTGGATCGAATGGATAGCCAGTGTAGGGTACAGAGCAGCAGGGAGGTGTGCTCTGATCGTGGTACTCTAAGTATGATCCGAGCAGCTGTGTTTTAAACTTTATGAAGTTTTTGGAGTAGATATTGAGATGAACCAGACATAATTGAGTTACAGTAGTCCAGTCTTGAAAGTACTAATGAACACACAAGTGCTTTAGTGGCATTAACTGAAAGATATTTGCGAACTGAGCTCAGCTCAAGATATACAGCCTTGCATATGTTCATGACATGTTGGTGCAATGTGAGAGTACTGTCCAGAGTAACACCTAGGTTTCGTACTGATTGTGTGAATTTAATGTTGGTGTTGCTGATATTTATTGTTTGAGGTAAATGATGTGAATGAGAAAGTCTTTGTGTTGTAATCAGAATGGCCTCAGTTTTATCATCATTCATCTGCAGTTTGTTACATGTCATCCATGATTTCACATCAGAAATGCACCTCTCTACACCTTGGATGGTAGCATCAACTTCAGTTGGGTGGCTATATTTGTTTATTTGGGTATCATCACCGTACAGCTGGTGAGACACTGGATGAGGATCTATGATACTTGAGAGCGACTGAGTGTATAGAATGAAGAGAACAGGTCCAAGAACAGAGCCCTGTGGAACACCACAACATAGATCAACTGGGCTGGAGTGTATTCCATTTGCAGACACAGTTTGTGTCCTGTTGACCAGGTAGGACTTGAACCACAGTAAAGCTGTATCATGAATGCCAAATACATGCTGGAGACGGTGAAGTAATATATCATGGTCTATTGTGTCAAATGCTGCAAACAAATCAAGGAGGGTGAGGACTGTAATCTTTCCGCTATCCAAAGCAGAGAGATTGTCATTAACTACTTTTAGAAGAGTAGTTTCAGTACTGTGGCGATATGCAGATTGTTCATTGCTAGAAAGACTGTTTGAATTCAGATTAGATTCATAGATTTGCTTATGAATAGTGATTCAGGTGGAAAGCCAAAGCCTTTCAGCTTTACGGCGGTCTCTTTTAGCAGTGCGAAGCTGGTCCCTAACACTGCTATGCCATGGAGAACACTTTTGAATTGATACTCTGCACTTGGTAGCTGGGGCATGCATTAGCTTATTTCTATTTATCATACAGAGGTTTCTCTTAGTAGCAGATAACGGTGGAAGGTTAGGGACTGATACGTCAAGATGGCATATAATGCAGAGGTGATCTGATGCAAGTTCATGGGATACCAGGGAGGACCGTAGAATGTTATCATCAGTAGTAAATGGGGATACCCTAGCCTCAATGGGAATTATCATTACAGGACCCCCTGGGACAATCTAGCCTCAATGGAAATTTAACATGGAGAAAAATCGTGGGACAATCTAGCCTCAAGGGGAATTTAACATGGGAAAATGTCTTGGGTCACTCTAGCCTCAAGGGGAATTAAACATGGTGAAAAATCGTGGGTCACTCTACGTACAAGGGGGAATTTAACATGGGGGGAATAGAGTTTGGGTTTGTCTAGGGACAAGGGGAATTGAATATGGGATTTTTTTTTTTAAAATTTAAATTTAAATTTAAATTTAAATTTAATTTTAAAAAAAGGGGTAGGCAATGGAAAAGCTATCTCTTTTCGAGAAATATGGCTGGCCCTGAAAAGGGCCTTTGGGTTTATGTTAATGTATCCATTAACATAAAGGGCACCGCATTGGTCTTTTTCTTCTTGTTCTTAGGCTGCGTCTCACTGTTGGTCCGTAAATCAGCACTCTTTTCAGGCATCCTTGTCTTTCAACGTAGATCCTACGTATCCACAGACTGGTGTTTGTCCTGTGGACAACGGTCCACTTGGATCGGACATACATCGGTATGTCCGTCCTAAACATCATGGAAGACACAAGGGTGGATGACTCAACTGTGGTCCACATCTTGAAGCGACGAGAACAGGTGAATCAATGTAGTGAACTGCGCTTATTTATAGGCAGAGGTAGGATTGAAACGGATTGAGTTCATTCACCAATCCGAACACGCGTTACAAAATTCAGTCAGCTCGCATCCAATCCGAAGAGAGCAGTTTGTGACGTCACGTGGTCTATATAGATTCGCTAGCGCTTGTGTGCAGTCAATCTATGCGACAGTGATTCAACATGACGGAAACTCAGAAAACGATTCATTGGGGTGCACCAGCAGGGGAGACTGCCCAAGGGAACCCGGACTTACTTTCAGAAGAGGTACATTGGGATTTTGTGGATTTTCTTACCTCGCAAGAATTTGTTCCGGAACCTTCGTTACCTTCTTCATTACAGCAAGTGGAGAATTTTAGACAGAGACAGAAAGAAGAATTGGAGAAATTTATGCAACGACAAAAGGAAGCGGAACAAGCTTTTCTCCTACAGCAACAGCAACAGCAACAAGAAGAGGTAAGAAAAAAACAACAGCAACAACAGCAAGAAGAAGTAGCAGCAAAGAAACAAGAGGGTGAAAATCAAACGGCTACGGTACTGTTGGACATTTTAGCGGAGTTAAGAAGTCTGAAACAAATGTATCAGACTTCTTTATCACGACCGAAGAGAATACGACCTTCCCGAGCTAAACACGCCAACCCTGTGACTAAGCCTATCGTACCACCCTTAGTGATTTCAACCCAATCATCAGAAGTAGGCCTTGGCCGTGGCAAAGGCTTAAGGCAGTTAAAGTTGATTGGTTAAACTCACTCCTACACCATAAAGAAAAAAGGCCCTTTTCAGGGCCACCCACATTTCTCGAAAAGAAATACAATTTCAATTTGCCAATAACTCAAAAATAAACCCCACCCATTTTACCCTTATAGTACGTGTCTGTGTATGAGTGCGTGAGTGTAGCTTCTTATTTTAAAATCAAAACTCAAAGACACTTACCTTATATCATTAATGTATTCTTTTCTCCATAGTTACAATCCAATTCACAATTCACAACAGAACACTTTAATTAAAATTTCATTGACTTCTTCTTTCTCCTTATTTAGTCTCACTGTTTTTTGAATTTCTTCACCGTCGCACTCTTTTCCTCTTCTTCCTCCTCACTTTCTTCCCTTCTTCTTTTCTTCTCCTGTTTCTTTTTCTTCACCTGTCTGCTTTCTTCCTCTGAAAAATCCCTCTCTTCTTCCGAAGAATCCCTCTCTTCTTCTGAAGAATTCCTTTTTTCTTCTGACTCCTCTTGTTTCTTTTTTGGGCAATCTGGAGACCAATGTCCTTTTTCTTTACAATAATAACAGGTATCTTGACTTTTGTCTTTTTTAGCCCCTGTTTTTGTTCTTTTTTGACGGTCTGGACACTCTGAAGACCAATGCCCTTTCTTCTGACAGATATAGCAAGTATCTTGACTTTTATCTCGAAAGGAAGGAGAGTAGTCCGTAGGCTGGTCTGAAGAGAATTTTCTAATGACTCCTCGCAAAGCTCTGACGAAACGTTCCATCTGGGTAGTCTGTTCCATCGTTGTGCTCGGTTTGAGAGTGAAATGAATAGTGAAAGGACAAGACACACACCCTTTTATATACGCTGGTTTGTCATGACTATAAATTAGTCTATGGTGTTTAAACTTTAGTCATTTGACGTTTTTCACTCAAGATGAAACGATCCTATTCATTCGAGAAGAAAGAAGAAGAAGAAAGTAAGAGGCAGAAACGTGATCTATCGCCTCGTACCAGGGCTGAAATCTTGGCACAAATTCATGCCAGTGATTTTGAAGAGGACATGAGTGAACCAGAATCCGAGCCCTCTAAACCAAGTTCACCACCCTTAGTCAACCCTGAAAAGTACTATTCCATTCGAGAGACGGAAAAGCGCTCCTCTAGAAAATTTAGAACCACGGCTTACACCTACACGGTGAAGTTTAAAGATTTCAAGTCCGACGTACCCTTAGAGAAAGCAGAAGGGTTTATCACCGAGATGTGGGATTCTTTGCTCACCGCACTCAAGCGACAATGTCAAGCCAAAGAAGACGATCGCTTGACACTATCCATAGATCACGACGGTTTGAAATCCCCTGTTTGGATCGAGTTTAGCAGACCCGCAGAACTAACCCCTTCCAAAGTCATGGACAAGATTCAACACGTACAACAATCTAATGACCAGTTTGACATCACCGATGGTAAAGCCACACTGAAAATGGCCCACGTCTCTCCTCCTCAAGGGACTGGACGCAAAAAGATGTTATTGGTGGACGACCTTCGCAACACCAAAACAAGTCTCGTCCGAATTAACAACCCTCAAGACCAGATGTGTTTAGCTCGAGCCATCGTGGTGGGACGAACCTATGCCAACAAGAACGACACGACAGAATGGAAAAGAGCCTGGAAAACTATTCGACAATCGGACCGAGCCAAACAACGAAACGAAGCAGAACTCCTGTTGCAACAAGCTGGCCTGTCCAAAGACACACCCTGTGGCATTCCTGAGATGCAAAAATTGCAAGATGCCCTAGCTCCACGCTACACCTTGAAGGTGCACCCTCAAGAAATGCGTGGGTCTCTGTTGTTTCGAGGCCAAGATTTTAAGGACGGAAAATACATTCATGTCTATTATCACGATGAACATTTCGATACCATTACCAGTATCACTGGATTCCTGGGATACGGTTATTATTGTGAGAAATGTGATTATGGTTATAACAATCGAGAGCAACACAAGTCTTGTGGATGGAAATGCCCAGGATGTTTGGCCTCTCCACCCTGTCTGAGCGAAGAACCAGTGCCTTGGTCAACTTGTCTGCGCACGTTTGTCAGCCCTACCTGTTACCAGCAACATTTGAAAACACAAGGTTCACAGAAGAAATGTGCTTGTCAACTCCTGAGATTGTGCCCTACGTGTGGACAAGGCATACGTACCAATAGTACCAAGGCACACGTATGTCGAGGAAAGAAAAAATGTCACATTTGTCACCACATCGTGGACTTGGAACACGAATTTTACGTGCAAAAATACCAACCCCCACCAGAGGAAGAGGACGGTCACAAGAAGAAAGGCAATTTCATCTTTTTCGATTTCGAATGCATGCAAGAGACCGGCATTCACATTCCTAATTTCTGCGTGGCTCATCGAGCGTGCGAGAAGTGCATTCAAGAACCTATCTTCAGTCATTGCCCTCACTGCAGCAAGATTCCTGGAGGGCGTGAAAAAATCTTTCGGGGACCGAACACGTTAGCCGATTTTGCCCGATGGGTCTTAGACCCCATCGACAAGACGTGGAGCCAAGAGGACATCGAACGTTACGGAGATTGTCATCGTCATGCCACAGTGATGGCTCACAATTTCTCCGGATACGATGGACAGTTTCTTTATACGAAACAAGGCACCGAGCGTCCTAAAGTCACTTTGAACGGAGCTAAAATCATTTTCATGCAAGTGGGACAAGTACAGTTTAAAGATTCGATGAGCTATTTGGCCATGCCTTTGAGTCGAATGCCTAAAACGTTTGGAATGACAGAAATGGCTAAAGGGTACTTTCCACACTTTTTCAATATGGAAGCCAATCAACATGCCGTTCTACCCCATTTGCCTGAGGCTCACTATTACGACCCCGACAACATGCGTACCGAACAACGAGAAGCTTTCTACGCTTGGTACCAGGCTCACGCCTCGGACCCTTTCGACTTTCAGGAAGAAATGCTAAAGTATTGTCGTTCCGACGTGGACATTTTACGGCGTTGCTGTGGAAAATTTCGAGAACTGTTCATGGAACACGGAGGGGTCGATCCTTTGAAAGAAGCTTGCACCATTGCCAAAGCGTGTTCCTTAGTGTACCGACAACGATTCATGCCTGAAAACACCGTGGCTGTCATCAGCCCTCAAACGACCCACTATGTCAAGCGTCAATACTCGGTCAAAGCCCTACGCTGGTTACATTACTTGTGCGACAAGGAAGACAAATGGATTCAGCATGCCCGCAACGGAGGAGGCGAAAAGACCATCGGAACGTATTCGGTCGATGGCTGGGACTTAGAAAACCCCAAGATCGTGTACGAGTTTAACGGTTGCTTATTTCATGGATGTCCCGTCTGTTACCCTGACCGTGACACTAAAAATCAGTTTTTGCAACGAACCATGGAAGACTTGTACCAGGACACTTGTCAGGGACGCCTAAAGTTAGAACAGCAAGGATACCAAGTGGTGGAAATGTGGGAACACGAGTACGATCACCGTTTGAAAACCGATCCCGAGTTTAAACGCCTCGTGGAAAGTTACCAGTTCATGGACCCGTTGAACCCGAGGGATAGTTTGTGCGGAGGAAGGACCAATGCCACCTGTTTGCTGTACCAAGCCGACGAAGAGAAAGGAGAAGAAATCAAATACTTGGACGTGTGTTCGCTGTATCCCTACGTGTGCAAATATTGTCGCTTTCCCGTAGGGCACCCGCAATTGCTGACGGAACACATCGACCTGAAAAACATTCGACAATACGAAGGCTTGATCAAGTGTAAAGTTTTGCCTCCCACGAACCTATACCATCCCGTCTTACCTCACCATTGTCAAGGCAAACTGATGTTTCCCTTGTGCCGTACTTGTGCCGAAACGTGCAACCAGGACCAACCTTGCCATCACAGCCAGGAAGAACGTGCCTTGACGGGAACCTGGGTCAGCGTGGAATTGTTCAAAGCTCTGGACATGGGATACCAACTGTTAGAAGTGTACGAAATTTGCCACTTTCCCAAGACACAACAGTACCACAAGGGTGACCCTACTCAGAAAGGCATTTTCGCCGACTACGTGGATGCCTTTTTGAAACTGAAACAAGAAGCCAGCGGCTATCCTTCCTGGTGTCACACTCCCGAAGACCAAATACAATTCAAAGAGAAATGCTACGAACAAGAAGGCATCTCTTTAGACCACATCGAAAAAAACGAAGGCAGGCGATCGTTTGCCAAAGTGATGTTTAAATTGCTTGTGGGGTAAAATGGCACAACGACCGTGTTTACCCAAGACGGAATATTTGACAGAACCTTCCCGCTACTTCCAGATGATTCACGACAAAACCAAATACATGAAACACGTGGACGTCGTTCGCGAGGATTTAATCTTGGTCAATTACGAAGAAGATCTGGACTTTGTACAAGACGACCCTTTTGGAAATGTCATCATTGCGGCTTACGTGACAGCTCATGCTCGCTTAAAATTGTACGAAGCTTTAGAACTGTTAGAAGAACGCGTCCTGTGCTTTGACACGGACAGTTGCATTTACATCCATCACCCGAGTCAACATCACCCTGACATCGAAGGAGACCGTTTAGGAGCCTGGACAGACGAGCATCCCGACGACAAGATTCTAAGTTTCGTCAGTGGTGGTCCCAAAAATTACGGCTACGAATACCGGGACAAACAAGGAGAAGTGCACACGACGTGCAAAGTGAAAGGACTGACTCTGAATCATCGTACCAGTCGAGTGGTCAACTTTGGGGTATTGAAAGAAGCCTTGCAATCGGGAGAGGATGGAAACTTTAAAGTGACCACCTATCAACCGAACAAGATTGTACGTTTACCCACTCACCACATCGTCAGTCGGCCCCTAGAAAAAGTCTATCAAATCGTGTACCAGAAGCGAGTGAGACTTCCCAATCACTTTACGTTGCCGTACGGTCACGTCGGTATTGGTCTGTATATGAAAAGGAACCCTAGGCAAGATCGATAGTTCATTGTTCATTGAAGTAACTTACCATGTCGTTGACGAAGAAGAAACCAGATTGGTTAGGAGTCAAATGTTGGACATCACCGAGACCAGGGTTTTGAGGCTTGGACACAAGAGTTGGCCCAGTATGCACGAGAGTTATTCAAGGAAAAAAGTTACTTTTCAACCTGTGTTAGTGACGGTGCCAGAAGAACCCGTCACCCAGGACAGGACTGTCGTGGACAGGCCTGAAAGACCCTTTCGGGAGGACACTTGTGTGACCTTACCCCCTACTATAGAACTGGTTAGAACTTTACCCAAAACATGTGGTTGTTGTACAGACACTTGTTTTTATTCCACGTTCATGGTTATCATGTGCCTTTTATTCTTGTACTTAAGCCTTTGGCTTTTATGCATTTTTGTCTTTCGTATTCATGTTTGAAAAAAACATTCAATAAACGTGTTCTGAAAAAGTATATAAACTCTTGTCTTGTTTGTTTTTCGTGTCACAAGTGACATTCCTCACACTATGGCTACCTCTGCTGTCTCTGCTCCCTCTTCCTCTACTGTCAAAGTCATCGACGAACACTTAGATCGTGCTAGTTGGGAGGCTTTGTATCTTCGCCATCCCTTTAACATGCTCACTGCTGGACCTAGCGGTTCTGGCAAAACCGAATTCGTCAAACGTTTGATCGAACATAAACATCATTTGATCGATCGACCACCTCAACGAATCGTGTGGTGTTACAAAGAGTGGCAATCGGCGTACAGCCTCTTGCGAGAAAGTCAAGGCGATTCCATCGTGTTTGTGGAAGGCATTCCTAAAGAAGACGACGGCATCGTCTCTGACTCCCGTCAAACCCATTTGGTCATTTTTGACGACATGTTAGGAGAAGACGAAGAAGAAATTAAACTGTGGTTCACGCGCAAAGGGCATCACCGTAATGCCAGTGTCGTTTACATCACCCAAAATTTGTTTCAACAAAGTAAAGCCCATCGCACCATCAGTCTCAATGCGCATTACGTGGTCTTGTTTAAAAGCCCTCGAGATAAATCGCAAGTGCAAGTCTTAGCCAAACAGTTAGGAACGCCTTGGCTGACTCAGGCGTACGACGATGCCACTCAAACTCCACACGCCTATTTATTCGTCGATTTGAAACCTACGACTCCCGAGGATTTGCGATTTCGTACCCACTTGTTTCACCACTGGTGCCAAGACGGAGGGCCTGTCCTGTACACGTGTCCGTCCTCGACTTCATTTCACTCCCCATAAAAAAAATCTATAAAAACCTCAGACCCTTTTTCGTCTGTCTCACTCTCAGTGCGAACATGACGTCCCTTCAGTCGCATCTTCCGTCAAATTGATTCGTGCCTTGTATGGCATCAGTCGAGAAAAAGATCCACAAACACGAGCTCGTGTCTTAGAAGCTAGTCTCAAAGAAGTCTTACGATGGTTCACGGTGACGGCACGTCAATTACTCCAAGGAATCATTCAGATTCCTCATCAAACCAAACGCTTTTTCGATCGAAACAAAGTCGCTTTGGTCCAACTGGCCGATCCCCGCATCGACACTCAAACCAAAAAACAAATCATTTTGAAACCTGGAGGGAGCGGTACTCTAGGAGGGGTCATCATTCGCTCACTCTTAAGATGGGATCCTAATGCCCCCAAAGTTATACCCAAGACAAAAGTCCAACGAAGCCCCAAGAAGAAAAAGACCAGGTCCCCAAGGAGAACTTCTCCAGTGGCAGGACCCTCCTCTGACCAGACACCACCACCCCGGAAAAAGAAAAGAAGCCCCCAGAAAAAGAAACAGAGAAAAAGTCCCCAGAAAAAGAAAAGTCCACAGAAAACTAGTCGCAAGAGAGGCACTTCGGCCAGGACGCAACCTTACACTCGCAAACCACGACCTGCCACGGCGGTGACTGCGTCTCCGGCAGCCTCACGTTTGTCCACTTCTCCGTTAATGACACCCAGAACTGAAGAGTACTTGGAGACGTTGATCACACCAAGAACTTCTCCGTTGATGACCCCCAAAAGAACTTCCCCAGTGGCAGGACCTTCCAATTTAGTGGCAGTGGCTCCTGCTCACAAAGTACCTTCTCCCAAAATCAAAGTTCAAGAAAGATCGGGCATGTTACAAAGTTTACTGGATTTGTCCAAGCAAGAACTGGCTCGATTTAGTCCGTTACGTACCCCTGCACGACGTGTCATGCCTGTCCTCAAACTAATACGACGTCAAGACAATCAGTGGCGACGCGTTCCAGTATAAAAAAGGCCTGTGACAAAGTCGGGGTATCAGTGTTTTTTGGTGCTCCTGAAGACTCAAAGATGTCACCCTCCAGAAAACCCCAAGGAAAGAAAAGGAAAGGACTGCCACCACGTTTAGCCAAACATGGGGACATGTTATCTGTCCTGTCCAAAGCTTCTCCACCCCTACGAAAAAAACTCATTCAAACGGCCTCCAAAGAGGTCATCGATACCGTGTGCGAATGTTGTTTGAACGTTTTGAAAGGCACGATCCCTTTGTCCAAACACCAGAAACAATGCTTAGGCAAACATCGTCACGTTCTTCGCCAAATGGTTCAAAAGAAAATTCCCATTCGTCAAAAAAAGAAGATGTTAGTGCAACGTGGAGGTATTTTACCTCTCTTGTTAGGCCCCATACTGAAAGGAGTCTTGGGAACCATGTTGGGAGGACTGGTGGGAGCAAGATAAAAAGGCCTCGGAAGTTCCAAGATCTCAGAATCGACCCCTGACAACCCCATGGAAGGACGATAACTAGCTTTAGTACCTTACAAACGATGGATGGAATACCATCGGTGGCAAGAACAACACACCCCGCATTTACCTCCCAATCCCCATTTGAGCGAGATGTCCCAGTTACAACACGAATTGCAGTCCTTGATGGATCGCCAAGATTTGTCCGAAACAGAAAAATCGCAAAAGTACGGTCAACTCTTGCAACGACTGCAACTCTTTCACCAGAAAGCTTTAGACGAAACAGCTCTACCCACTCTGAAAGATTTTAAGACCTTGATGAAAAGTCCAGCACCATCACCAGTACCAGTACCAGTACCACCAGTACCAGTGACCAAGACAGAGAAAGGAAAAGAAGAAGAAGAAGAAGGGTTTCAAACTCCACCAGAAAAAGTACGCAAGTTAACAACACCACCTACCTCCAGAATTGGATGGATTAAAAAGATGATGGCCACCTCTTCTTCATCACAAGAGAAAAAGAAAGTGAAGACAGAAGTGAAGACAGAAGTGAAACAAGAACCGATATCCCCCGCTCAGACATCCTCCTCCTCTTCAACACCTATTGCCGGTCGCACACGCAAAGCATTGCAATCCAAGAAAATACCCCAAGAGAAAAAGAGTAGCATCCTCCAAGAGTGGGTGCCTTATTAACACACCAACCAACACAAAAAAATGGAAAAAGTCTTAGCCAGCATTTACTACGATCCCTCCCATCCTGCAGGTTACGCAGGAGTTCAAAAATTGTATCGTGCTGCCAAAACGCAACTGAAAAGTCTCCGTTTACCTCAAGTGCAACGATGGTTACAAGAACAAGCTACCTACACTTTACACAAACCCATTCGACGCAAGTTTGCCAGAAGTCGCACCCGAGTGGAAGGCATCGATCATCAATGGCAAGCCGATTTAGCCGATGTCTCTCATTTGGCCAGCTACAATCGTGGCTACAAATATTTGTTTTGTGTCATCGACGTCTTTTCCAAATTTGCTTGGGTCGTACCCTTGACTTCCAAATCGATCAGCGAGTTAGTGCGAGCCCTGCAACGGGTGTTGAAACAAAGCGGTCGTCACCCTCTTCGATGGCAAACGGACAAAGGTACCGAATTTCTGAACCAAGCTTTCCTAAAAGAATTAAAGAAACGTGACATTCATTTTTTTACCAACGAGAATCCCGAAACCAAAGCCAGCATCGTGGAACGTTTTCAACGCACTTTGAAAGAACGCATGTGGAAATATTTTACGCATCACCACACTCTGAAGTACATCGACATCTTACCGCACCTGGTGCAAGCGTACAACCAATCTTACCATCGAAGCATCGGACGTGCCCCGCAAGACGTGACTCCCGACAACGAAGTGATGGTGTTTGAGCGTCTGTTTGGTACGTCCCCGACGAGGGCTGTCCCCAAGAAAAGTGGAGAGTTGGCCGTAGGAGATTGGGTGCGCAGTGGCAAAACCAAACGCACTTTTGACAAAGGTTACTTACCTAACTGGACGACCGAACTGTTTCGCGTCACTGGACGAGTGCATGGCCGTCATCCTGCCGTCTATAAATTGGAAGACATGAACGGAGAAGTGCTCAAAGGAACGTTTTATTTGCCCGAGTTACAACGTGTGACCAAAAAAGAAGACGACGTGTACGACATCGAAAGCATTCTCGAACGCAGAACCCGTAAAGTGGGCAAACGACGTGTCAAAGAAGTCAAAGTACGTTGGAAAGGATATCCGCCCAGTTTTGATTCTTGGATCGACGCTTCGCAAGTCATCGACTATAAAAAGAAGTGACCATCATGCCTTTTCACACAGAGCAGCAGGGAAGTTCTACAGACCAGACGTTCCAGACCAAATAAACCTTCCTACGAGAACTTTCTCCGTAGAAGCCTCAGATTTCAAAAATAAGCCTTCCTACGAGAATTAATTTGCGTAAATTCACTCCCGACTGCAATTTTTTGTGTGCAAATTCAATGATTCTAGACAAGGATTTTGGGGGGGGGGAAATTTATTCTGGTGTCGATGAAGTTTGCGAAGATTTGGCTGCCTTTTCATGAATAAATTTGATCGAGACCGATTCGATATCTACTACGCGGATCATGAAGATTTATCGTGATAAAACCATGCGGTATTGCCTGAGCGCGGCTGAAGAAATTTTTAAATTTGTTTATGTCCATATCGCCGTTGCACCAAGTCTGATGAATATTTCTCAGCGTGTGAGTATCAACGCCATTGAACACCGACAAAATGTTACAATTGTCCCTAATGACTTTAGGAATTTGCGTATATCGCTGCGTCACGTAAATCACATCGGTGTTCTTGTGTCTGCCACGCGAGAATATCCTAGGTGGATTAGTTTGCTTGTCCAGCATAACATCATCGAATACGACAAGATTATTAACATCGCCATCTAAATTTTCCACGGATGGGGTATCATTGATGTCTGTGATGAATTCTATGGTGCCTTCGTCGGTATTGTCGCTAAATTCTTTTAGTACCTGATAGCAACGCTGATCATCAACGGACGGTGCAACCAAATACAATTTATCCCATTTTAGCCATCGCATTATCAAATTTAGCAACAACTGCGTCTTTCCAGAACCGGACGGGCCGATAATTATCATCCTTATCGAATTCGGTAACACCGCGTTATGTTTCGCTTGCTCACGTTTCTTCGTGGCCGAAAAATCAATTACATTCATGTTACTAGAATATTATGGATCTATATTGTGTTAAGTGTCGCACTCGCACAGCTACGATAAATCCAACCGAAATCGTCACACGCAACAACAGGAACGCAATTGCAGGAGAATGCGAAGTTTGCAAAACACGCAAATTCAAATTTGTAAAAAAAAAAATAGAAAAATCGGAGGAGACTTCGCATCCCTCTTGTCAAAATTACCCGGAACTCCCTGGGCGAAATATCCCGGAGAGAAACATTTGCCAGGATACAATTACTGCGGACCCGGCACAAGGCTCGATATAAGACTCAACGATAATAATCAACCAAATCCCGGCGAGGATCCAGTAAACGCCATCGATAACGCGTGTTACTATCACGATCTTGCGTATCGCAGCGGGGATTTACAACAACGGCATCTCGCTGATGTCAGGCTAATTCATGCAATAGACGCGATTCCTAACAAAAGTTTCAAAGAAAAATTGGCAACTTGGTTGATAAAAGGCGCAATGAAAGGTAAATTAGTATTCGGCGCTGGTAAATAATAATGGAGCAAATATATTATTCTCCGCGAGGATTCTGGCGAGGAAAATCAGCAATAGCCAAACTCGCCAAGGCAGCAAAAGTAAAACAATCCATCGCTGAATCGTGGTTATCGAAACAGGCAGTCTGGCAAATTTATCTTCCTCCGCCTAAGAGAATACCGTATGCGAGTTTCTCAGTCAGCGTCCCTAATGAAGTTCATCAAGCTGATTTAATGTTTCTTCCTTACGATACCGTCGACGGAGTCACATATAAATACGTGTTAACGGTTGTTGATATCGCTAGCAGATACAAGGAAGCGGAACCGTTATCGAATAAAACAGCAACGGAGATCGCTAAGGCGTTTAGCGAAATTTATTTACGATCTCCATTAACATGGCCGAAGCTTCTCCAGGTTGATCCAGGTCGAGAATTTCTTGGCGCGGTTACTTCACTGATGAAAAAGAATAATGTTAAAATCCGTCGCGGTATTGTAGGTGTTCATCACAATCAGGCTATCGTTGAGAGATTCAATAAAACTCTTGCAGAACGATTATTCGGATACCAATACGCGCGTGAATTTATTCAAGATAATCGATCTCATGATTGGGTATCGAGGTTGCCTCATGTGATTAACGCACTAAATAACGAGACAACGAGAACAATAGCAATGAAACCTGCAATTGCAATTACAAAACCAAATATACCCCTAAAGCGAGATTCCACAATTTCGCCTGTGTTAGGTAACGTCACGGTCAGGTACTTATATAAGGAAGGAGAAGCCGAGGGAGGAAGAAAAAGAGCAACCGATCCAAATTGGAGCGTAACAACACACAAAATATCAGCCGTAACAAGATCGTCAGGGAGACCGGCAATTTATTTCCTAGATTCACTAGCACCACAGCGCGGATTTACCAAGGAGGAATTACAGATAATACCGAAAGATACTCAACTACCGCCAGCGTCATTAATGTGAAACCGAATTCTACCTAACTGAGATAATTTTCTTACCCTCGACACGGCTAAATAAACTAAATTTGACCAGGAAATTCTATCATCGACGATCCAAACTTGGCCATCCACGGTCAATCCCTGTGATGAATGTATCGTTGTTGCGTATCCAAGTTTCCATGGCGATCTTTCTGCGTTTATCGCGTCATTAACAAGATTAATATCAACAAGAATAATATCGTTCAAGACCAGGATCTTTTCCTCTCCGCAGGGTAAAGTAACACTGATATTTTGTTTTCTGGTATCAGCGGGCCTGTAACACAACGGCACCTGCAATGTTGGAAATTTCTCGCAATGCAGCTTAAATAACATTTCCTGAATAACATCACGAACAATTTTCCTACTAGCAACAATCAGATGATCGGGACGCCACAAATTTAGAAAAATATCCATCGGAGTCTCGTCGATTATTCTTCTCATCACATCGCATTGAATTTTATTCGGTTGTAATCGAATTATTTTCTTAAATTTAGTCAGTAAAATATCATCGGATCTATAATCGGCGTCGATTTCCTCATAATAATCAACGAAATTCCTGAGCCATTCGTGAGGAGATTCACCATCAATCGGATCAGGCTGGCCATGATCTCCGCACATTACCACGGCGGTATTTTTCCCCTCCAGCCAGATCAGGAACGATTTTAATACAACTAAATTTACTGTGCAAATTTCATCAAATATTATGATCTTGTTGATATATTTATTTCCCATACGAGCCGAATCCCATAATCCACCGCTGTATTTGAAATAACTATGATACGTACCAGAATCAACGCCGCGTTGCCTTATTTCTCGCGCTAATCTGTGAGTTGGAGTCAACACTATCATATCAGATTTCGCAAATAAATTTATCGCTCGCGTTGTTTTACCGCTACCGCCAGGTCCATTTAGGTAAACAAATTTGTTACGTGAAATCGGGTCAAATGCGGATGCAGCCGTCGATATTTCCTCGCATTTATCTCGATGAAATTTATCGCAATCTTCGACATCGGCGTCCTCACAGTAATCTAGGATATCTTCGTTTTTTATCCTCCAAGTGCCCCAAGAACCATCAGCGATTAAATTATCCAGCCTATACTGATATTTCTTATCGAGATAAAACGAATCCGTTGCGACCCTTACCGCGATATCAGAAAATTTATTTATCATCGACAGTAAATTTATGCTCACATAAGCGAGCATCGATGATCTCAAATGCGTATACTGCGCTGATTCTCCGTCAAGGTAACTAATTACGGTACCTAACTTTACTCCGTCAATGATAATATTCTCTCTGTTGCAGAATATCCCTCGCGATACCGTATCGGCTATAATAAAGTCCATCTCAGCATCGTTGATAAACAACCTAGCGTGTCGGTGTTTATGATCAACGGATCCTCCTTGAGTAAATTTGCCAATTATTTTTCTTCCAATATCCTTCGCGTTTTCACAATCCGTCGGTAGCCACACTTCAGTTTGTTTTCTATACGATATAATCGCCTCGCTCACCGTCAACGATACCAACATCGACGAATCCAGCATATATCTCAACAACACTATAGGGACCCAACGACGCTGCGATAAATGCCGACCAAACCAAATATAACAAATTTTATGTAAATTTTCAGCAAACTCGAATGAAGTAACACAAGCGAATCCGGTCATAACAAAATCTGGCAACGGCCCGTTAATTGCTACCCTTGTCATTTCGTTGGTGGGATGGCCAAATTTAGCAAAATAATCCACACAATCGCCATATCCAAGAAAACTTCCAGGATAGCACGCGCTCATATCAACGGAGATCATATCTTCGAAGTAATATTTGGTATTCCACAATCCGCCATGGCCGTATTCGATACAGCTAAGTTGAATATCAGTGAGAAATTCGTTCCTTGTAGGTTTCCACGAATTTCTTTCTCTGGCAGCGTGAGCAGCAACAGATGGAACAGTAAAACAATTTGTCAGTAATTGATCAGGATTTGACGAATATTTCACCGCGATATTTTTCATAGATTCATGTAATTTTTTATCTCGATAAATATCCCCTCGAGGCAAGATAAACTGATCATATTTTTCTTCGCTCGAGAATAACCAAACCTATATCGGATCAGATGCGGCTAATATTTTGATATATCGAAACATGGCATCGGAATTGTCTTTTGCGTCTTCCACGGGATAAAATTTAACAGCGCGATCTCGCGGGAATATCATTACCGACTGCGACCACGCATGTGAATTATGATCAACAATCTCGATTGGTACTCCTCGAGATTTATACGGCGACGAGTATAATATTTCTCCCGATAGCGTTTTCACCGTGATAGGAAATTTAAGTTTCTTGCTCAACACAGCAACATCGTCAATCGATGCGCCATCAACAACTGTCTTCGCCCACGCGTTAATTTTATTCAACCTCAACTGAGTCAATCCGGATCCGCGACGAGCGTTTTTCATGTGCTCGATAACGCGCTCGGCAACGCAATTTATCATCGGTGATTCTTTCATCGCGGGTAGATTTTTCACATCCGGGTTGTTATTTAGCCGATAAATTCCATAAACAACAGCACTAGATGGATACGCCCTAGCATAATAAGGACCGTCAATTCCCAATAATAATCCTGGCTTCGAATTTTTATCAAGAACGACGTTTTTCTTACCGCCACGCACGGGATCTCGTTTATCGCGAATAATCCAAGTGTCGTCAGGCATTTGCGCAATAAATTTTATCCCAAAGATAAATCGCTCCTCGGAATGCGAGTTTTTTATATGCTCGATTATCTTCTTGGCCCGTTCCAGATTCATCGTAGCATCAACAGCGTTAGTTTTCCATGTCGACCAAACATGAATCCCCCCATCATCGAAAAATTCTTTTTTGGCGCGATCGACCTCAGGAATGATATATTCTGCCTCATCAAGATCAAATGTATCCATTATTATATTTTAGACAAATATTTAAATTATAATATGCAGTGCAAATGGATACCAATCGGATCAACAAAATCATGCGACAAATCCTGCAGAGGCGATTATTGTGGCGCTCATATATATGCAATTCGACGAGGCAGTAAAGGACCACAACGGTGTTTAGTTTGTCAAGTTGGCACGCGAGGAAAGACTCGATTGTGTCTGGCTTGTGGAGGGAAAAATTATCGGGAATTGCTCAGATATTACAAAAAGAAATCTTCCTCGGTGATAACATGCGAAGAGGATTACATTAATCGATTCAAGGCAAATTATGATTTAAACAAATGGAATATTGTATATGGAAATGAAATCGACGATTCCTGCAATGAAAATCACACACGAGTATAGATCTCATCCAACCATCGAGGGTTACGAGGCATCATCTGATGGTACTGTCAGAAACATCAAAACAAAGAATCAAGTCGGTAATGTTAATAATTCGGGTTATCTTATGTTTACTATCAACAAAAATAATAAAAGAAGAGGAACAAATTATTATAATCACAGATTTGTATTCGAGTGTTATCACGGACCTATCAAGATAGGCCTTGTTATCGACCATATTGACGGAAATAAACTTAACAACAAAATATCTAACCTTCGCGCAGTAACTCAGAGTGAAAATTGCATATCCGGCAATACCGGCGGTGGACGGCGACTAGCTAAGGCGGTTAAATCGATAAATCAAGCAACAGGCGAGGAGATGATATTCACGTCGATGACCGCCGCCGCAAAATATTTCAGTATTGACTCACACTCGGTGAAATTCGCGGCAGAAAAAATATATAACGCGACATTTTCTTATAAAATTGGCGAGTGGATCAAATTTTACTATATCCCAATAATATTCGACGAAGAATAATTGAATATTACAGGATTAATATAACATGAATGAACAAACCATAAGCAATATCATCGAAGCCATCGATGACCTGAAGAAAAAATAAATCTTCCATCGGAGTTGGACACAAATAAAATCCGATCCGAATTTGAGACGATTGTTCAAGGGAAACTTGAATACAAATACACGCTGCCGTCAGAATACAAATTAATAAAGAAAATCCAAATTGCGATGTATCAATCGCTTGCGACTGTCAGCGATGATCGCGTCGAGGATTTTGTTAAATTATCTACGCTGGTAGAAAAAGCTAGATTGATTTTATCCGACGAATATGAATCAAGAAAAATTACAAGCTCGCGCATCAGACAGTTGAAAAAGCTTGTCGATGAGAACAAGGCCAAGGAAATATCCTCCTGAAAAATTCCACAAATAACAAAAAAAAACAAAAATTATTAATTTTGAAAATTTCCCTGGATTTTATTTATTTTTTTGTAATTTTGACGGGTATTTACCCCAGCAGATTCACGAAATTATATAAATTACATAATTTTGACGGGTATTTACCCCAGCAAATTCACGAAATTATATAAATTACTCGATTTGACGGGTATTTACCCCATAAAAAACATAAAATTACGCAAATTTCCTAATTTTATTTATTTTTTTTTTATTATTTACCAAAATAATTTATTTACTGAAATTATCCAATTTTCTTTGTTTTTACGGGTATTTACCCCATCAAAAACATAAAATTATACAAATTTCACAATTTGACGGGTAATTTACCCGGCAGATTCACGAAATTATATAAATTACTCGATTTGACGGGTATTTACCCCATCAAAAAAAAACAAAAATTACTAATTTTGAAAATTTCCCTGGATTTTATTTATTTTTTTGGCCCATTTTTCCTTGGTGTACAGATTCTCACGATTTTACCAGTAGATTGATACTAACAGTTTCCCCGCGGATATCAAGCAAATTTCCCTTCTGGTCCGTTAGTTTGAAATTTATCTTCGACAACAATCGATTATGACATCTTAGGTAAAACGGATTCACTGGCTCCTTTATTATCAAAAAACCCGGAGATGCGCTAGGTGAAAACGAATACAATATAAATCCCTGCTGCGCTTGATTTGACTCTGACGAATCAACATTGTAACTGCCTTCGACAACATCCGCGTGAAGATAAATCGCGATAACTTCCGTTATATTAACGATACCTGGCGAGATATGCCGCCCCTGCCCGGCGGGATCGTTATTGTGTTTGAGAATCAATTCCAATTGTACTTTTTTAGTCCACGCGGCATGTAACTTCGGAAATAAATCATCGATGGTATCAGTAACAGATTTTCTCATTTTATCAACGTCATAATCGGGAAATTTGAAATTTGGTAGCGTTTCCTCGGTTAATCCAAATACTCTCATGAATTTTTGTTTTTCTCCTGAATTTCTGATCAACTCGAATTTGCTAATAGGAAGAACATAATCGGCAATTGATATATCGTCGACTATCGCCTGAATAAACATTCTATGATAATATTCAACATCATTCGCGAGTTGATTTAAAATCTTCACGCGTTTGATAATTTCGCTACATGAGCCTGATTTATTTAAGATGCATTCATGAAAGGATTCCCGCAATAAATTTAATTGTATTGTATGTTCTTGAATAAATTCGTCGAGGGTTCTTCTTACCAAGATACCGTCTATGGGGGCTATTATCTTAATGTGGGTAGCGTCGAAGATTTTCACACCGGGGGGAATTTTAGGAAGAGGCAACCACGAGAGAATTCTTTCGTTAATAAAAGTAAAAGCGAATATTACCAGGTTAATTTTGTGGTTATTCATGAGGTTGATGGCGCTATCGATCAGAGGTTTGTGTTTGATATCTCCATACCATCCTTCGTCGGTGGTAAAATTTTCTTTTTTTGGTTCCGGTTGCTCTGGAGGAGCTTCCTCGTACCAACCTGGAATAATAAAATCTGATTTTTTTGGTTTTGCTAGAGGTGCGATTTCAGGCCAACCTAATATGGTCCTAATCGATGATTGGTAAATATCTACCATATATGGTGATTTCACTTCTATCATCGATGATAGCGTTGGTTCGTGCGCAGATATTTTTATTCCCGGAGTAGCATCGCCGGTTATATTTGATATTCTGGTGGTAAATTCCTTATCCAGCTGATCAATTTCGTAACTGCCTGTTGGTATGCCAACGACGATCCAATCAGGTGTTCCATCGGGTTTGTTTTTGTTGGCAAAAACAAGTGAATTGTTTGATAATAATCTGCCAAATGACGTCGATCTAACATTAGGCCAGCTGTTATAGACACGCAATTGTGTTAACGCAATTTCTTTGACGCTGATTGGTGTTGGAAAATTGATGCTAAATTCTGGATTGGTTGAGCTTAACGATATTAACGTCGTTGTCGGCGGTGTCGTGTTTGTCACGATCTGGGCTAGCTCGGACATTATTAATATTCATTTGTTCAATCTCCGAGTAAATACTTATCATTACCGAAAATTCTGAATCGGAGATAACGCCATCGTTGAGACTCTCCGAAAGTAGCGATGATAATTTCGAATACGCGTCGTTGATCTTGGTTAGTTTGTTTTTGTACAACGATAATTTCTCACTCGTGCATGATGAGATTTTTTTTGCTACGATATTGAGAACACCAGCGATTGTCGTTGTTGACGAGATTATTATCGTTGCAACGATTGGCGCTATTGTTGTTACCGCGGATAAAATTATTCCAGCACCGGCGACTACCGCAGATACCGTGTACACGGCGACATCAATGATAACTAATCTACGCTGGTATTTTTTTATTTTTACCTGATACTCGTCGAGGAGCTTTTTTAGCGAATCCTGCCATGACCTCGCCTGATTGTAACGATAATCCGATGCGGTCATTTATTAGTTAATTTACCTGACTAATTCCTTGGTAAGTCGGTTTTCCGTTTTCAAATGATTGGGGGTTTTCCTATCTCGACAACTACGACTGGCTCGGGTTGACCAATTACGGCCCAAACCGATAAATATTCGAAAATTGCAAAATAATGAACTGGTTCCGTGATGGTTCTGCCTTCCGGTTCTAGTTTAAAAGTTTCAGTGTTATTTTCATCCATGGAAATAATGAAAAATCCAGGATAATGTTCATAAATTTCATGATGATCGACCGTCACGTTAAATTTTGCTGACCCCGTAATAAGATATACTCGATATACACCCTGAATTGGCGCGGTAAAGCTAAAGGAATCATTCTCGGGTGTCCAGGTAATATTTTGTGTCCTCAGCACAAACGGTACATTACAGGGAAGATTTTTTGTTATTACAATATTTGGTATCGAAATACGCGCTAATATTGGAAGATTCACCGACGATATTTCTGCGTTAATATCGTTAATTTTTTTAGTCGCAATGATAAGATCCCCGCTCAATTTTGATATTTCACCGAGGTAAATGAATCCGTCGACCTTTTCATTCACTAATGCGCGTACCACTTTAATTTCATCGTTAATTTTAGTAATATCCTCGTCGATTTTTCTTGTTTTCTCGTTGAGGTCGTTATGTGATGTTTTATCGGATTTTTCGTTTACGATTTGGCGCACTGCGTTAATATCATCGCTGATGGATTTTGTTTTCTCGTCGTGTGATGTTTTATCAACCTTTTCGTTTACGATTTGGCGTACCGCGTTAATATCATCGTTGATGGATTTTGTTTTCTCGTCGTGTGATGTTTTATCAATTTTTTGACTTACTAATTCACGCATCACATCAATATCTACGCTGATTTTAGTAATATCCTCGTCAATTTTTCTTGTTTTCTCGCTGAGGTCGTTATGTGATGTTCTATCGGCTTTTTGAAATATTAATGCACGTGCCGATTCAATATCTTTGTTGATTTGTGCGATATCTTCGTTTATTTTCTTTGTTTTCTCGGTAAGATCATTATGTGATGTTCTATCGGCTTTTTGACCCATCGCGGTATTTATTTTGGTAATTTCCTCGTTGATGGATTTTACTTTCTCGCTGAGATCGTTATGTGATGTTCTATCGGCTTTTTGAAATATTAATGCACGTGCCGATTCAATCTCTCTGTTGATTTGGGCGATATCTTCGTTTATTTTCTTTGTTTTCTCGGTAAGATCGTTATGTGATGTTCTATCGGCTTTTTGAAATATTAATGCACGTGCCGATTCAATCTCTCTGTTGATTTGGGCGATATCTTCGTTTATTTTCTTTGTTTTCTCGATGAGATCGCTGTGTGTAGTTGAGGAAGTTTCGATGAATTTTTTTATATCCTCGTCGAGTTTTTTACTGAGATTTTTTGATGTATCGTCTAGTTTTTTAAGATCGTTAGTTAGCTTGGTAAATCTTTTTGTCACTCTGTCCTGAAGATCGTCGTGTAATGCTTTATCAGCCTTCAGAAGCAACGTTGCTGATAGCTCTTTGTCGGATTTTTCTACATCCGCGATATTAGCCTTTAGTGGCAATACCGCTAATAGATCGGTAATATCAGCAATAGATTTTAATACCATCTCCGATTGACGAGTAAACTGACTAATATGATCATTATATTCGTCTCGCTTGATTATATCAGTTATTTTCACGTTGCTGGTGTGTAATCGCCCTTCGGTATTTTGAAAAACAGCAACTTCGCCAGGGTCCACCTCTGACAGCGATAGAAGATTGTTAATATCGCTCTTGGTTGCGAACTTTGATAGATCGACGTCAGTCACTTCTGCTTTTTCCTTCCTGTAGATAAATCTACCGTAAATATCAACCATGATATTTATCTATGACATATTCAAATACAATTTTATGATACGGACCGGATGATTTTGAAATTGCGTCAAGAACATTAATTGACTCTGGACCGCATATTGGTGGATCAGCTAATGTTTGTGTTGGAAGAGTCGAATACCAAACCGGAAGATTTAGTTTTGACACATAGCTGATAAATTCATTTGGCGGTGCTAATCCATATGAGTCAAAGTAAATAACTTCGCGAGGATTAATCGCGTAGGCAACCCAGTGTGTTCCAGGGCCGGTATTTTTATCGAGATTTATTATTCCCGTCTCGGTAAGGTTTGGTTTGTTCGGTAGTTGATCCCGCATAAATACGCCTCTGAAAAATTTTATTTTTTTTTTCTTTGCTTCGTTGATTAGATCTAAATTTGAATAGGCCGTGCTAATCTTAGGCCGGATCCGTATGGGGGGCGTCTTAGATAAAGGCCGGATCCTTTTTGTCGTTTTTGCAACATTCTCTCGATTAGGGGAGAGGGGAAGGGAAATAATCCTCCCTTTTTTTTACCGTATCGTCCTCCCACCACTTTTTCTCCTAATTTGGAACCTATGCCCGAGAGCGCGCCTAATCCTAATGTCTTTCCAATAATCGGAAGGGCCATTTTTATCAGGGGAAGAAAAGGAAGAAATCCGCCTGTTTTGACCATATCTCTGATGGCGCCTATGGAAAGGCTCACATGAACGCCAGAATTTGCTGATTTGGCCTTGGTAAATCGTTCACGTTGACCTCTAGTCAGCGACAGTTTGTTAGGCCCACCGTGAATCTGATCGTTTTTCAGTGTTAATTTCATACCGCATCGCTTTGATATCGCTGTTTGGAGTTTTTTCATCTGACCCGGGGTCAGAGTTACACTGACGTGTTCGTATGGCATATTAATAATCGCTTAATCTAAATTTGGAATTTATCACATATTCTCGACAGGAGCATCGATGACTCGCATTCTACCACTGATGCCTTCCAGGATCATTGTTCTATCACTGAGGATTACCGCGATGGCTCTTGCTGCTCCGGCTGTGTTAATTCTAGCTTTGAAATGAATATCAACAACGGATTGTTTTACCAAATCGAGATGCTCCAAGGAAAAGTAATAGATGGGATAAAGTTTATTAAAATCCAACTGTGATATTTGCAATCCGGTATCGATATTTTGATCGCGGCCCATGAAACTTAGCAAACGATGATATGCGCGGGCCGTCGAAAAATTTTCAAAATCGATGGCTATTTCCTCTGATGGTTCTTGCTGGCCGTTTATTCTCAGTGAAACGTTTGTTGCCGCGAATTTGTCGAATATCATATGACTGTGAATTTGATCGTATCTGTTTGCTGCTTGAAGAGCAACGAAGATATGCCTAGGTGCCGAAACACCTTGTTGTGACGCAATTCGCCAGGTAAATATTCCGTTGATATTAACATCGCAGGAGTCTGTCATCGTTGTCAACCAGGACATGACGGATTTTCCGCCTTGATTCATGAATGATAATAATTTTTCTTCCTCAAGTATCGATGGGGTTATCGCTGGCATCCACAAGGTAAATTTAGTTAGGATTACCTTACCCGCATCAACAACAGTAACAACGTCTCTCCAGATAGCTTTGTCACTGCCAGCAGCGTCTCGAACGAAAGTTATCGTGTGTTTTGCTCCGTAAATAACTTTTCTGAAATGTCTGCAAAATCCAAAAATGTGAGATAACGGAATTGCACAGGAGAATCTTCGTTCATCTCCACTTAGCATAGCTCTCCGCGTGGCAAATCCAAGGTTATAATTGGGATTGGTGCCGAGCATTACAACAACGTTTGTGGCGTCAGCATTATTAGCAGCATTTCTCGGTATACCGATGTTATATTGGACATGATCAGCGGTATTAGAATTATCTTTGGCGAACATCATGCTAGGACCAGCCGACCTGGTAAAATCATCCGAGTATCTCGCTAGGCCTATTATCGTCGTTGCTATATCAACGTTGTCCGTGATTGATTCGATCTCTCTTCCGTCGATCATGTAAGTGGCACTCTTGAATAATGCCATGATGCCGTTGTTGACAAATCCGACTTTTAAATCTGCTCCATAGTCGGTATTATCGTTTTTCTTGATTTTCCCAACAACTTCGATATATGCCTCGGATGGAAGAAAATACCTTGTTGTATCGTGAACTTGAATTTCCAAGCGATTAGGTGTATTTGGGTCAACTGCATCGTACGAGAAATACTGGAAATCCCGCACGGATGTGTCTCTGCCTACAGGCTCGTCCATGTCGAACACTTCATTTGACACTTGTGCGAACATTTATTATTAAGAATATCATCTAAAACGAAGACCACTACCTGAAACGAAGCTTGTATTTGCAATTTCATTTGCTAGATTTGTCTTAGCAATTTCATTTGCTAGATTTGCCTTAGTAATTTTCTTTGCAAGATTTGTGTTAGTAATTTTCTTTGCAACTTCCTGTGCGAGGTTTGTGTCAGCAACTTCCTGCGCTAGATCATTTATTTTTTTATTTGCTGCGTCGTTTATGACCTTGCTGATTTCGGGTGGCATTTCACTGGTGATAGGCAATTTAACTGGCTCTCTTTTTCGTATTAAATTTGATATTTTTTCTCTGACAAAATCGTAGCCTTTACTAGCTATTTTTTTGATACCAGAAATGGCAGCACTCTTGCCGATATTTCCTATTGCTTTGAAGCCAATTTGCTTAATTATTGGTCCGATTTTAGGTATTATTCGCGTAACGAGACTTCCAACAATATCACCGAGTCCATTACCGTGAATATATCTGTATACAGGCAATCTAGAGTTTACTACGCGGACCTGTCTAGGTCTACGTTGATATTTGTGAACAATCATGTTATTTCAATTGTGTTGTTTTAATCGATGAGCTCATCGATAAGTTCCTTGTAAATGTGAGAGTCGATGACACCACCGCGGAATAATCGCTGACAAATATCCGAGGCTTCGTTGATTACTTCGCGAGTTATTTCCAGCTCGTTTTCCTCCGATTAATACCTCGAGGCGAGATACGTCGTTGACAACGCTGTCAGGGCAAATGGTATATCCGCTTCCTATCTTTGGTTTTGGTGCTGATGGTTCTTTAAACCAATCCGTTAACACGTCCTTCTCTTCCTTTTCTTTTTCTTTTTGTTTTACTTTTTCCATAAATTTAAAATATTCATCATCACGTTTGTAAGGAGGTTTTTTACTAGCAAAATATATCCATTCGATATATTTGCTTTTTTCAAGAGGTTTTCCATGAACACTGGGTTTAAAATATTTGTCCCTATCATCATAATCCGCGGCAATATCTGCTAAATTTTCTCCCTTTGCGATTTGTTCATACACATCACGGGTAAAAACATTTCCGATAGCTTTATGAAAATTTTCATAGTCGGACTTCGCAGTTTCTTTCTCTTGTTGAGTTGATTTTTGCGATATCCCCGAAGATTTTTTTTCCTCTTTTCTTGCTTTTGCGAAATCCAGAAAATCACTATAAAGAAAACTTGTTTTCTTCGCCTCAAGTAAATTGTATTTAGCTCGAAATAAATTATTATACCAAGAATCCCGCGATTTAATTTTTTTCAATCCCTCCTCCGTTAAAAAAGACTTTCTATTGTCAAAGGAATCTTCGGCAAATATAGCAAATATTTTAATATCTTTGCCAAAAAAGTCAAATTGTTCTTGCAATGTTTTCCAACCATTCTCGGTAAATTTTTTTTCTATTATATCTCGAGGTTGAATATCTTTATCTTCCTCTTTTTTTTCTTCTTCTTCTTCCTCTTGCTCTTGTTCTTCTTCTTGCGCTTGTTCTTGCCGTAATTTTTGATCTTCATCTAATTCTTCAGGAATTTGCCCCGTCCTCAATTCTGCTTGTGCTCGTGCTTGTGCTTGTGCTCGTGCTTGTGCTTGTGCTTGTTCTTGTTGTGCTTGTGCTTGTGCTTGTGCTTGTGCTCGTGCTCGTGCTTGTGCTTGTGCTCGTGTTTGTGTTTGTACTATTCGCTCCGGCAATAATCGAGTGTGTTGCTCGATATTCTGTGTCATAGGAATAAGCCCCTTCTTCCTAAGTTCCTTATCTTCCTTTTTGTCGCCGTATGCGACTTGCTCGATTGCTCCAGTGACTGGACTCAACAACTTTGACGATATCTCAGTAATTCCATATTGCGAATCTTCGTAATCACGAACTTTTTTCTTAAATAATTGTTTTGCCGGGATGAGTTTCTTTACTGCCGCTAATTCTTCTCGCGCTAATCTGGCAGAATGAGGCTCTCCAACTGTACTAGCTTTCGGACTCATATTATTTTCAACTATATTGTTTTAATGCGAGGTAAAATTAGGATCCGCAGCCAAATCTTCGCAAACTTCATCGACACCAGAATAAATTTCCCCCCCCCACCTAAAATCCTTGTCTAGAATCATTGAATTTGCACACAAAAAATTGCAGTCGGGAGTGAATTTACGCAAATTAATTCTCGTAGGAAGGCTTATTTTTGAAATCTGAGGCTTCTACGGAGAAAGTTCTCGTAGGAAGGTTTATTTGGTCTGGAACGTCTGGTCTGTAGAACTTCCCTGCTGCTCACACAGACGCAGCTATTTCGACCACTCCTCCTTCACCCAGTTCTTCTGTGCAAGATTTACAAAAACAACCCTTGTGGGTGTGGTGTGGAGAACGTGTGCCTAAAACGCAAATCGTCTTTTTCTGCCAAATCTTCGTGGTGTATTGTGTCATCGGGGTAGCCATCGCCAATTTGAGTTTGCAACAAGGAGACAAACAATTGTGGACCATTTTATTGAGCAGTTGCATCGGTTACCTGCTTCCTAATCCCTCCCTGAAATTCACCTCGAACGGGAACCACGGGAACCTTGTGTACAGTGCCAGTGCCAGTCACCACTCCAACCACAACCAGAACCCCATTTTGGGCGGAGACACGCCTCTGACGTCCACTAACCCCTCGGACAGCCACAGAACTCTGGAATTATGAGTCACCAAAACCAATTTTACTTAACTTTACCCAGTGACAGTTCCATGGAGGTGTTTCCCAAGAACACGTTGTGCTGTTACACCGCCAAATTACCTGAAGCCATCCAGTTAGATCACGAAGCCCATTGGGAAGTGGCTTTAGTAGAAATGATTCACCCGACCCAAGTCCTCAATGTCCTTCCCAATCAAAATTGTTTTGATGTGGAAGTTCATGACGAGCAAATGCAACAGTGGATGGATAGCAATGTCAAATATGACAAGAAAACCCGTACACAAAAGTACACCACCTATCACTTGTTCATTCCCCCAGGCTATTATTTTAGTGGTCAACATTTGGTCAGCACCATAACCTCCAGGTTTAATGTCGTGTTTCTGAAAGCTTTGGAGCATGTCAACAAAAGTGTCACCCTGGAGTATCACAAAGCAGCTCGTCGCTTCTTGATGAAATTTGAACGAAGTAAAATCGTGTCCATTTTATTTTGTCCTGAATTGTTTGACATGTTGGGCGGAGACATGGACATCAGAAAGGCCATGCTCAAGAAAAACGAATTACCCATCGTTTACGACAACGAGTCTTTTAGCAAGTTATTTCGTGCCCCGGTAGAACTGAACCAAGGACTGAATTTGATGTTCGTGTATTCCGATGTGGTGGAGTACAACGTGGTGGGACACACCTCCGTACCGTTACTGCGTGTCATTCCTTTCAAAGTAGATTCTGCCACGGGCGCTGACGAGGAAGGTGGAAACACTTACCACGTCCACCGCGAATTTGTCCATCCTCACTATTTGCCTGTCAGCAAGTCGTATTTGGACACGGTCAACATTGCTATGAAAGGAGATCTGGGACAAAATATTTCATTCACCAAAGGAAAAGTCACGGTGAAACATTTTCGAAAACGGTTCTCTCACAACTCGTAAGTAAGTCATGTATCCAGTGTACCGAGGGGTTGCTCGACAGCGAGGACACGGTTTAGGAGACATGTTAAAATCGGCCTTTCGTTCGGTGGCCCCGGTGTTGAAACCGATGGTGACACGCGGATTGCACGCCTTGAAAGATGCGGCACTGACGCAAGGCAAAGAATTTCTCCAAAATGTCATCATCGACAAACAAAACCCTAAAGAAGCCTTCATGAGGGCAGGCAAAAATGTCTTGCTGCAAACGGGCAAAGACATTTTAGGCCAGCGAGAAACACCTATAAATGCCCTGCACGCTACCGAGTCAGGCATTCAGCAAGGACAAGGCAGAAAGAGACGACGAAGAAAACACCCTTTCACCAGACTTCAAGCGAGAAAGGCCAAGAAAAGAAGAACCGTTCGAGACTTAGACGTTTTCGATTATTGAGAAAAGAGACAAAAAAATGATGCACCGAGAATCTTGCGCTTGTTCCAAGACGGAACTGGATCTGTTTGCCATGCCCCCTACCATGATGACGATGCAAGAATTCCAGTGGGTGGAATTTCACCCCGTCTCCTCACTGACCGATTCCGCTCCCATCGAGTTTGAAATCAAAGGACAGCCCGAAGATTACATCGATCTGAATAGCAGTTACTTGTACCTGAAAGTCAAAATTCTAGATAAGACTGGAGGTCCTATAGACGATGAAGCAGTAGCTCCCGTCAACAATTTCATGCCTTCCTTGTTCAGTGGAGTGGACTTGTACTTGAATAACAAATTGGTCAGTAGCAGCATGGATACTTACCCTTATCGTGCCTACCTGGAAAATCTCTTGACGTACGGAATAGATGCCAAGAACACTCATCTCAATGCCTGTGTGGTATGGGAAGCTGACGAACCTACTAAGTTTGAAATATTGGAAACTGATGAAAAGAAAGACAACAATGATGGATTTCTAGAACGAAGAAAGAGAATCACGGGAGCCGACACAAGTTTAGAACTGATGGATCGTTTGCATTTGGACATGTGGTTGCAAGAAAAGTATTTGCTGAACGGGGTGGATGTCCGCCTGAGACTGAATCGTAGCAGTGCCGCTTTCCATTTGATGGCTGATAGAGACGGTTACAAAACCAAAATCCTAGAAGCCAGACTTTACGTACGCCGTGTGGAAGTGTTACCCAAAGTGGGAAACGACATCAGTCAGACGTTGAGCAGAACGACCGCCAAGTATCCCATACGACGCGTGGAAGTGAAAACCTTCACCATTCCCAAGGGACAGCGATCCATGATCGAAGATCATCTGTTCCAAGGACAGTTACCCAAACGTTTGATCGTTGGTATCGTCGAGAATACAGCCTTCAACGGAGCTGCCGAAAAAAATCCTTTCTACTTTCAACACTTTGGCGTGTCCAAAATCGAAGTCAGTCGCGATGGCAAGACCTTGTGTACCCGACCTTTCGAACCTGACTTTAAAAAGAAGAATTACTTGAGATCGTACTTGTCCTTGTACGAAGCCACCGGACAGTTAGGAACCAATACCAGTCACGGTATTACGTACGAGGATTATGCAGGAGGCTACGCTTTGTGGGCTTTCGATTTCACTCCAGACCAAGGCAGCGACGAGGGACATTTCCACCCTATAAAATCCGGCCAGATTCGTGTGGAAATTCAGTTTAAAGACCGAGACCCTGATGAAACGGTGAACGTCATCCTGTATGCAGAATTCGATAATACCATAGAAATCAACAGTTTGAGAGAAGTCATCCTAGATTACTAGAAACCATGGAAGACTGTTATCCCTCTTTACCTAGTGGAGAAACTTTTAGTGTTGGATTATTGTTAAAAAATGTTAGAGTTGTTGTTGTTTAGTGTTAAGTGATTTTTGAATGAAAAAATGTTGTGTTTTGAAAAAATTGTTTGATGTTATATTGTTGGATTATTGTTAAAAATGTTAGAGTTGTTGTTTAGTGTTAAGTGATTTTTGAATAAAAAATGTTGTGTTTTGAAAAAAATGCCTTTGTCTTTTGTTTAGCTATAAGAATGTTGGATTGATGCTCTTTCATTTCTTACTATCCCTCTCATGACACTCACTAAACGTTGCGACTCAAAAACCGTGTGGGGGATGTTTTCCTTCACGTCCGCGCTTTGACTTTAAGAACCGGGGTTGTTTCCAGTCTAACCATCCATTGTCGACTCATCCTCCTACGAAGATGTGCTCCAAACTAGCTAAGCTCAACGAAGCCTACGTGAATTTGCATAGGGTCAGACACAGTCTGATACCGAAGCCAGAAGAAATAGAGAATGTGAGAATGTTAAAAATCACTGAAGACCTGATAGAAGAGCTCTTCAGAGAAGAAATGAACAGGGAAAAAGAAGAATGGACAGAGAAGTACAGACTTCAGAGACAGCAGCAACAGCAGCAACAACAACAACAGCAGCAGCAACCTGAAGCTGACAGAGGCTTTGTCGATTGTCGTATCGACACCAAAGAGTTCTTCTTCTCTTTTCGAAGAAGCAGACCTATCGCCAGAAAGTCTATCCTCAGAGGACATCGCATTCTTAGAAACTAAAAAAGAATGCCATAGCAAACAAAAAAAAAACAGCCCTTTTCAGGGCTACCCAATACTCTAGAAAAGAAATAACAATCCATTTGCCAATGTGTGTAGGTAGAGTAGTGTGAATATAAACACTAACTCTTTTTTAAAAAAATGTGAGGGTATGTGTTTGTGTGTTTGTGTTTGTAAGTGGTTAAGTAAGTTGGTATGGATAGTAGATTAAAATGATGTCTTTTTTTGGTGTTTGAGGTGTAAATTTGGGGTTAGATTGGATTGCTTTGCGTATGTGGATAGTCTATTGAAGTGATTTATAAAAAAAAATTTAAAATAGTGATGGGTAGCATAAAAAAGTGAGTGAGTGTTTCTTTTAGGTCCGCGCGTTGTTGTTTTTTGGTTATGATCTAGGTAAGATCAATTTTATGTTTTTAGGGGGATGTTTTCCATCACGTCCGCGCTTTCACTATAAACTGAAACTCGCTGGGCAGTCTAGCTACCCTTGTTGATTGATCAACACAAGAATGAATAGCAGAATAAGCAAACTTCTTGAACTCCAGATACATCTGGAATATGTCAGGCGCCTGTTAAATGAACTGGCCGCGGAGGCTATAGTAGAAGAGGAAAGAATGAAGAACGAAGAGGAGGAGAGAAGACAGAGGGAAGAGGAGGAAAAGAAACTAGAAGAGAGGATGTCGTACAATATTCCCGAGACAGAGGATTGGGGTGTTGAAGCGAATCATCCTCCCTCTGCGCTCCCCAGAAGAAAGGTGAAAGGAGACTGGGGAAGAAGATGCGTGTGTGGCGCCAGGCCAGGAAGGTGCAACCATTAGATAGGTGCATCTGGAGTTAAAAAAAACAGCCCTTTTAAGCGCTACCCAATACTCTAGAAAAGAAATAACTATCGATTTGCCAATGTGTGTGTGTGTGTGTGTGTGTGTGTGTGTGTGTGTGTGTAGGTAGAGTAGTGTGATTATAAACACTAACTCTTTTTTCATAGTGCGAGGGTATGTGTTTGTGTGTTTGTGTTTGTAACTGCTCACGTACGATTGTGTGGATAGTAGATTATGGATTTTGTTTATTGTTTCTTAGCGTATGTGAAGAGTATAGTTTGGGTTTTATTATATGAAATGAGAATGTAGGGGATGTTTTCCTTCACGTCCGCGCGTTGTTTGGTCATGATCTAGGTAAGATCAATTTTATGTTTTTTAGGGGATGTTTTCCATCACGTCCGCGCTTTCACTATAAGAACCCACCAAGTTTGTCGTTGGAACCATTCTACGGAAGAACCCAAGAAAATGAGTATTGAACTATTTAATGAGCTAAAGGATAGTTGGTACTGGATGACAGATGCAGCCTATGTGGTGGAAAGGCTAGAGAAGGAGTGGATGCATGAAGTTACTAAGGACTTTGTCAAAAGTCAAGTGACGAGTCTAAAACTTGCCAGGGATCTGATTGTGGACATGATTGAAGAGGAAGTTAAAAAGTTAAGAGGCTTCATAAAACTTGACTATGTGAAAGTAGGTAAACTGAAAGAGGCCCTTGATTATGCTATTGAAGTGAGGTGTTTTTTAAAAGATATTTTGGAGTGGACTGAGTGGTCCTATGTGAAATGGGGTTTAAACCAAATGATGAAAGCAGAGGAGATGATGAGGAAAGTGATGAGAGAACAAGTCAAGATAATAAAAGAAAAGTGGTCAAAGGAAAGAAAAGAAGAAGAAAATAGAAAAAAAAGGATGAACTAGAAAAACTGAACGCAAACTGGATGAAAATCCAAGAGAAGTTCCGGGCCATGGGCCACCCGGACTGGTTGCCGGAAACAGAAAAGAAGAAGAAGAAAGGAATGATGGACAAAATAAGAGGATGGTGGAAGAAGTTAAGAAGTTAAAAGAAGAAGAAGAAAAACCCAAAGGCCCTTTTCAGGGCCAGCCATATTTCTCGAAAAGAGATAGCCTTTCCATTGCCTACCCCTTTTTTTAAATTTAAATTTAAATTTAAATTTAAAAAAAAAAAAATCCCATATTCAATTCCCCTTGTCCCTAGACAAACCCAAACTCTATTCCCCCCATGTTAAATTCCCCCTTGTACGTAGAGTAACCCACGATTTTTCACCATGTTCAATTCCCCTTGAGGCTAGAGTGACCCAAGACTTTTTCCCATGTTAAATTCCCCTTGAGGCTAGATTGTCCCACGATTTTTCTCCATGTTAAATTTCCATTGAGGCTAGATTGTCCCATGGGGTCCTGTAATGATAATTCCCATTGAGGCTAGGGTATCCCCATTTACTACTATCATCAGGTCTATGAAGAATCCAGTCTAAAATGTGACCATGTTTATGGGTGGGTTGGTTAACTGACTGTTTGAGGTTGAAAACATTAATGAAATCTAGGAATTTTGATGAGTTTGGGTTTCCGGGACAGTCAAAGTGAAAGTTGAAATCTCCAAGAATAATCAGGTTCCCACCTATCGAATTTCCATACTCCAGGAGATTCGGAACTGCTCAAAAAAGTGAGATTAAGTCAACTTGTTTTTTCTACTAGGAGGAGGGCGGTATAGGCAGAAATAATGGACTGACCATTGCTCCAGTGCGAGTGTAGTTTGGACTAGTTCAAACGATGTGTGGTCGAAATGGAATGTTGTTGTGTGGTTAAGACGTTTGATCATGGAGTTCTTTGTGATGACAGCAATTCCACTTCCGCGAGAGTTACGGGGGAACGACTTGATGGAGTAACCAGTGGGTGTTAGATCCGCACACTTGGGCTCATCGCCTGATGTTTATAGCCATGTTTTTGTCAGGAGAAAGACGTCAATATTCTGGTCGTTGATAAAATTAACTATTTCTGTGCGCTTTTCCGGTGGTCCTACTGATTGGGCATTGATTAATGCAATACGCAGAGGTAGCTCTTGGAGAGTTGACACGAAGGTTGACGAATTAATAGGGATTTGAATTAGGTTATCTAAATTAACGGTCGAATTTTTAAATTGTCGAGCCGGAAAGGGCATAAAGGAGATAACTGGAATTCATCCTCCTGTTCAAACGCCGGCCAGCTTTGAAACAACGTTTCTTTATTCGCTTCTGTTTACATTTAGATAATGATGAATGGAGTCCCAGTTCGTTTAGTCTAGAGCCCAGTGTAGTGTGGAAAGCCAAGGAGTGGTCATTTAAAGCAATTAATGAGGGTCGATCATAGCATAAACGGGCTGACTGGCGAGTATCACGTGATGGCGGTTTGTTCAAATGGAAGTTGTAGGAGTGGAGCAAGACAGCTGAGAAAAAGTCTAATTGTTCTCGTTTCCAAAGCAAGATGAAGAAACACGACCGAACTGAACAGCCAATACATAATGAACACAATAACGTAGACGAAGACAGGCAACAAGCACAAATATCATGAAAACGGCACAAAAAAAAACGGAACAGTTGCATCAAGTCGGTTAAGCGATAGCGGCCATCTTGAATCCGATATATACAACATACACTGGTTTGATCATGCAATGTGACTAAATCCTTTTCATTTTCGAAGATAAAGTATGTGTTCATCTAAGTCGTTTGTAACTGTTTAGAACATTTGTTTATCGAACCAATATGGAATTATAAATATCTTAGAAGCTAGCAGTTTTGTTTGCAGACGTCCTCTTGAGTGTGTTATTTGTTTACAGACCACCCATTATTGTTAATTTGTCAAGGAAAAGGAACTGAACTGTGCAAATCAGGTTGCAATTGATTTAGCTGCACATGCTAATTAATTATACATTGCAAACAACATGAAGGGTAGCATGTAAATTTGAAATTATAAGCAACAGATGAGCAACAGATACATTATGTATTGTTTACATGGATTTAGCTCAAGACATTATCACCCAGATTAGAGGCCTTTCACGTTTGAAAATTAAGCCCATTTTATATTCTTTGCTTTAAGTAACTAAAGCTGAGGTTATATAATAACTAAAGCTGAGGTTATATAATAACCCTTCAGATCCGTGAAACAATCTGTCCATGTCAATTTTCCCCAGTCTTCACCCAAACACTTAGCCCCAGTCAGTTTTCCCCACCATTTACCCAAATCATATGTCCCAATCAATTTTCCCTGCTCTCTACCCAAACAATTTGCCCCAGTCAGTTTTCCTTACCTATTACCCAATCTGCCCCAGGCAATTTTCCCCAATCTTTACCCAAACACTTTGCCCCAGTCAGTTTCCCCACTTTTTACCCAAACACTTTGATCCAGTCAGTTTTCCCCATCATTTACCCAAACAATCTGTCCCAGTCAATTTCCCTACTCTATACCCAAACAATTTGCCACAGTCATATAACCTGTGTGTAGGCTGGTGTAAGACTAAACACTGGTGATAGTGCCTAGTATTGGACCACATCGAGAATTCTAGTCAGTTTTTAATCCTTTAACCATTATTTGACTGAACATGAATGTAACATTTAATGATTGGTGAAAAATATTGCATCAAACCCGTATTCTTAGATTTTATAAATGCATAGATATATCAATAAATAGATATACGTCAAATCGCTTTCCAGATAAATAAATGAAACCCAAAAGTAGATTGCATGGATGAGTGATTCCTCGCAGATGCTGTTTTTGGCTCATTACAAATTAACGATGTGATGTGATCATAATGAGCATTAATGAAAATCGTTATTCATTCCATTGATGTCCATATATGAAAATTCAAGCAATTATATTTGATGTATAATTAATTGGGCGAAACTCTGATGATATCGGCGTAATTTCTGAAACGATACTGTTTGATTCATTGGAACACGACTCGAGAGGCTTGTATTATTGTGTACCATTTCAAAATCCTCTGCGACAGTGTATATTCATTTCTTTAACAATTTTCATCAAACCTGCATCCCGAACAAAATCATATAACGAAAGTCCTTTCCAATAATCATCCAGGTCTGCATGAAATTAGTTGGCAATATTGTTTTATCGAATAAGTCGCGTCAGAGAGCAAATATTTCCGCCATATGCATTGCCCGTTTCGCTGCCAAAGCTATATTTCAACACCTACGGCCATTGCAACAAGAAAAACTGTCAACCTTAAATCCAATCACGACTGTTGCTTCCAATAGGCCACCCAGTCAACTCATTAACCAGCAGACGATAGCAAATTGGTTGGCCATGCATGTTTACGCCAGTACCTGCCGAGCTCGACTTCGTTGGCATCGATTTTTCTATGAAGGTTAGTGATATAAGCAAGATTGAGACCCACAATCAGACCATCGCAGTTAGTGTCTTCTGCTAGAAAATTACTTCTAAGTGCTACTCAGCAGCAAGGAAGTCAGAGACCACACAATATACCTATCGCTGATCAAGGATGGTGAAAACACTCCCTACGTCTGGATAAAGAACACCAAGCACCTTGTATTCAAGCACTGGAACAAGGGAATACAAGGAAACAAATAACGCTTACCGCCGCTGCCTTCACGTCTTTAGCTAGACCAGTCCATTGGTAGCCCAGAGGAAAGGTCTGCTGGCGGACGCATTCAACCCAACCCATACAGCGCATCAGGAATGAGCTCGACGTCCCACAAAAGATCACAGATGGGAAGCTCGAGCTAATCGAAGATATCGAGAAGCTCGTGTGCTTTGGCGTGTTTAAGTTTGACTGTAACTAACAAAACAGTGATTATCTGTATCCTTTGACGTTACTATACTATTTTCTCTATTTCCTTTTCATCAAAATATGAACGAGCTTCCTCAAAACGGTTCATTCCCATCTATTTGCAATGTTAAATATTCAGCACTATCAAACATCTATATTGTACTATCGCTTAATTCTGTCCAAGCTGGTATGCAAAATGTCTAATGATTCATTTCGCCTCTATTCAAAATATTTGCAGGCTTAGTGTCTAAACTATATCTTTTTAAAAATGTTTCTTCCGGAGATGGTTGTTTGATAAGACTGATCGTTTAGTCTAGATTAACCGTCATTGAACCAAATTGTCGAATTTTAGAATCATCATCTTATTCAATAAACGTTCAAAGTCATTTAAAAATTCATACAATTTATTTTATTTTTACCCACCATAAAATCTGTTCTCGTTGAAATATCTTGAAAAATAATTTCTAAACATGTTTCTTATGATTATATTTAAACTATGTATTTTCGTTGTCCTTATTCCGTTCATTATTCGACGACACATTGAAGGGGCCTGTAATTATTTTCTCACATTTGTTTGAATTGGAGTATCGATTGTCAACGTTTCATTGTGAGTAATGTAGCTGAAATATTTAAAAATTTATGTAACTATTGCGCATCTGTTAACTCGAAACTTGCCCGTTTTGTTCATGTACTTAATCTAAACATGATACAGTATGATCAACTATTTCTATATAGACTTGGTTCAAGAGTATGGTGGCTCCTGAAAAATAAAATAAATAAGATTTTGTTTATGTCTTAACTTTTAAACTATATTAGACGACACATCATCTCTATTTTCCTAACTCTTGTTTGCCAAACAAAAGGTGACAAACAATTTCTTCCATATTCTACGCAGCCTTAGTTTGTACTAAAAACATACATACCGTTGGAATGTAATTCTCTTTAGCCAATTTTCCAATAAACCAGTTTTCTAATGCGGTGAGTTCATTAACCAGTTTAGAATCTTCTACAGCGTCACAAAATATTCAATACTCTATCACCTTCATATGCTTCAATAGTTTGTGTTACATTTTAGTGAATCAAGCTTTTATCATATGTCATAATAGTCCGAGAATTAAGCTTACATATCGGTTATGGCGAAAATAATAGACAATGACTGTAGTAGATACTCTTTGATAGTCTGACAAAAATTTGACGTGTTTGCGCTGTTCATAAAAACGTATTGAAAAAACATTTCTCATGTCAATTAGACCAGTTAATGAAAGGAATCATTACGCGACAGAAACCATTCGGTGAAGTAAACAGCATATCAAAATTATGAAATTCTTGCGCCAGTAAACGGCTCCAGTATATTTATAGATTTTCCCTTCTTACATTATCCATTCATCAATAATTCACGTCATTCACCTGAAAATTTGAGTCTATGAAAGCATTTTCACGAGATATTCAAATCATCTTCCGTTTCACGTCTGATACCTATTTCACCTGAGCTCTTTATCAGAGATTGCTACTATATCATGAGGTGAAAATAGTGCTCAATGATCCTCTACTATATCATGAGGTGAAAATAGTGCTTAATGATCCTCTGCTATATCATGAGGTGAAAATAGTGCTCAATGGTCCTCTACTATATCATGAGGTGAAAATAGTGCTCAGTGGTCCTCTACTGTATCATGTGGTGAAAATAGTGCTCAATGGTCCTCTACTATATCATGAGGTGAAAATAGTGCTCAATGGTCCTATCAACGATTAAATGTTTATGTAAGATACAGATCTCTTAAAATTTGACAGTGGGCAACAAAGGGTGAAGTTGTACATTATGGCTGCAATAATGTTTGTATCTCAGGAGAACTTTAGAATGATGCTATCGAATGCTTCTGGATAAAGACTGAAATTTCTTAAAACGTTAATAAATTATATTTCTCTACATTTGTGATTTTATCGTACGCTAGACCTATCTATATTTTCTGAATTTATTGCTTAAAACTTTCTTCCCCACCCACCCCTTCTTCATCCAATGCCCCTGATAGCTTTGTACGCTTGCGGCACTTTTGTTAACTCAATTCAAAACTAAATTTAGGAAATTTAACGGCAAAGTGATTCCATGATTAGATCTTGCTAAACAGTGTGCATCATGCTTGGAAGTTATTTGTTTTGTTTTGTTTAATTCTGCTCACACTGTTTCAGTGTTATTCATAAGGACTATGCCATTTGTTAGCCAACATGCGACTTTATTATCTGCTGCATGACAATTGACACAAACGCCTTTCATGACAACGAGTAGGTTATGCATCTGAAGCTGTCAATCAGATTTATAAATTCCAGTGGACAGTGTGATGCTTAGAATCTTTCTAGAACCTTTCATAAGAGACAGCAAATCGCCTTTAACTTAATATTGCGTAAGGCCTCTTTTTATCAAGTTCGATGGAAAAGGGTAAACCAAAATGTATGAAAAGAGTAAGATGCCTTATACATGGACCGTAAAATATAAGAATCGCAAATGGTATGAGAGAAATGCGTGCATCCTTCTATAAGGAACATAAACGCGTTTAGCACAAGTGCCACATATGTAACATAAACATGTTTAGCATAGAATGAGTAAGTAGACCAAACGCAGTACTAAAGTTCACTTGCTAACCGGAATATACTATTTGCTGGGAGAGACTGAATAGAGGATGAAAACTTCCTATAAATTGACACAGAAACACGGATATAACGATGTAATTGCATACTTCCTTATAAGGCACTAAAAATCTATCTGCATGGCAAATATATAAATGTAAGTGAGAGACTGTGGCATGAGTAGGCCCTAATTGTCTTGTTACTAGCACATGAAATAGGAATAATGGAAGAATGCATGTGAAATTCGATGCGGTTTGTAATTTAATATATGAGTACTTCTTTCGCTTATATTATCCAGAATCAGTAACGATGCTGTTCGTGGTTTGTAAAATATAATTTCGGTATATAGTATCCAGTATATGATGACCGGTAAGACAAAGCAAGACAGCATTGCTCACTTGCAAAATCTGGGCTATCCGACTTGGATAATCGGTTTATGTTTGACCGGTAAGACTAAGCAAGACAACATTTCTAGCATAATATCATACAAGTCAGTGAATTTTTGACCGGACAGACAAAGCAAGACACCATTCCTAACTAAAAGTCATCCAAGTTAGTGACTATCTGACTGGTAAGACAAAGCAAAACACTATTTCTACTTAAAAAACAAACAAACATCCATTTTATTGGATGTTTTGTTCATATGGTTGTCGCAGCACCGGCGTTTAATTCATGTGGCTTCTTTTGTATATCTTCACAAAAATAAATGCGGAAGGTCTGGGAACTTCCGCAACATTGTTTATGCTATCATCGGTCAAGGATGTTCTGTGCGTTATGAAACATACGTTGTTCTCTTGAATACCTTCACCAAACGTATTAGCAATCTCAAAGGACAATTCCAGAAAGTGATTGAAACTATCATGGTTGTCTTTACAGTGGTACACCTCTCTCTCTCTCTCTCTCTCTCTCTCTCTCACGCACCATTAAGAACTACAATATCTTATCCAACAATCAAGGAAATCAAAGACAATTAGTATTGCGGTGACCTAGTCATGGTTAGGGCCAATAATGGATAGAGTTACAAGCAGACAGCCCAATTACTTCAGCGCACTGGAATATAATATAGTTTTTCAAATGGGAATCGCAAGACTAAGATAAATGCAATTTCCTGAAGTGTAGATAACTTTGCAAAACAATGGTGTTTGGTCTGCTTTGATGAGCAATGTATATTAAATGGCGATAGTATTCAACCATTTTGATGTAAATGTAGACGAAACCCATATAAAAAGCACATTCGATTGGACAAAGTGGCAAACTGACATACCGATGCAGTACTAAATTGCTGTTTCTGTTCGATGTAGGTTGGGTATGAGGGCTTTTATTACATCAGTTTATTGTCTAAGAAAGTGTCGGTATTAGACTGGTTCAGAATTAAATAGTTACATGTGCATTTTTGCTATATGCCGATGGGGCTTCTTGGCAGACGTGCATATTTACGAGTTCACTAATGGCTTATTAACCATAAAGTCTCAATAATTATTTTTTAAATAAAACAGTGCGAACTGATCAAGACTCTCAAATATCTCTGGATTGCCCTTTTATTAATTTCTGATTAATTTCATCGAGATAAATGTAAATAATTTTGGTTTCAAAACCTACAAACTGTATTATATTCAATAGATGCCCTTGTAGTGCTCTAACTACTGGATCCAAGCAATTGTGAATTGTAGTTGGTTATGTACGATAATTGATATGTACCCGGAGTTGTTTGAACTTTTGAGTTATGTGTCAACCACTCGGCATAAATACTTTCTTCATTATCACCATTTGCAGTTAGTCCCTCTTGAACTTTTTTTAATATGCATTTTAAGATTGTAGTAACCATCAGAAATTTAAGCAAACCTTGTTTCATTATTGTCATTATATAGTAAAAGATATTGTTTTGAGTTCATCGGAAATAATATAGTTACCAATAACAAAATATATTCTCGGCAAATTCATTTATGTTATAAAATGGAGTGGCAATATATATTTTGTTTTCAGGGAGAAAGTGTTTATTCTAATGTAGCTCTCGTGCTCTGCAAAAGACGCACCGTTCATTTATCTAGCGATAAAGGTTTCTCAACGACAAATAATTTATCGCTTCCCGAAACCTTTATTTCCCTTAAGACAAAGACACTTCGTGTAAGTTCGCTTATACGAAACATTTGTATAGGAAATGTTAATTCAGACAAGAGTTTTTGCTATCTTGGTTTCTGTATTAATTTCTTTCCGATTTCATTTGTATCCTTTTGCATCATCTGTGCTAGTTAAGAAACGTATCAAGTGCAAGTCCATGTGCTATCTGGATGGCGATTGTGAACTAAGTAAAAATGGAATGATCAGCTTTGCGATTTCTTCGATGTCTTTTGTTGATGATGGACCTTATGACATTAAACAGATTGTTTCAAAGCAGTCAGTTTGCAACAGTAAGTACGTACTTAAGTGATGGACCGTAAACAGACTTATAATATATTTTGTTTCGCTCGATATTTCTCTTACGTATCTAGTGAAAACGTTTGCAAACGGTAGAGTACTTGAAGTTCTTCTAAAGCAGGTTTGGTATTGGGTTGCAAGTAGGTACCGTCATGTCGTCTGCATCGGACAGTGACACTTTATAAGGATATATCGTTGTGCTTTGGTCGATTGTATTTTAGAAAATTCAACATCTTGTATAAAACGATCGTGATGTGCACGTATTCCAAAGGGTATACGGACCACACAATATGCCGGAAAATAACACCCTGAACAAACATCGCCTGGACTCTCTTGTGAATATCTAATTTCTGCCTCGTTGAGTATTGATTAAAACGATATAAATCTAAAAGCATGACCTTTTCTATTCTATTTGGTCAATTCTTTTTTTTTTGGGGGGGGGGCACCAGACAGATGCCTCCTCTCCCCACTTAACCAAAGAGAAAGTTGTTTATGTGTTTGTGTTTCCCCCAATGATCTATTGTGTAAGTTGTTTTTATTAAAAAGAATTTTACAAAATAAGTTTTATTTAGAATTTTGTCGGGGTATTCCAAAGACCTCTGTGTATTTAAAAGGGTTGTTCTTCCGAAACAGATTTCTATCATCTAATTTCGGGTTTCCTTCCCTTTGTTCTTTTTAGTGACCTTGCTAGTGGTCTCCTATGTCCCGTGTGTGTTTCTGTTGGTGCTATTTGTTGTGTTTGCTATATACTGTTTCTATGTTGGGACTTCAGCTGTGTTCAAATTTCAACCCAGTTGTCCTATCACCTCTCTACTGGGAGGCTATATAATTTTGAATTTAGACGAGATAGCGTTGCGTTGTTGTGAAATTAAACCCTAGTGGTTTATATGTTTGTTATATGGTGTGGCTCTCGTATTTTTCCAATTAAGACAACTGTGCTCGAGGTGGGGTCTGTACTTTATTTATTAGATTGTGCTTCTCCCCTCTTGAGCAGGTTGTCTTTTAGTTATTTATTTCCAAAATTCCGAAAAGTTTTTAAATTTTTTAAAGAATTAAAAGGGTGAGAAGAAAGCAGGAAGGAGAAGTAGGACCTAAATGTTAAGAGTTTCCTGTATGTCGGTTTTTGTGTTATGTTGTGTTTATTTATTTTCCCTTTATGGATTTTTCCATTCTCTTCCACAGGCCTACTCACTTCGCGCGGTGCCTTGTGATATAGCCCTGTGGTTCATTGATAGTACTTGCTCCATAAAGGGCCCTGTCCCTCCCCCTACTCCCCCTAAATGGGAGGTTTGCGTTGTGCAGAGGGTCGTCCGTTAGTCTCTTCCAATTTTTATAATTTGTCCACATTTTATCATGGTGTCTACTATGTAGTTTGTAAATGCGTATAAGGGTTTTTTGTCAAAATTTCCGTCAAGATATAACAGGTTCTGTGTCTTGTATGTAGTCTTCTCTTTAATTTCGTCAATTATCTTCTGTCTTAGAGTCTGTCTTTTTTCAACTGTATTATAGTATGTATTTTATTAAAATTATATTTTTTGCACAGTGGGCACTTCGGCGATACTCTGATCATATGCCGCCTCACTGCGACTTCTCCGGTCAACAATGCATTATGCATGTATTTGAAACAGAGGCTTTGCATTTTTAAGGAACCTAATTTAACCCAGTTTCCCCATGCTTTATCCCAGTTCACATGTATATTTTCTATCTCTACTTGACTCTTAGTTTTCTTTGTTATTTCTTCCCTGATCCAATTGTATGTCTTGTCTTTTTCTAATTTCCACTGTTCTGTCCTGTCTCTATATTTCGTAAGTATTTCTCTAATTTCCCTGAATTTTCTGGGTGTTTCCAGTAGTCTGCTTAGTTTGTTATTATTATATATGTCTTTCCTCTGCCTCAGTAATAGACCAAACCAATAGACGTAGAGTCCTTCCCATGCCATTTCTGGCAAGGGTTTTAAATCTTTAAACCTATTTATTATATTTGTCTGTTTTAGTATGGTTGGACTAGTAAGTGCTAAGCCCCCCTTTTCCCTTGCTTTGTAAAGTGTCTCTTTTTTATGTAGTGAGTTTTGAAATCCCAGATATAATCAATAATTTGGTTATCTATTATTTTTAGCCTATCATTTTTTAGATCATTTGACTTGGTTATATAGTTGATATTTGAATACATATATGTCTTTGCTACTTGTGCCCGTTCCATAAGACATAATGGCGTAAGAGCCCAGATGTTCACGCTTTTGGTTACTTTGTTCTTTAGAAGGTTATAATTTTCTTTATCTTCATTATGGCCAAAGTATATTCCTAATGCTTTGACCTTTCCCTTTATTAGCTCGGGGGGTAATCCAGAGTGATCTCCCCTCCAGTTGCCTATTTTTAAAATTTCAGTCTTTCCGTGGTTAATTTGGGATCCTGAGGCTTTACCGAATTTATCATATTCATTCATAAGGTACTTGAATGAATTGGCATCCCTTATAAAGTTAGTGCAGTCATCTGCGTGTTGGAGCATTTTAATTTCTTCTTTTATTTCCGGGACTTGAATTCCTTTAATTTGGTTGTTCTCTCGTATTTTTATACTTAGTATTTCTATTGCTATCACGTATAATAGCATCGACAGGGGGCATCCTTGCCTCACCGATCTTTATATGTCAAATGTATCTGTGCTGGCTCCGTTAACCTGTACTGTTGAGGTGATTCCATTATACAGGATTTTAGTCCAATTTCGGAAGTTTTTTCCAAAACCGAATTTCTATAAAACTTTCTGTATATAGTTTTGCATTAATCTGTCGAAGGCTTTCTCCTGGTCGAGTAGTACCATAGCACCCCTCTGACCCGAAGTATTTATATAGTCAATGATAGTTCTGATATTTAAAATGTTATATTGTATGTCTCGTCTTTCGACTCCGCATGTTTGATTTTTATTTATTATCTTCCCCATGTCTTTTTTAACCCGCTCGGCTAATATTCTACTGTGTTAAGGAGGGAGATGGGCCTCCAGTTTTTAATATCTTCCCTTTCTCCCTTTCCCTTATAAATAAGTGTAATCATGCCCTCCCTCATACTTTCAGTCATTTTATCATTTCTTAAGAGTATATTGTTATACAACCATTCTAAGATGGGCGACAACTCACTACAGAATTTCTGATAGAATTCTGCAGCGAGTCCATCTCTCCCTGGTGCTTTCCCTAGTGATAGATTTTGTATTGCTGTCTTAATTTCCTTTAGCGAAACGAAATCGTCACATAAGCTTTTATGTTCTGACGTTATCGTTTCGCATTTTACTCCTTCCAAATATTCGTCAATGATTTTCCCTTCTATTACTTGGGAGTTGTACAGATCGCTATAGTAATTATATATGTGGGTTAGTATTTCGTTTTTATCTGAAGTTATTTTATTTCCTATTTTAATTTTGTCTAAATTTTTCTCACCCCCTCTCTTATTTCCTCTCTCTTGAATAGTCCCTCCGCTTTTATATGTGTGTGTGTGTGTGTGTGTGTGTGTGTGTGTGTATTTGCCCGACCGTATTTCTCTCCCTTTAATTTCTTCTTCCTTTATTTTGTTGAGTTTATTGGTTAGAATTTCTTCTGTTTCTTTCGTGACATTATTTTTAAGTTTATCTAAAATGGCTTCCTTTTCCATTTTGTTCCTATATGCTCTTATTTGTGAATGTCTTATCGCAATTTTTTTAAAGGTTTTTTTTTTTTAGTTCTTCCCATTCCTTGATAATATCATTGTTCCCCTTGCTTTTAAAGTTTAGTATTTCCTCTTGAATTTCTTTTATTAGGTCTTGCGAATCCAAAATTCGACAATTCAGTTTCCATGTTCCTGTGCCCCATCTGGATGTATTTTTTATTTTTATTTCTAAATATATTAGTTTGTGGTCCGAAATTTTAAAGTTTTCAATCCTGCTTCTTTGTATATGTATTTATTAAAAAGGGTTCCATAAAATGTATCTATCCTACTACCTTCACTTGTTTTGTATTCGTATGTATATTCAGTTTTTAGAATATTTAAGTATCTATATATATCTACAAGTTTGTGGTTATTTAAAAGGGTTTCTATTTCCGGTTTGAATCTTATATCATCAATTGTTAGAATTCCGCTCTTTCTATCTATTACGTCTCCCACCCAGTTAAAATCACCTCCTATTATAAGTTTTTCCATGTTATATTTTTCAATGTATTTATTTAAATTATTAAAATATTCTTGTTTTTTTATATTTATTTGCTGGTACATATATATTTACTAGTTGTAATTCCCCAATAGTTATGTGTATCAGTCTTCCTTTAAAAAAATTTCCTTCCTCCTTCCTTTCCCACTGTATCCCCTTTTTATTTTTTATTATTACTGCCACTCCTTCTCTAGTATCATTTCCTACATAGTTGCTTAAAATTAAAATCCCATCAATTTGTTCTTCACATAATTTGATTAATTCTTTAGTGAAACCATTGTGCGTCTCTTGCATAAACAAGATATTATAATTTGTTATTGTACTCAGTTTAGTAATTTTTTCCTTGTTAATCCCATTTGTATTAATAGACAAAATCCGGAAGTTCTTTTCCTCCATTTTTGTCTATATTCCAGGTTGCCGCCGGTTATAATTACTATTTATAGTCAATTTATGTGCGATTTGTAATACTAATAATAATTGTAATAGTTGTATTAATAAAATTATTAGTAGTACTAATAATAATTCACAATAAGATATTTAAATTAAATTACTGTTATGTGGGGGAAACTAAATCCCCCCACCCGAGCTATTCTCAATTATTGTTTGTGACTTTTCCGTATAGTCTGTCCCATTTGTCGTGTTTTCAGTTTCCATGCTTTCCGTCGTGTTCTGGTCTATCTGTGTTTCCGTATTTGTCTCTGTATCAGTGTCTTTTGTCGAGTCTCCGGTCCCTGTCTCTATCTCATGTCTCCTCGTCGTTCTCGTCTTCACTGTCCCCTCCGCTCACGCTCTCCTCTTCCTTTCCTCGTTCCATTTGGTCCCTCTTCTTTTTGTTTGTTTTCACCGATGTGGTATCTAAATATGTTCTCTCTTCTTGTGAGGGCGGTGTGGGCGTCCTTGCCTTCCTTTTATGTATTCTTCCATGTGCCAGGGGTGTCGAACAGTCCAAGGGGGCCATTCCGGATACATTGGTATCTTCTTCCTCCCCACTTATTATTTCTTCTCTTGCGCTACTTCAGGGTTCTGGAAATCTCTTTTTCTATTTGTATTCCTTCCGTATTCTCCCTTTCCCTTTCTATCATTTGTTCTATTTCTTTATCTGTCGGTATTGGTGTCGTAACTTTATTCGAGGCCACTTTACTTGCATATGTGCCAGTGTTTTCAGATCTCATGTTTCCATTTTTGCAGTCTTTTGGTACATGTCCCACTTGATTGCAAATGGGGCACTTCCTGTCCATCTCGCTCCCTCTATACCATGTTTTGATTCTGAAACCAATAACATAGAAGTATGGTGGTACCTTCTTTGCCTCTTCTTTATCCATAATCAAAATTCTAGTACCCGATTTTATGGGTCCAAATCCCCAGATAGTAGCCATTTTGTGTGTTTTTACTTTCACCTGGAATTTCCTGGCTAGCTTGTTTATTATCTTCTTTGTTTCTATTTCCATGGGGAGTCCCATTGCATGCACTTCTACTACGCGTTGCTCTATTTGTCTTGTAAAGGGTGGGGCGCCTTCTATCATTGCCACTATCCCCCTTACTTCTAGGGTTGCAACTTCTGATAATTTCTTTCCACTTTGTTTTGGATACAGACAGAATTTATTGAATCCCGCATTCTGCAGCGCATCAATTTTCCCAATATCGATGGTGTTGTTCAAGGCTGCAAGTATCCCTCCTTGTCTTGGGATTTCCGTCGCCATTAAGTTAATTATTTGGCACCCTTCCACATGTAAAGCGTACACCATCTTGTGTATATGTGTTAAAGTAAACACTAAGTTTGGTGCCCTGGGGCTCACTAACAGTTCTTTCTCCGATTCCGACCATTCTAATCCTTTGGTTTGAATTATGTTCACTTTGCAGGTCTCACACTACTAAACATCCAATGTACATGTAATGTGTCACTGTATAGTCTAAATATACCGGTCAAGGTATTTTATACAGTGTCACAAACAATAATAATAATCATTATCCTCACACATATAAGTAAGAACAGTATATAGGTATTGCGTCACTATAGAAAAACGTATGCAAATGTTCCCGTATTTAAGCAGGGAAGCCATTTGTGATGCAATGTTACTAATAATTGTTCTCCCCTTTGAAACGAGGAAGATACAAAAAAGGTACAAAAAAAGTAATGAAATTGAGAAATAAAGAGAGAAGTTGGAGTTCGAAAGAAAGGAAAGGTAGAAAGGTAGAACGATAAGGAAAAATGAAAGAAGGGTGAAAAAGGGTGAAGAAAGAGAAAGTATACAATACAATACGAGTTATGAAAATAGTGGCTTACGAAACAATGACTTATGAAATCCCCAATGTTTGCTTTGTCCTTGCCATTTTCAGACGATAAAATAACAGACTGTACCTCTCAAGAAAAAGTATAAGAATAACTCTACACCAGCCAGAACGGAAAATGCTATCCCATGATTATATAGGATAATGCTAGCCTGTTACCTTACATCATTTATCACCGACGACGAAATGAGTACTTCTGTACAGTACACCATGTTATGTCTATGTGCTCGAAGACTGTTTTGACAATAACCATCCTAATTTACTTGATGAATGGATGAGTGTTTGAACACCTGTTCATCTGATATTGGTAGCACTCAGTTAACACAGCAAACAGATCGGTTAACTGTTAAAGGAAATGCCGACTCACGTTTTATTTTATACACCCTACACTAAACCACTTATTCACTGTTATAATAGCTACTGACGGTAATTTTCACTGCTCCAACGGATTAATGACATGTAGGGTTTTATTGATTAATTGAACCTATTACCAACGATAAGATTAAACGCTTTGTCAAACTCTCAATTACAAATGTCATCAGTAGAGAATCAGAATCGTTGTTTTTTTTTAACGCAATAATAGAGCAGCAAATACAATTCACTGTTCGCTTTGAGTTCATCCATGGGATATATTACATATAACAAAGGTATGTCTAATTTAATACAGCTGCAACAAGAAACAAAACAAAATAATCCAGCACTCGGAATAATACGTGCGCATAGCCTTCATAGTGCACATGAAACAATGGCTAAGAATAGTGAGTAAATATACTCACAGAGAGAAAACCTACTGATGGTAAACTGTAGACGAGGAACAAAGGGAATAAAGACGTCACATCTGCCAATGGAAGATAAAGCGACATGTAGAGATGTGTCTAGTGCCCTTATGATAAACTGAATAAACTTAGAAAATATCCATGCATTCAAGCATAATGGGAAGGAGGGAATAGTACACCTGAGACAAGAATAATCCTTTAATTAGTAGAAGACACAATAATAATCAAAGGGAAAATACTCAAAATAATTAAAGCCCAAAAGATTCAATGAGCAATAGTCTTAAAATAGGTACATGTTTATCTCACGGGATACCCACAGCAGCAGGAAGGGAGAACCCACCACTTTTTTGAAGGATCCAATGACGAAATCGACGTTATAAAAAAAAAAAACGATCACAAAATGAATAAATAAAGTCTTTATTAGTCATTCTGACTCCATTGGGGCTGCTCTGAATTTGTCAGAAAAAATTATATTATTGTAAATTTTACTTGCATTTATATATTTTTTTCATCCTAATTACCTCACGGATCTATTCTTAGGTTTCTCACTTCCTGCTGCTTATAATTAAATCATCATTATATCAATAATGCCAGTAGGTGCGGAATCTTATAGACAAGATTGGCTCGAGAACGATTAGAGGCGCTCAAAAATTTTATTCCCGTCCACGATTCCTTTCGCGAGAAACTACAACAACGTCAACAAACACAAGTTGAATTTGCAGAAGGTTCAGAACGATTATTTAAACCTATTACGACGGCTACCAAAGAAGTTACAAAAATGATTGCTGAAGATATTATTCCACCAATAAAACAAACTGCTGAACAAACTAGAAGGTTACTAAATCTTCCATTTGGAATGGCTCCTGCGCAACCTCAAACACATGAAGATATTGAAGAACTCCGCGCTGATATGACTGATGTGAAAAAAAAAATTGGAAAAGTAAATATTAATTTGATTAATAAATTTAGAAAAGATTTTATTGATAAACTTGAAAACATTAGTGAAGACGAATTGCCTGAATTAATAGCAGAAGGTTTATCTAATAAATCTAATATTTTTTAAGACCCGGTTATGAAAAAACAAAAGATGATGGTGTTATAAAATATTTATATCGCATGTTTTACGACCTAAAATTTGTTAAAAAAGATGATCAAGTATACAATTTTGTTCTTAATCGTGTAAAAGAACTTATTGATAAAAGACGTCCATTTCAATCAAGATTTGAGGAGGAGCCTTTACGTCAATCATCTCCACCACGACCAGAACCTGATTATCAATTATCTCCACAACAACAACCTACACAGCAACCTCCACTACAACAACCAGAACCTGATTATCAATTACCTCCACCGCTAGAACCTGATTATCAGTTACCTCCACCGCTAGAACCTGATTATCGATTACCTCCGCTACGATGACGAGCACCAGAAAAATATTTTTCTACAGAACAAATAAAAAGAATTTTAAGAAAAGAAAATCCTAGGATACTATTTACCGATAAAGCCCTTAAAGCTATTGATGAAAGACCAGCTAATATTGCTTTATTTGGATATCATTTTAAAGATTCGTATTTAACACCTAAATTTCGGGTAGAATTTGATAAAAATGATTGGGGTTCTGCAGTATATTTTGCCTTTAAGAGCTCACCGGTTTCTCCCCCACCCCCCGTTACTGGAAGTGGTTTAACTAGTGATAGTTTTACTCAATGTCCTAATAATGTTCTTTCCGATGTTTCGCGGTTAGAAATTCTAATCGGAGGAAAACGTGCTGGAAATAATTCTCGTGAGATTACTAATGAGGCAGCTGATATTTGTCAACGATTATTTGCTAACGGTGTCATGGATATTAATATTTACCAACATTTCATTGATGAATTTGTCGATGATTATCACAGTGACTACGATTAGATAAATAAGTATAAAAAATAGATGATTATTATAATCCTCGACCAACTCATGTCTTCGTAGTGAACTCGCGATTACCAATTTGCAAGCAATTTTATGGAGATGGAATTGGTGATGTTGTTCAAGGTTTATTTGCAGGGTAGCCCCAATATTAGTACCTATTGCAAAACAAATAGGAATGAAAGCTATTGACGTTATTAGTGATAAAGCTCCTAGTGCTATTGGTAATCTTGCCGGTAAAGCATTATCATCAATCACAGACAGATTATCTCGATTAATACGACGCAAATCACAACCACCAGTAAAACTAGCTAGCACCGAAACTATGCTCGCAAATGTCAGTAAAATAATAAATCAGGCCGCAAATCAGAAATTAGCAGAATTGTCCGATGAAGCACAAAGAAATATAACCGCAAATTAAATAGCAGGAAATGGTCTTCGTCGACGATGATTGAGATCACTATTTGAAAAATGGATAATTATAATAAAATGTTTAAACGCGTATCCGATCCGGCATTTGACATGGACGCACCGATTCTTAAAGATGAATCAATACGTGATATTTAATTTTATTCTTATGACGCAATACAACCAGATCGGCATTCAAAAATTGATTTGCAAGTTCATGATACAAGCAGATATTTCTTACCCGCTGAAACATTTATTGAAATAGAAGGTGAACTTGTAACAAAAGTTGCAGCTAATACACCATATGCTAACAATTTACGTGTTGGTTTTGTTAATAGTGGAATTATGGCGTTGTTTAATAGCGCTACGTATGAGATCGACGAAAAAATTATTGAAAATATTCATAAAGATCTTGATGTAGCTACAACAATATTGGGTTTAGCAAGGTATTCTGATGATTATATAAAATCAGCTGGCCCACCAATGATGTTTGCTAAAGGTGTCGTCGACAGTGCTAATCATATTCAGTATACTGAAATAAAAACACCAGTAGCTACTGCAGCAGATGTGCAACCAGTTGATTTTGAGCACACGATTAGACCAAATGCTGCTTTTGATATTTTAGGAAGTGTTAATGTAAATTACAACCTAGGATTTGCAATGCGTGTATCAGCGTTGTTAGGACAGCATAGAAGATTTTCATGCGCAATCCCATTATCTCATATTTTTGGATTTTGTAGAAATGTTACAAAGGTTATTTTGGTGCTAAACACAATTTCACTTGTGAGTAAAAATAATGACAACGATGCAATTTGGCGTGGTGCTGTTGTTGTTGCTGATGGCAAAGTAGTAATATCAAAACTTTCACTATGGATGCCAGTAATAATTCCAATAATTATTGAAGAACAAAAATTACTTTCTTTTATGGATCAAGGTGGTAAATCATTGTTATCATGGTTAAAAGTAACTACGGATATTTATTAAAGTGACATGGGAGGTCCATTTACGTGGCATTTAGCATCACGACAGGGTGTTTCTGCACCACGTCATATTTTTATTGCGTTGCAAAATAGTGCACGAGTAGATAATCAGTTAAATAGTCGTATGATATTTGATCAACTCGGCGTTAGTGAGGTTTCTTTAAGAATAAATGGTCAACAAGAACCATCTGAGGATATAAAGATAAATTATGAAAATAATAGTGTAGCACGTGCATATCATCGTTTATTAACGTTTATGGGACGTGATCAAAACATAGACACAGGGTTATAAATATCACAATTAGATTTTACAAAATTATAACCAATTTATTATTTTTCATTAGAACATCTTCATTTATCTAGACAATCCATCATTGATATTTATTTTCGAGGTAACGTAACCGCAGCAGTACCCGCCAGTGGTTTTAGAGCAGTTGCAGTTATCCTTAGCGATACCTCCATGTTACTTGAAGGTGGGGGTGGACGAATGCGAGTTATCTATGCACCAGTGGAAAATATGTAACACAGTGACAATTAGTCACCATGACAATTAGTTTTTATTTGAAAAATAGATAGTAATTATAAAATGCAATATCATCATGTTAGTGTAACTTTGACTCCTGGTCAGATTTAAAAGTTACAATCAAAATCTCAAGTCAAACAGGAACATCAAATAACTTTAAAATCAAATCAACTTATTTTAACTATCGTTGTCAGAACGTAAATATAAACGTTTTAATAAAGCTAAATCTAAAAATACTGGTGTTAAAATTGATTTTTCCCCAAATCCAATCAAATTTACATACATAAATCAGGTGGAATATTTCCGCTTTTCTCTGCATTACCAGCATTAATTTCCGCAGCTATACCTGCCGCTGCAAAGGCAGCTGCACTTGGCGCTGCTGGAGCTGCCGGCGGACTTGCAGCAAAGAAAATCCTTGGGAAAGGAATCTTGCATAAGGAAGGATTAAAAAAAAAAGACGACGCCAATAAAATCCAGGAAGGCGCCTAAGAAAACCAGCGCGGCCACAACCACGCATAAAACTTGCAGCATCAATGTACGGATCCGGCCTGAGATTAGGAATGCCTTATCAGTACGGATCCGGCCTAAGACTAAGGATACCATATTAATTCCAATGTCAAATTCTGATTAATAAACGCCGCTAAACAATTAAAAATAAATTCCTTCAGAGGTGTTTTTATGCGTGATCAATTACCGGAACAACCAAATTATAATGAAACCGATATTATTAATCTCGATAACAGTTCTGGTCCAGGAACTCACTGGGTTGCCTATGCGATTGATCCACGTGGAATTGTTTATTTTGACTCGTACAGATTAGCGCCACCACGAGAATTTCTTAAATATATAAGCCGCATAAATATTCCAATTTGGTATTCAATATTACCAACACAAACTCTAACTGATCCGCCAATATGTGGTCGTGAAGTAATATCTGTACTTGATGCAATATCAAAATCAACCGAACCATCTCATAAAACCGTACATAGATACACAAGTAGTTATTTAAACAGATCTTAAATAAATAATGGTTGATATCTACGGAAGATCCAAAGAGAAAAGTATGAAGAAGCCTGATGATTTCGACGCGTCAAAATACGCAACTAAAGATGATCTTAGTAATCTTATGAATTTATCTGGAGTTGACCGGGACGAACTTGTTTTTTTCAAGATAAACAAGGTGTTTTAAGTACCAGCGACATCAAGTGGGATGATATATTACGACGTGTTCTTGGTGCTACCATAGATAATAGTCCAGTTTTCACTGATCGCGGTACAATCAGAGATTCAAATATATCAATCACAATTATTAGAAATGAAATTGCTCGCAGTGTTGCTAATCGTATAAAAAAATACCGGTGATGCAATGACAGGTGAACTTAGCATGAATGGAAATAAAATAGATGTTTTAAGAGATCCAACATCCCCCGAAGACGCATCAACAAAGAAATATGTAGATAACACTGTCGGCGCAGTAGATTATAAAATAACTACAACTCAGTCTGAATTAGATTCTCATACTGGTGTATTTACAAATCTTCGCAGAAACTTTCAAAAACTTAGTAGAATCAATGAAGAATTCTTTGGAGATCCACTTAACGCTGGCGTGAAACTTACAGAAATTAAAACAGCTATATCAAACATTGATGCGATTAATAAAACTCTTAATGATGTTGTTAGTGGAATTCCAGAGATCATTAAAAATCTTGATTTGATTAAAATTCCTCATACAAGTACCGCTAACAACGTGTACACGATATCATCAGGATCATTAACATGGTCACGTCAAAATAATAATATTAAACGTACCCCAGCAGTTACCGGTGTATATAGATTATCAATATTTAGCAGCGCAAAATTTGAAATATTTACAACATATTCATGGAGACATACACAAGATACGTTTTCTGGAACCGTGTCTGTAATATTAAACAAAACAAACGAAGAAACATTTATATTGGAGGTATTTGATAAAAAAAAAAAACTAACCGTGTCAACGGTATGATGGTGTTTGGAATTTATTGCTGAGACACCTAAATTATTCCCCGCGTAAATAAATATGGACGTTCAAATTTTCAGATACAATCAAGTATGTGCATGGCAGCAGCGACTAAAATTATTCGTGGACGTTTACACAAGAAAGTTAAAAAAATGTCATCGACGTATAGTTGTTATTGATGTAATTGTTTATTCAGCATCAGCAACGGTCGCATCATTAGGTATATTATTATCAGCAACAACGATGATGGCCCCGGTAATTATAACAATTTGTGTTTCAACGTCGGCAACGATTGCAGGAATCTTAAATATTATTACGAGAAAGAGTACACGAGTACAAAATTACACGATTACATAACAAAACTTCATACAGTAACGGATGCGTATTTAAAACTATCTTCGTTAATATCTTAATGTCTCAACGACGGTATAATTAGCGATAACGAATTCTCCGAAATGATTAAAATTTATCATGAAGGCATCGCTGCATCAGATTTTTCAAACTTTAACTTTAAGATTGAAAATCATTGTGATAATAATGGAACAACACCTACTCCAGCAGATTGCGGTAAACACACCACCGTCGAAAACCACGATGACATCAATAAGCTCGACAAATCCTGAATTTAGCGTCAACTTTCCAACACCAATTCGTGTAAATGAAATTGCATTAGCACAATTGCGAGTTTATTGCAGTTAGCCAAATATCAGATCAGCATCATTTGGAGGATTACAAGCAAATAATTCGCTTGTATTTGCCAATAAAAAATCTCCCAGATGGAACTCCAGATTGGCAAGTTGTTGGAATACCCACGGGCAGTTATGAAATTGAACAAATCAATGATGAATTTAAGCGCAGATTCAAATCCGTAACAGGAAAAGAATCAAAAATTGAAATAAAAGTTCACGAACCAACTTTATCGTTCACGAATGAAATATATTCATCCGATTACGCCGTAGATATTTATCAATCCTCGATTAGATCCGTATTAGGATGACCTGAAAAAGAACCACCAATGCATGCACAGAAACCAGAACCAACACGGGCTGATTTTACGACTATGAATAGTTTACATCATGATGTCAAAATTATTTATATGGAGTTTTGGTGGAAAAAAGAAAAACAAGTATGGGATGAACGGGACCAATTTCGTGTCGAGGGAATTAGTCTTCACTATTGGATTTTATATAAAACTAACGACAGTAATAATCCAGATAAATATTTTTACGATAAAAATATTTTTAACGTCATTAATACTATAAATTTAGAACATGAAGAACAACTAAATAATTTACGCATGAGTTTTCAAGAATATTTACTAATTTGACATCCACGCGTAATGAAATTATCACATACATAGAAGTTTTAAATTATATTGCTGATATCACTCAATATTTTCACAATAAAATCATAAATTTGGTTCTTGCGTCATCAAGCGACAACAAAAAGTTTTTCGCAACCCTTTATAAAATAAACGACGCAGATATTGCAACGTTTAAATTTCTGGTTATAATCCAGATAAATTAAGAAAATCTGTCAATGATGTCACTGATGAATATTTCCCAAAAATCGTCTCTGCATGGAGAAAAATAACACCACGGCATGATAATATTCTCAAACATAACAATGATCCACAATAATAATATCGACAAGTAATCTGACTACAGCAAATTTGGCAAAAGACTGGCGTACAGCTATAACCTACTCCTACACCACCTATTCCATGTCCACCTAACCCAGTCGAATGATTTTTGATAGAATAAAATAAGTCTTATACCATTTTGCCAATTATTTGTTCGATCGAGTCATAATAGCTGCATCGTGTTTCTCCTCTGTTATTGTTGATGTGAGAAGTTGATTATTTAGGACTGCTTGTCTCTTTTTGAATTGATGACATAATGTTGTTTTATTATTACTGGGTTCTTTATTTGGATTTGTGATCACATGTGAACATAAAGCCTTAAGAAGATGATGAGGTTAGGTTACCATTTCAAAATGTAAACCAAAACAACTCCTGCAACCAAGAGTATCAAAATAAATTACTGCTTATATCATGGTCAATAATGTCCTTTGAACAGCCAAGAATAGGACTGAATCGGCTGATCTGACGGTCGGAATACCACCCCCTTCGCTCTTACTGTTCTATGTAACTTTTATTTACTTTGTTTTCCTTTTTGTCCTCTTCACTTTTTTGTATAATGTGTTATTTATTGTTTGAAATACAATTATTTGTTATTCGGAGCTTATGTTAGGATTTAATCCCAGTTTAAATGAGTCACTAGATTTCTGTAAACGTGCTCTTGTATTCCACATACTACCCGTTTGCATTACAACGTTACTCGGTAACGAAAAGATAATGTCATTATAAACAGCATAATCCAATTTCACTTTTTAATCTGTTACACATTGCTGGAATTTTACCAAATGTTTTAATATGTTACGCATTGTTGGAATTTTACCTTAACGTCTTAATCTGTTATGCATTGCTGGAATTTTACCATAATATTTTCATCTGTGTAGTAAACATGATGTCCTAATAATAATAGCTCTATTAGAATTTGAATAGTGTTTGGTTCTGATACTGTCAAAATTGATGTGTAATGGATGTTCTATTTTGTAAATGTTCTAATGCTGTCCAAACCTACCTTGTAATCGATGTTCTATTTTGTAAATGTTCTGATGCTGTCCAAACCTACCTTGTAATCTATGTTCTATTTTGTAAATGTACACCATTACTACTTTGAAGAAAGAAGCAAGTCCAACCTGTTGGATCTTCTGTATCTGTCACTGAAGTCATTTCATCTGCTGACAATGGTCTCCAGTATCCAACAGTACTGTATCGGCTCCAAAGTAATATTCAAAAGTACCAGCAGTTAACCCAACAGCAGGTGTAGGTGCCTCAAAATCATGGTGAGGAGTTTCATGTTTTTTCAATTAAGTATTTTGTATTGTGTATATAAGTTGTATTCGCATGTAAAATGTAAAACTGATTTCTGTTTTCGCTATTCTTTTTATGTGACCAGGCCCAACTTTATAGCTTGCGAGGCCCGAGGCTTTACTCTGACAGTCAGCCGTGCTCGGCCAGTGAAGTTCTGTAGTATATATATTTCTTTTGTTGATTGGAGCGCGGGGCCAAGTAAAACATTTGTTCTAGGCAGGTCCCGCATTTGATAACATTGTTTTATATATTGGATGTTTCAGCATTTATTCTAACTTTTGCAGATAATCAGACCTTTCTCATATAACGGCATATATATATATATTCGTACTCTGAGGAGATTCTAACCCAGTTCCGCTGGTAAACGGCACTCATCGCCTTGCCTGCACACACCAACCCATATTCCATCACGATTAAGCACACTTGCTTCCTTAGTCGTGATAGAATATGGACTGGTGTGTGCAGGCAAGGCGATGGGTGCCGTTTACCCGAGGACCTAAGTTCGAATCTCCGTAGAGTACGAATTAAAACTTCTCTAACCTGTATGATAGTATTATTTGTATTAAATTTTTATTCTGCCTACTATTATCAAGCATTCTTTTATAGAATCTAGGGATATTACTTTCCTTTCTGTCTGGTGTATATAAATAGGGGATTTCACTGTTAGTATCTCACCTTGAAAACACCAGAGGGCATCTGGGTGCAACTCACTTCCGGATAGTTCAATCAATTAAGATGGCAGATGTAAATCAAGAAAATGTGACAGACCGCTCACATTATGCAAGCAGGATCGATATCTCACTATCTTAAAAAGAAATTCTATCAATATTTTATCAGTTGGTTTTACATCTTTCTTTTTTTTTCTTTTTCTCTCACTAACTTGCGCTGCTCCCAGCTTTCAAAAAAATATTATCTGCCCATTTCAGAACTTCTTTATCTTTCCATTATTACCTTATGTTCTAGTTTGTATTATTTGATTGTGCGAAAGTGTATCGCTGCGTAAAAAGTTCTTGCAATTTATCTCGCTTGAAGAATAATGAAAATATGTTTATTTTTACAGCTTCAATCATATCAGTTAATGGAGGTTGAACGACAACGAGAAAAAATTTCTAACTTCTTAAGGTTCTTTTATTATTGATTTAGACTGTTGCTTTTCTATTAATGTTCATTATATTTTTCATGAAATAACTTGAGTTTTTTTCAAAATGTACAAATGTCAACCACGCTTGAACAGACAGGCGCACGTACAAGTCTCCCTGATGATTATTTTAATTTTATTTCCTTGAACGGCTGGAAATTTTAGAGTATACGGTTTGGAAAAATATCGATGTTAGACAAAATATGCATTTATAGAACATTTGTGGCTCTCACCTATCTGCCTGTCTGTCTGTCTGTATGTCTGTCTCATTTCATCCAGTGCATGGGTATGTATATCATCGAATGAATGTGTGTTCGCATAAATATATTGCATAAATATACTTCCGGTTTAAAACGAGTATAAAATTATGCTAAGATAGAAAAAGTGACTGACAGATAAAGACAAAAAATTTGAATATTTGTTAGTATCCATTTATTATTGACTTGTATATCCATCCGACAAAACGAGTTCATATTTCCCATACAGATGCAGTAACCTTATTACATGATCATTCTCTTATTCTACCTAAGGCCTACTTATATAAGAAAAAATACACTACACGAAACAAAGTAACTGAATGTATGCCGTATTCCAAACTAAATACACAAGCGTAGATTCATCATTACACAACAACAACATTATTAATGCGCACATAACTCCGCCCAGATAAATTTTAACTTAGTCGCGCGCTAGACATAACTTTGGAAAGAAAATGGGGTTTTGGTCCACTTAAAATTGAAATTTTGAGTCATATTATGAATGAATGCGCATTTCAACTCTTCTATTTGATCTGGAATGAATAGATTTTTGTATTTTTGCAGTTTCTACGAAATTTCGTGATTATGGAATGGATTTATCTGTGCCAATTCTAGAATGAAGTACATCGGATTTCAGCGGCGTGTTGACATCTGTAAGTGTGTTTCTGTTCTGTCATTGAATGTTTGAAATCATAATCTGGGGAAAATGTGAAGTCTTTCAGTTGCAATTATCAAAATGACGCCACGGAAAATAATGTTTATTTCATTTTGAGTGCAGTAAGGAGGATGTAATGCACTTGGAATATAGTCGAAATTACATTATAATTTCTAAATGTGTAATCAAGCATGAGAACACATGACATCGCACATGTAAATCGGTAGTGCAGAACAAAGAAAGTACATTTGCATGTTGTTTGTAGAAACCGAGCAATTTTATGAAATTTTGCCTATATCACCCGCCTAAATCCGATACATTGTATCAAAAAAGTTAATAAGGAATGTGGCAGAGCAGCTGGTTTGCGGAAGTCAACGAAACATCTGCTTTAGTTCAATCTGAAACAAATTTAATCAACCAGAACGTAAAGAGCCTACTACGTGAGTGTACATGATTTGTTTACAAATCAAAAGTGCTGGCGTATGCGTCCATTGTTTAATTACAATAGAAAGTAGTTCCTTTATGAGTGCAATATGAAGTATGCGTGAGTGCAATGTCGCAAAATAATGAATGATTCTAACAATGTAAAGTTAACGGATAAAAAAATGAGCATATATTTTGTGCTGTGTTTGACAGCGGTATTTCTGAATCTATCGCCATACGTACCAGGATGTGGCGCAATTTTATTAGGGACCAACAATTAAATGTTCTAGAGCAGGGGCCTGACAATCTTTTTAATTTCCGCTTATCAATAGCTGGGAAAATATATTGCTCTAATTCATAGCAAAATAACACCGCATTGTATCAATGATATTATTTGAAAATGACGATACTGAGATAAATGACGATAACATACTTCATCTCAAGAGAAATGCAAGCGCCCCCACCCAAGTAAATGATCAGTACCTTACATTAGATGAATTTGCTATGGGCATGATAAATATATAATTTGCAATCTAAAAACTGTAAATTAGGGTAATTAAGCAGACATTAGACAGTTTATTTACGAAACAAATACGAAGTGTTGATATTGAAGCCTACAATTTTCTAGCCACACTATTTATATAATAGGCAGGGAAACTTAGATTGGGATGCGAACATTCGGCCAATATCTTTATCAAAGAGGGCCTATTACGGTTAGGCTCTTACAGAACGTAACAAGAAAAAAGCGATTACAACAAATCCCGAATCCCGATGAAATCCCAAATGGAAGGCGATGACGTATGTTGTGGTCAGCGTCGTTCTGATGTGCCAACATTTCTTTGTTAAATCACAGAAAATAATATTCCAATGTTTGAAGACTGTGTAAGTTTCTAAAGCTGTCTTTGTCCAAGAATTAATTTAGAGCACAAATATTTCCATGGGAAAATAATATCTAGGAATCCAATTACTTTTAAAAAAATTAAAATTCTACTCAAATTGGTCACAACAAAACACCTTTAAGTGTCAATGGTTTAAAGCCCGACTGCCAAAATTCTCTGTAGAAAACAGTTATACACTAATTTAAGACGCAAAACAGATTCCCGTAAGAGGGTCACATGATCATGTTTCTAGAACAAGATAGAAGCTTTTTGCATGCCTAACATCATGTACTCCCAGTATGGCCTCAATTTCACTTTCTGAATCTTAGTTGTTTACTTCAACTCTTACTGCTTCTGAATCAAGATCAGGAACTAAGTCAGCATTAGATACAAAGTTTTTATTATTAGGTGTTTACGAAAGACAGTCAGGTCAAACTGAATTTCTGGAAAATGTCAAATGCAGTAAATAAACTTACATTACGATAGCATGTAATGAAAAAAAAATTAAACTAACAAACAAAGAATTAAATTAAATCAAATATAAATATAAATCAAATGTATATAACAGGGCCAGTAAACATAAAACACAGTTACGCAACAAACTAGAAAATATTTAGTGGATTTGAAACATTAAGTAAAGTTCAAACAGAAAACAAGGGCTCTCCTGAAAATATTAGAATGAGCCGCAATCTTACAAAGGAATACGTATACTCATCACATTTCCATACGCTTGAATAAACTAAACATGACTTGTTTTGTAGGTTTTTGTTGTTGTTTTTGTTTTTATGTTTAATTTAGGGGGATTGGTGGTGATTTTAATCCGAATTTTTTTTCCAAATGTTTTATTTGGTCCGAAATTGTTTTACTACAAATGGCCACCGCGTTGGCATAGTGACACGTGTCAAACATGTGATTAAAAGATCATTAATATAATTTTATTTATATCATCGTTTTGTAAAAGAAAAGGATAATTTATGCTACTGTTCTGTCGTGAATAAAGAAAACACGCTGTTTATATCATTAAAGTCATAACAATATGGATCGGAAATTTCCGTACATTCCTTACTGAAAGAAACTATTAACATACCGGCACGGTGAAAACGTACCGTGGTACGTCCCACCGGAGAAAAAATTTACCGCGATAACCCGGTAATACCGCGCACATATATTAATGAGGCAAAGATGCTGATTCGGTGGTGAAATGTAACTCATTCCACGGTGCGTTGTTTACAGTCCATTCTGTCAAACAAATATCAGATAACCTATAAAATTAAATTTACTATGAATTAATATGTGAAGGCAATTTAGAATAATATACAATTTATTCGGACTTGGACAATATGAAAAGTTTATTACTACAAAAACAACTATAGGGACTACAGAGAGAAATTAATCGTGATCCGAGTCCAACTTAACCCATTCATATGCGCGCAGGCGCATTGTGTCTCGTGTATTACACTGTTCAGTAATTAGTTTTAAGCCGTGTTTTTTAAGTGAAGTCGTAGAACTCTGGGACCTTTGGTGCAGACGGTGTGCTGCTATTGATGTTGACGTTGTCCCAGAGGACGGTATTGGTTTCAAGTAGTGAGAGGTCAAAGCTCTGGGACATCTGTAGGAAACAAGAAGATTCTTAAAATCTGCTTCGGCAGACGGTGATGAGCGGGACCATTCGACGAGAGCTTTAAACCGGAAATAGAGATCGTGATCTGGACGCCAAGAGTTACACATGTTCCATTGTTGAATCAATATTATTCAATATCACTAGTGAAATTAATAATTCAGGATCATGACATCGGTGGGGAAAAAGACAATTAAATATCGCCATTTGAGTGAAACTCAATAACACGTCCTAATTGTGGATCATACATGCATTAGTCATATCGTTTTGTACAATTTCTATACTTGGCGATAAATCATTCCTTGTTCACAATTGTTAACAAATTCGATATATACATATTTCCATATATTAATCTTAGCTGTTTTATAAGTTTTTGACTTTTATGCACCGAGTGTGGTTTCCGATTCATTCATCGTTCAATTACATAATAGCCAAACATCGAGTTTGCTGAATTGCTTTCCGTGTCTTCGCAAAAGCCATTGTCAATCCGGTTTCATCTCGTTACTTCATATTGTGGTGGAATTTTAAGATCTCTGCAGATCAAATTAACATATTTCGTATCTATACTTTAGAATGCGTCGTCATTGGGTAAATGTATTCTATAGTCAGGAAGCAGTTTTATTATCTAGAAATAAACGTGAAAGTATTGCCACTGATTTCACCAACTCTTATATATTTGTAATCAAATGACGATAGGAAATTTCATAACCAGTCGTTGCCAATCAAGGTGCCAAGTTTTACTGATTCTGCCCTAGTCTCGTGTCACACTGTGATAGGTATTTTTTCACTGAGTTATCACCGTCAGAGTTAAAGTGTAGCTGTCAAAGATGCTTACTGGCTTATTTGTGAGAAATTTAATTTCACAAAGGTAAAATTTTATGTCGTTAATTCCTTTGATATATTACTGTCATAATGGCAAATTATTTTACTTAATGAATTGAAATGAATTCACGGCCAAGTTGAAGTCGTATGCTTAATTGTTTCTTTTTGTGGCGTATCGGGATTGTTATGGCGTCACTGTAGTATGTGGGTGTGTGTGCTTCCAATATTTATTTAAATTATTATAGAAACCCTAACCTGGCTCGATTTTGGTTGGAAGTTAAATTAGTAAATTGTAGATGTAAGGCTCCGAGACCCCAGTCAGCAATGCTGACGGTTAAATGATTGAATATGCAAAAAAGTGAAATTCAAGTAATAACAATTTAATGACAATTCAACAATCAAATGATTAAAATTTCCCAAGTATTCTCCTTCCGCTCGACCCTATGATAGCCTATTGCATTATTTCATTTGTAGTGTGAGATAGCTTTCCACCTATCCTTGTATTCTACTCATCTGTGTATTCTTCTTTCCTATTCCTCCAATTCCTTCTCCTCGTCCTCCCGACTTTCTCAAAATTCCTTCTCCTCCTCGACTTCTCTATACTTCTCCTTTTTCACTTTCTCCTCCTCTACTCCTTTTCCTTCTCCTCCTCGACTCTATACCGACTAGACTTGTCGACTCCAACTGCTCTGCTAGTCTTACTTCCGTCTCCCCTCTTAGAGACACGGGACTCACTGAACCGGAAGTTCTGCCCCCCCCCCCAAAGCTTCCTGTGAAACCACAAGAACCGTGCAATATTTTTGTAAGCCCTCTCATCTCACACTACACCCAGCCCATCGTCAGATAACGGCTATTAAATTTCTTCGGTCACGCATTCATTCACATCGAAATGCTTATACGTTCTTGTATGGTAAAACAACTTTCCAATAAAAGCACGGTAACAATTATCATAAATTCGTCAAATAAGTGCGTTGCATCATTACATATTCTAAACAATATCAGAACAATCAGACACATTTCTTTATTACAACTCATGCAAAGTACACAAATATTCAAATATCCAAGCTCTGATATATCTATTCATCCATATTAACTAATCTTACACACGTCAACCACTTTCCAAATTCACAATTCAAGCATGTGTAAATTCTATAATATCACATGAATAAGTGCACTAGTTTACTACGACGTAACCTATTAGCGAATGACAACTGAATTAGACCACAAGCTAACAATCTACATTATTCTCTACATGATACTCAAGCTCATTTCTCAAATGCGTATGTAAATTAAACACTACAAAGGAAATTCTACGTACTGAACGATCCTAGTAATTAAGTATACATACAACACATAACTGCAATTACTATGCCTTAATATTCTGCAAAAATCGAGCAAATAACTTACTGTCCTTTACGAAGCTTTGTCTTTCCTTATAATCTCCTCTCTATGTTTTCCCGTCAAATTACGAGTGACTTTCTCGGAGTAATCCTATTTGCTCAGCAATCTTCCCAGGAGAACTAAATTTTCGCTTGCTAGTTAGAAGCTATAATTCAGATTGAAATTGTTACCACACACCCCGTCTCGATTCCAATTGGATGTCTCTTTGATTCGATCCAATCAAACTTAGCGGACAATGTCCTTCTTGCTGTCTGTCCACGTGGAGACGGATTTAAAGCACGCCCCGGTCCTCGCGGGTTCCTCTGGTCTTTTCAACAGTGGTGGGAAGTCGCTCGATCTAAAGCCTGTGCCGATCCAAGATGCTGGGTCGTCTCTCTGGTCACGGTAACATTGCGTAAAAGATTAACTCAAGCCTGCGTCATGTTTAGACAGCAACCATGGCTCGTACTAATACCTTACTTTATACACGACTTACGAACTGGGGTTGAGCGAACGTGACAATTTTACTATATGGAATCCGTTTACCTACGATGAAGCATTAGTTTCGTCAAAAGTGCTCTTTTCATTTCACAAAAATAAATCCTTATTAGTTTTGTTAAAACTGCTTCCTTCACCAAACTGTATCTTGTTCATGTTTTTGCAATTTGACGATTTCACGAAAAGCATCATGTAAGCCATATCCCTTCTTCATATTTACACTCTTAGCCCAAGCGTATTTTCAGAATTACTGTCATAATTTGTTTGCATACATGGTTGTATTTTTCATATACTGCCATGTCAACAAAGTCTGTCTGTTACTTGTCATCCGCATGACAACCAGACTCTAGCTTACATGTATAACGTGTAGGCACGGGCGCCCGCAGAATTATTTTCGGGCTGTGGGATGAGCACAAACACGTAGTGGTCAGCTATTATTTTTTTTTACGGATATAGGCAAAACATGTTTAGAGATGAAATCCGAGGGCAAGTTCCCATCTCCCCCTTGCCATATCTGCGGGCGCCCATCCTATAATATCAGAACAAGTATCCTATTTTTTCTGTTTAATTTTTTTCTCCACAACTTATTAGTTTTCGCGTAAACAATACTTTCATACCTTGAAACTGATGCCTCAAATATTGCCCTTCGCCTTGTGCTGCACATTTTCCGATATTAGCCATTTAAAATGGTATTTAAAAAAATCCAGAAAATACATTAGGCTTGACAATTGATTTAGACATTACCAACAAACCAAGAGAACATCCATCGAAAACAAAAACTTATTTTTCAGCATTCGTACTGTTTTTAAACCTTTTAAACCTATGAATTATTTCCAGTTTATTTTAAATTTTACCATTCCTATGGTTAATCGCTATCGCATCTTATGGGCGACAATACACTAACTTCTTTATCACCCATGTCCACCTGTGTATAGATTTCCTCTTTTCTTCTTAACCAGTCACTACGAGCCCAAGCAAAATGTTTTGGTCATTGTGACTAAACATGACCTTTCATCCTGATTGAATCAGCCAGTCAAAGTTTCTCTTTCAAACACTGGCACTTATCGATCGAAAAACGAGCACTTGCACTGATTTGCTGAGGTGTTAAAATGTGTTTTTGATGGTGCGGTTTTCTGTATGTGTACTCATGAAAACTGAGGAACTCAGCACAGGCAACCATGGGTGATACTGGAGTGAGTAGACTGTCAACGTTGCTTGTGACAATGATGGTTAATTAAAAAAGAAACAATTAGTTTATATAAGTAGATACCTTGTGTTATTTTACACTGAATTGTTTTACGTTAATTGTACATTAATTATTCATTCATACTGATATTTTGTAATAATCTCGCTGTCATGAGTGATGTGTTTATTCCTTATTTAGCATGTGCATGTGTTTGCATGTGTGTGTGCCTGCGTGTGCAAATGAAAACAAAGTTTTGTGTCTCCTTGTAATAGAAGTAGCTTTGCTTGGAATCATATCCAAAATTGGATATCGGTAGCACATCACCAAGTTGCAGAGACGCTTAATTAGCGGCAATGGTGCAGAGTGAATATATGCGACAACCTTAGTTTCGTCCACGGTATATCCGTGAATCTGTCATAATTATGCACAGCAGGTTAAAAATCTCTTGGGGAAAAATCGTTTTTTTTTTTTTTTTTTTAATATGAGAAAATTCTAATCCACTACTAAATTCAAATATGTTACAATCTTATTGGTATATTCATCATTATTTTCTACATATTGCTTGCCTTATATCTGAGTATGTAAAACAAATATTTATTTTCCTAAGTACTCTACTCCATGAAAACATTTTAATTGATTTCCTCTTCATAAAGATTTTCCCCCCAAAATTGAAATATCTCTACAAGATAGATTACCGAATATACTCTTTTATAAATGTAGTCAAACTGCGAACAACAAAGTTCCTGATCTGCCATTTGTTATGTATATTTTTATTTTTTTAAGTCTTGGTATATAATTTTGTCTATATTTTTGTAAAAATTTTATTCATCGCACAAAGTTGTAGTGCTTTTCTAAAGTTTAATCTTGCGTACGTTTATATGTCATATTTTAAGATATCATGATTGACAAGATTGCGCAGGATATATAAATAGCCGTGATCGAATTACTAACGATAATATTAGTAGTAAACATGATGACAAGTTCGGTCAAGGAGTTATCTTAAAGGGTTATGAGTTGGTACCTGAGGCATATCGATAGAGGTTTGGGAATCACAAAAGAAAAAGAAAATAGCCAAATCAACGACGAATTTCTGAGGGAAAAAAACCTATTTGACAGGTGATATGTCTAAAACGATTGCTACAGACTATAGCAAACTTAGCCAACTCATTTTAGTCGAAGAGACCAAGAATTGCGTTCATAGTGACAGCAGGACTTATCTTGATGAATACCGTGTAAACTATTTAGAAAATGCTGCTCATATAAATTGATACTATTCCTTGACTCACAAAGTTTCATTTGTCATTAAGGTTTCATGGCACCAGTTTCTTAATGGAAACCGATTCAGTCTCGTTCAAGTACTTACAAATTTCAATCTAGCACAACTTATAAGAATCCAAGTTTTAATAAGACTGATCAGAAGTACTTATCACGTCCTAAGTACACTTATTGCGGGAAGTACGCTAATTCTGATTGTTTTAAGTTGAAAAATAACCAACAGAATAAAGACAGACCTGTTCTTAATGCTCATGTTTTTCAGATATCAAGGTTATTGTCATTGTTGGAAACAAAGTATTTTAGATTCAAACAAAGCCCAGTCTGAGTATAGTATGAAGAAATTTCGCCAATTCATGTCGAAAGATTCTGTATCACTTATTGGTGATTCGGCCAATCCTATCCCTATTAAAATATTAAGAAATTTCTCTGAGTCTTTTATGATCAGGAACTTGCTTTTGTCTGAGAAGTCTTCTTCTGAAAGTGTTCTTGTTTAGGGAGTAGAATGCGGCTGTATTCAACTTCCTTCCATAACTTTGATTTATCATACTTAATTTCAGGATCAGTGACTATTTGTGCTGTGTTTCTGTGCCCATTGAGGGGGTTAATTTATTACCAGGAAATGACCTAGCTGGAGATAACGTTCTATCTAGTTAATCCACATGTAACTGAGAAACCGTGTTTGGATTAAAAAAGTTCCTTGTATTGAAAATGATATCCCGGATTTATACCCTGTTTGTGCAGTAATTCGAGCTATGGCAAAAAGATCTCTTGAGAATGACGTTGATAAGGAAATTATTTATTTGGCTGACAAGTGTATTTATCAGGTTTTTTTTATGAAGTAACATTTTCTTTTGGTATTGCTCAATCAAAAGGTATTGATCGTTGTAATCCTCCTGTTTTTTATATATATCTAATCTCTCATTTCTAACCAAGGTGTCAAATGACTTGTCGTAGAAAAGGAAAAAGATCTTGAGATCACTTGTTTGTTTCAGAACGGCTATTAGCAAAAGTGAAGAAGCAGAGGTACCAATTTGCTATTTTGTAAAAAACATGGGGTCCTTATGAGAAAATGGAGGCCACCTTAGGTACCCACTGGTGACGAGTGGTCAATGTACTCTCAGATTGTTTGTTCCTAAATCGTATGGACAGGAATTTATTAGTGTAGCCCATGAAACTATATTGGCTGGTAATTTAGGAGTCCACAAGTTTTATCACAAGATTTTGCATTATTTTTGCTGAACAAAAATTAAAAGTGATGTTTCTGAATACTGTAGATCTTGTCACACTTGTCAGATGGTAGGAAAACCTAATCAGAAGATATCCAATTAACATGTACAAACTATTCCTGCATTTGAGGAACCATTTAGCAGAATAATGGTAGAAAGTGTCAGTTCCTTGCCCAAGACCAAGCCAGGCAACTAATATTGTTGACGATAATATGTGCATGACAAGATTGACAGAGACAATAACTTTACGGAGTATTAAGACTAAAACCATAGTAAAAGCCTTAATAAAATCTTGACACTTTTTGGCTTTCCCAAATCCGTCTGATATGATGAAGGTTCTAATTTCATTTCAAGAATCTTCCAAAAAATTAGGCATGAATTAGGTATCCAACAATTTAAGTCCTCTGTTAACATCCCAAGAGTCATAGGGAGTTGGAAAGATCCCAACATATGTTAAAGAATCTGATTCGGTCATATTGCTTTGATACCAGAAAAGACTGGGATGAGAGTGGTTTCTTTTACTGTTGTTTGCTGTTAGGGATTCAGTTCAAGTCATTAGGATTTTGTTTTTGGACATATTATTCATAGACCATTTAAGTTAAAAGAGAAACATCTTTCCATAGACGATCCAGTAATTAATCTTCTTGATTATGACTCGCATTTTAGAAATAAACTGTTGACGGTTTGTGAAATAGCTTGAAACTAACTTCACTCTACTCAATCAAAGATGAAGTTAAGACAAAACTACAAAGGAAAGAACTTTTCAGTCTGTCAATAAAGTTCTGGCTCTCTTGCCAATACATCCAAGTCCTTATCAGGCATGGTATTATGGTCCCAATACAGGTAAAAAGAAATTGACTTAAATTATATTATCAACACTCCTGGCAGACGACGAGTGAAACAGATCTGCCATATAAAAATGTTAAAGGAATATGTTGAGAGAGATAACACTGTTAATTATTCAGCCAATTTAGTTCTATCGGTTCCACATAATGAAGATTTCAATGACGATGTGCAACCGGATTGTAGTGACCCTGTTTTAACCAGTCTTCGAAATTCGGAAACAAGGATCTGGACCAGAAATATTCACATCTACATCCACAAGAAAAGGATGAACTAAAGCAGCTAATATGAGCGCTTGCTTCCTGGCGCTCCAACACCAGCAAACAAAATCTACCATGATGTTAAAATTGTAGATTCTACACCAGTAAAAACAGCATCGTTACGGGATGAATCCTATCAAAGAGTGTTTGAAAAAGGACACAAATTGCCGGGGAATCATTTTATTGAACCGAGCAGAACTAACTGGAGTTCACAGTACTTTTTGTATGTGCATTGAATACAGAGAAGTGAATAGTGTCACTAAAAAAATTAATTTCTGATACCAAGAATGTATTGATAATATTGGCAATGCAAAATATATCACCAAGTTTGACCTGTTAAAAGGTTACTGGCAGATTCCACTGATGAACAGAGCAAAAGAAATTTTGGTTTTGCAACTCCTGACGGTCTCTACTTCTACAAAGTTCTGCCGTTTGGTATGAAGACTTCACCCTCAACATTCCTGCATTTAATGAACATGTAGCATCTGGTATAGATGTCTGTGATGAGTACATAGATGTCGTTATATATACAGCCACACATGGAATGATCACCTAGAGACTATTAGCAAATACTTCATTCAACAGATTGAGGAAAAATGGGCAATTAATTTAACTAAAAGTGAGTATTGCCGAACTTGTGCTACATTTTTAGGGCATTCTGTGAGGCATTGTCAAGTTAAGGCTGCAGAGGTTAAGGTTACTTTTGAATTCCCTGTGCCTATCAGGAAAAAGCTGCTGATGTGATTTTTTGGTATGGCTGGATATTATTGAAAATTTTGCAACATATTTTCCATAACTGCTGAGACCCTGACCAATTTGCCGAGTAAGAAAACGAAGTTTTTTTTGCTCTGACAAATGTCAAGAGGTGTTCAATAAATTAAAGTCCATACTTAAAAGTGCACAAGTTCTTTCAGCTCCAGATTTCAACCAATCACTTAAAATGCATGTTGATGCGAGTGATATAGGGGTCGATGGCGTATTAATTCAAGAAGACCATTTTGGTCTTCCTGAATTAACATGTCATCAGTGTTTATCCAGTGTGCTATTCCTCTGAAAAAAAAGGAAATAAGCATCAGAGAAATTATTCCATCAGAAGGAGTGTTTTATTTAAGTTTGGTTAACAACACTTTGAGGCATATATTTCAGCTCCTCTGATTATTGTATTTAATGATTGCAACCCCTTACTTTCATCAACAAATTAAAAAATAAAAATCAGGTGTTCAGGTGAAGTTCGGTGTTGCAAGAGTACAACATTGACATTGGGCACTTCAAGGGAAGAGAATATCTGATCGCAGATGCACTTCCACATGTATAGAAGTTCTGTATTGCTATAATTTGTATTCATGTTTGTGTTATTCAAAATACATCTTCCTGTACAATTTTATTGTTATTTTCATGCGTGTTTGATTAATATTGAAAGAGAAAGCTTTATTGCATGAATTGTTCTTTTCTTTAAAGGGGATGTGTTATGTATATATTTTGTAACTCACGTACATGATATTGTCTATATTTTTGTAAATTTTATTCATTACTCTAAGTTGCAGGTATTATCTATAACCAAACTGTTTATAAATGGATAGATTCTAATTTAATTATAGTATTAAAAAATTCATTAACTTCTATGATGGAAAACTTTTTCGTCAAAGGTATATAGAAAAACTGTTTAAGACAGAATGCTCTTAACTAATAATATCACTTAAGTATCAGAGTGGTGATGATATCAACAATCTTTTGAAATTAATCAATTACTATGGAATTAGTTTACATCATCAACAAAGAACTTAAATTCCAGCCAAATACTGAAGAGTTAACAGATCACCTTTAGCAGGTAATCAAGTATCTACTTTTCTCACTATCACATGAAAAGTGTCATCACTTTCATAGAATATTGCCAACAACACATAATTACATAATTTGATTCTTTAATTATTAAATTACACACAAGGATTATACAAAGTACCTGAATGCTTACTAATACTTACACTTCAATCACATGACTATTTAACCAGTTGGTTACTATATCTAATATACACAAATAAGCAATATCATTTTAGCATAATTTGTTTGTCTCAACACACATGAAACATTTAACAATGATTTAACAATGTCAAACAGTCTATTTCACCATAAAATTGGTGACCACAAAAATGCATTCTCAATAACAGACTTTATTTAACCAAAGTAACACATTTACCATACAATAAATGATAATCTCCCCTGTGGCCCTCTAATATTTCATTTGCAATATGTATACCAACTGTTCAAACAGACACATGTACACATATGCATATGCCAGGAAAGTCAAGGTTATTTCTACTTCTTTTATTCCAAGTGGTCTAAAGCGTTCTTTGTTATGGATCACTGCCTTCTCACCTCTGTCTGCGTGCGTTCGAGTCTTGGATTTGGCTAATGTGGGTATGAGAAAAAGCTTGCCAGTAGCTTCTTGTGGGTCAGTGGTTCTTTCTGGGGTTCCCCCTCCCCAAGTTCTTACTCCACCATTAATATTGGCCACCATGTAGAGCCTACTGTGTGCTGAAAAATGCTGTTAAACCCTACAACAACAACTTTTTTCTTCACCTTGACTAAGTATTATGTTAAGCTGAAGGAGCTCACTTTAAAGTTAGAGAGAGGGAATTTTCCAGCACAACACTCCTGGATATGGAAGTTACAGAGAAAGAATTCCAGCAGAACACTCTGGATATGCAGGTTATAGAGATAATTCCAGGATAACACTCCTGGATACACATCACTATTTGTGTATTGTTCAATTCTAATTCTGGAAGGGTAGAATTCAATTGAGAACTTCATCTTAGATTGTATGATTCCTTAAACTGATTATCACATAACTGAAATATATCACACATATACATGGGAGAGTGGGACCCAGACATGTTCATTTGCTTTTCAATAATGAAATTATCTCTCATGAATTTGTGCAGTTTTCTAATTTTAAAATTAAGAGGGGCCCCGAGTGGCCGAGTGGTCTAAAGCGCTCTCCGTTACGGATCACTGCCATCTCACCTCTGTCTGCGTGGGTTCGAGTCTCGGATTCAGCCAATGTGGGTATGTGAGAAAGCTTGCCAGTAGCTTCTCGTGGGTCGGTGGTTCTTTCCGGGGTTTTCCCTAGTTCTTCCTCCACCAATAATACTGGCCACCATGTATAGCCTATCGTGTGCTGAAAAATGGCGTTAAACCCCTACAACAACAACAATAAAATTAAGATGTGGTGTTAAATATTCCATTTAGAATGAACCTACATATCCTTATATGAATTTTAAGAATCCTATCATAAGCAAATTTAAAAGCACCAGTCCACACAATACTGCAATAGTCCATATGCGCTTGAATAAAAGTCTTCAAACACTTTATACCCTGGTATACTGATGAAAGGCCTTGAAAACATGAAAACAAGCAGCTGTACCTTTACAGCTGCTCGTACCATGGCATGTTGTTTTTTTTCCATTGCTATCCATTTCAAACTTGGGAGTTATTTTACTAATGATTTTTACGCTTAGTTTGTAATATTTCAGCCTATGTCTCCTTTTCTGAGTTGTGATCAGCATGCATTTGGTTTCTGCACAGCTTAAGATCATACCATTCTCTCTTGATAACAAAGATATCAGTTCCAGGCCTTTTTTCCAATTGGATTTAATGCCCTCAGTACCAGTTATAGTTTTGAAAACAATTGTATCATCTGTGAATTAAATAGTTGCACAATTTGATTCAATTAGATATATTTGAAGGCTGCTGATAAAAAATGAAAACAAAATGAGGGACCCCACATACAATGCCATGCTCTTTAGAAAGATGGGCATTATATGATACTTTCTGAATGCTTTTTATTCATTTATGATTCAATACAAAGCATGCAGTTTTAACTACAATTCTAGTTTGTTTGGAGTTTTTGGGGAGAATTTCATGATTATGCAGATCAGAAGCTTTCTGGAAGTCCACAAAAAGCTATAACCATAGCACTACATCAAAGAACATTTGCACCGATATTATCCAAGCTCATTTGCAAAGTATTCTCTGAATTCACTGCAGATATATATTGGCCTATATCATTCTGTAACGCTGCTGATATATACTGGCCTATATCATTCTGTAACGCTGCAGATATATACTGGCCTATATCATTCTGTAACGCTGCAGATATATACTGGCCTATATCATTCTGTAACGCTGCAGATATATACTGGCCTATATCATTCTGTAACGCTGCAGAATCACTTTTTGTTTTGACTTTGTTGCAAAGTCCATTGAATAGTTTTCAGATGTTACATAGACTTCCATTACCAGACTAGCAGCTTTTTAGAATGATCATTCCTTGCCTTTTAACACATTAACCCCTAGCAACAACTTAACAGGTCAGGAGGTAGTAGCCTACTGCCGAGCTCTGTAGTGTCATGGTCATGCATGATACACTAAAGTGGGTGGTATTATAGAAAGGTAGACAGATGTAGCTCTATAATGATACCAAATAATCTGGAATATCTAGCTGCACTACAAAATACTGATAAAAAATTCTCAATTTTTTTTTACGCGACTTTTTTAAACCCAAAATTCGCATGTGGTCGGAATTCGATTTTGTGTCTGGATTTTAGACTTTTTGGTCTCAGATCTAAGGCAAACCAGTATGAACTGCAAACAGACAGATGAGCCTTTGCACAAAGTAGGATAAGATGGGCATTTGGAATAAAGAGTGGTCTCCGTACAAAAATAATGGCTCTGTTTAGCAAAAAAATAAAAACAAAAAAAACCCATACGTTTACCCTTCTGCTCATGCATGAGTCAAATAGCCAATGAAAAACGATGTTTCTAATACAACTAGGCAGTATGTTATTGAAAGATGACTGGGGATTTGGTGTTTTCGAGTCTGTTCAGAAATAGCTTTCAAAATGTGTTTCCTACTCGATTTTCAGGTGAAAATGACAAAAAAATCCAGGGGTTAATGTGTTAAATAGGACCTTATTTCACCATATTGTATATTTCTCATTTTGCCCTTAAGTTTCCATTTTGTCCCAAGTTTTCACAGCATCTTGAATTTCAGCATTCATCCAACATTTTACTCAAGAGTTTGAAGAGATGCATGTGCACCTACTATATCATTAAAAAACTTGCTCATACTGTACTATCAAAAGAATCATTTTGATCTTCAAGTCATTTGACAGTGTTCAGTGCAGCAGAAGATTACAAATAAATTTTCCCTCATCAAACTTTATACAAGATCTGTATTTTATCATGAGGTAGTTATCTTTTGTTGAGTAAAGTTTACTGTTTTATGTTATGCAAATGGGAAAGTGATCACTTACTCTTAATTTGACCACAAATACTTTAGCTGGATTGTCACTATTAATACTGTATACATGATCAATTAATGATTGTGATGTTTTTGTTACTCTGACTGGTTCATTTGCTACTGTAATTGGGATATGTTTAAAGTTATCATACAGTCTATCCAGGTGTTAGCATTTCTTGGGTCACCCAAAAGAGCCTTATTTATATCATCCATTATCATGATTTCTTTATTGGCAGTTAAGGCCATTTCATTACTAACGGGTATGTTCCTTTTGTCAAACTGATCTGTCCTTTTTCTTTATTATGCCCCAACTCTGCTAGGCCACAAGGGAGAAACAAATTATCCTAATGAACATATATCTTAAACACCATTGGACCACACAAATTATATATCCTGATGAGCATATACCTTAAACAGCTGCTTTGGTGTGTCCTTGGGATTGATACTTAGTTCCTATTTCTTCATCATAATATATCCAATCATGTGTTAAAAGTGCCATTAAAACCAACAACAATAACCAAATTACATGTGTCCCAGGCTGATGTGCTCATATTAAGTGAAGAGGGTTCAGAGCATTTGAATTAACTTGCTAACTCATCCAGTGTCTCTAGCATGTCTAGATTCCTTGAACTAGTTAGTATTCATCCCATGAGCATTACCCCTCCTCTGAGCATGATTCATTAGATCAAGTGCAATGACCAAAGCACATCATTGTTATAAAGTTAGGAAGCATTGATACTGGATTTTGAAGTTAGAGAAATGCAGTCACTGTCTGTGTGCATGAAACTGCATTCAACACAAGAGATAATTCAATAATGCATACTTGTTTTCATCTGCAGTCCTATTGTTTAGACATAAAGAAATGACAGTCTGACCTGTGGCTACCTCATTATTTGCCAAAATCCTAGTAATCATCATTGCCCTGATGTTTTGTTATTCATTATTTATGACAATAATAGCATTCTAGTCTCTCATCTATATCTGTCAACAGAATGCCCTTCACCACACTAATAGCATTCAGGTCTCTCATAGCCTGTATCTGTCAAACGAATGCCTTTCTTTGCCACAGTAATAGTATTCCAGTCTCTCTTATCACCTACATCAGTCAATAGAATGCCCTTCTTTGCCACAGTAATAGCATGTCTTACCTTACTCTTGCTTCTTTGAGGGCATATTTGTTGGCATTAGCACCTACAGGTTGGCTGCTTGGTTCAGATTATATGTGTGGACATCATATGGTTAAAATGGCGAATTCACGGATTTGCGAAATTTTCATTGGTACCCTCTACGTACATGTTTTCTTTATTTTATTGAATTGTACCTTCATTATATGACTTCTGTGACATATGAAGTTTACCTAGTTTAGCTTCCTGACAATGACAAAGAAAACGTCAGTCATTAAGTTTACAGTCCCATTCGTTACTTGGTTTTACCTTACTGTGAGAGCAAAAGAAAACAGCAGCCAATGAATTAGTATAGGGGTAATATTAGTATACATGTACCGTACTGTAAATGCGCTAGTGTGGCAAATACCCATTAGGCAATACTGTGCTCTATTTTTACGTCAACCATTTATTTCTCTCTTTAAGGGTAATGTATTACGCTAACTTTTAAATGAAATTAAAGTGCTTTGGGAGCATGATTTGGGTCATGTTTAGGGTTTAAACCCTAGAAATAAGCATTTATTAGCATTTTCAGTGACTCGTACCAAACATTCGCGATTCCTCCTGATCCGCGACTGGTTCTGGAACCTAACCTCGCAAATGTTTGAGGTATTACTGTATTTGCAGTTCGCACCTGATATGTGGGATTTTGGCTCCTGGAAAGATGTGAACTGTAACACTTCTGTTGTGTCCTTGGATGTTTATCCTGCCATGTATTACACTGTGATGAGTTGTACCAGGCTCATTATTTAAAACTGAATTATTGTTTGTTTGATTGGATTAAGTGGAAATTTAGTCCTTGTCAAAATGATATCTTGACTGAGCTTACTGTTACTTGATGTCACAGTAGAACTTGTGCCAAACTTTTTCTGTTGTAATTGCACTCGTTAATATAATCCACTAATAACTGTTGACCTTGTAATTGTCACATTTGACCCTTCTTAATAGGGATTTCACTTTCTGTGCAAACAAGTATCGGTTACTGGTTCACTGTGGGGATTAATGCATACATGGGTGGTTGGTAACAATATCCCTGATATCAATAGTTTCCTTTAGAGTGTCAATTCTACAATTGACTTCGTTGATAAACTGCTGCAGTCAATACCACTTCAATGAATTGTCGATAAGAACAGCTGTGCCCTTGTTATCATGGCACACACATTAATGAAATTTTAACAGGAGTAACTGAAGAATCCTGAAGACTCCTGCTTGTGGATTTACATCAGGGATCCTGTGCAGAGTCCTAGCTGTCAGATATCTGGATTGAAGCAAGAATTTTCTCAAGACTGCCATTTAGTTAAATCATTTTACCTAATGGTTCTTTCAAATAATTTCTTGTCCACTCTGTAACTCTTTTATCCTACACTGATATTATTCCTGATTTAAAGAAGATGACAGGAGTCTAAGTGGTATCATTTTCCTGGAACTCAATTTTAAAGATGTCCTTTTGTGTAGTCTTGTTGTTTTTTTTGTCCTCTCCATACTTATTTATCTGGGTTTTAAGCTTATGTCCAGAATGTTCACAATTCTTTTGTTTTACTGATACATTACCTACCATATTAAATTTGAGTTTGCAAGTCTAGTTGACATCATCCTTTGTGATATCAATACACTGGATATCAGAGAATGGGCCAAGATTACCCTGCTTCTAACTAGCAGCCATGGAACTATCCTCTGATTTACTGTTAAGAACCTATCATTGAACTTTCATGGTGAGGATAGGGTGGTCAGTGTTTATTGGGGTTTTTTAATTTGTGTGCCCCCAAATAGCTTAAAGAATATTTGCTCAGATTTTTTAAAAGAAATTATATCCAATATATCAGAAAATCTTGATGTACAAAAATATTTATCCTGGTTTAAAATTCACACCCCACCCCCTGAAATTAAATGGTTAGTCCTGTATGTCTGTCTCATGGAATCCAGAAAAGCAACTCTCTCTGAAAGAGTTTCCAATGAAAGCTGATGTACCCAGAAATAGATGATTTGTACTAACGTTTTGATATGACATGAAAATAAAAAACATACTTGTGTGTTATAACACTTTCATTGTACAATCATGAATGAGGTCCGATTATCATAAATACCTGAAAACATATGACACTATCTCAATATTAGTTTAACCAATATGTAGTTGATCTAATATACATGACATGCAAGATAATAAATTCACCTGAATTTGTTTATCTTACATTAAAACAACATTACTTATAAAATCCTATCTATCAAAATCATCAATCAAGCTTTGTTTCCTTTGAATTTTGTGAGTATGTTTTTTGGTAAAAATTGCCAAATAATAAAATCAATGATATAGCATATAGAAACACCGCCAGGCAATATTCTTTTGGATAGCCACACTCCACCACCAGATTTATACTTGTATGAACTAAGAAGGCAAAGAATTGAGTCTGCAAAAAAAAAAGAAAACAATGGTTTTTAGAAAATCTGAATATGGACAATAAATGATAACTGAAGTGAGTTAAAATTATAGAGAAATGAAAAACTTAGCAAATGAAATATGAGGTATGCTGAAATGTTATATATCAGTAATCTCTTTCTATTCTAATACATTCACATACTGTTATATATCAGCAATCTGCTTCTATTCTAATACGTTCACATACTGTTATATCTCAGTAATCTGCTAATCTATTCTACCAGTCATACATTCACACACTGTTATATATCAGTGATCTGCTTCTATTCTAATACATTCACATACTGATATATATCAGTAATCTGCTAATCTATTCTAATACATTCACATACTGTTATATATCAGTAATCTGCTTCTATTCTAATACATTCAAATACTGTTATATATCAGTAATCTGCTTCTATTCTAATACATTCACATACTGTTATATCTCAGTAATCTGCTAATCTATTCTAATACCTTCACAAACTGTCATAAATCAGTAATCTGCTAATCTATTCAAATACATTCACATACTGTTATATATCATTAATCTGCTAATCTATTCTAATACATTCACATACTGTTATATATCAGTAATCTGCTTCTATTCAAATACATTCACATACTGTTATATATCAGTAATCTGCTTCTATTCTAAAATATTCACATACTGTTATATCTCAGTAAACTGCATGCTTCTGTTCTAATACATTCACATACTGTTATATATCAGTAATCTGCTTCTATTCTAATACATTCACATACTGTTATAATATATCAGTAATCTGTTTCTATTCAAATGCATTCACATACTGTTATATATCAATAATCTGCTTCTATTCTAATAAATGCACATTATTCATTTATAAAACTTAAAAATAAACATTCCTTTAATTTCCTAGCCTAAACAGGCATAGAGTTTTGACTTTGGTGCATATTTGTATTAACCTTATATAATGTCTTGACAGGATATTATATAGACTTTGTACTGGTCACTGTGATAGCTTTATGAAACATCGTAGCGACATTGGATACTTACTAGTTGCATTCGAGTGAGGTATCTTTTCCACCAGAGGTATTTCTGCATATGTGGACCAAATGCCGCCAAGCAATAATATGCATACATAATAACATGGACAAAAGAATTCAGCATGGCCACAAAGAAGGCTGAAATGAAATACAAGGTTGCTAACAACTATATTGAATGTACTGATAAACTATCTTTACCTCTGAAACTACGAAATAACTTCAGAGACTAAATAACAGCTGTTTACAGACATTTCCAACCTTTAATTTTGACACTGAGTTGAGGAGCAAAGGTTTAGTGGACGAGATTTCTCTAGGCAACTAGATGTTCATGCATCCTTGAGATAATACATCCATTGGATTAAATCAGTGAGAACTTCCTGACATGGTAATTGCAGTTTAAATTACCTTGCTTGTAAGTCTGGTCCAACTGAGAAAACAAAACTAAGAACCTGACCCACCATCACAAAATACACTGGCAGATCAGGGGTTATACTGCTTGTTCTACTGATTACTCCTAAAAAATTACACTAACCCAGATCTGCTGATGCATAATTCGATGGCAGATCTGGTTCTGTAAGTTTGCATTTGGGTCTGACTTATAAGTGAGTGCATATGGTAATCATAAAAATTGGGTGAACCTTGCTTATAAAAAATGTATTCTAAATTGCCAGCAATTCATTGTTAAAAATAAGTAACATATCTACTATGGTGACTCAGCTCACACGTATGACAAATATTTATATAATTTTAGCAACTTTTTGACACTAAGGAACATTTTGATTAATTTTCACAAAATATTTTATCATAAGAAATCTCTGCAATTCTGTGAATTCAACAAGTTACAGTAAGATAATAATACAGTAGTATATAGTCAAAATATTGTTAACTGATAATAATACAGTAGTATATAGTCAAAATATTGTTAACTGATAATAATACAGTAGTATATAGTCAAAATATTGTTAATTGATAATAATATAGTAGTATATAGTCAAAATATTGTTAACTAATAATGTACAGTTTTGTACAAATTGTCTGGTTTACAGAATGTTTGTATTTTTTGCTTGGGTCACATAATTCTTGTGCTACATGTAATTGAAGTGTCATTGAAATATAAATCTTTTAGGTGACAGTAGTTTAGGAGATCAAAATTAGCTTGAAAGAGCAAGTGGCTTCAAACCCTTCCACATACAGTATTTACATACCAGTGGGTCTGATAAATTCCTACAGAAGTTCAACAAAGTTTTGATGAGTCAAAAATATAATTTATTAGTGCATTACTAGAGAATTTTTGGCAGGTAAAATGAAGAATGTAGGAATGGTCACCATCGCTAAATCTAATCCCAAAGCCGATAAATCTCTGTCAAAGGGCAATCAGTCAATCTAACAATTTCTTAGAATAAGTAAGATAACTTACTCAAACCTGTTATGGTGTGGCTTTTACAATTAAACTTGTAGTTTTTAAAAATCAGTTGTAACTGTATGTTATACAAAAAGCTCCAGCATTTTTGTCTTATGCCAAGATCAAAACAAGTTGTACTTAACGCTTGGTTTCATTTTTACTTTGTTGATGCAGCATTATTCATCTACTTCCAAGAAAACTGACACTACATTAAAGTCTATACAAAATATTTCTAAAAAGTTCCTGAACAGCATGCAATATTTCTTTGAATTTAATATGTGCCTAAATAGCATTCAATTCCATTCTGAGTTTTTTGTATAACAGATCTAAGGTATGGTACACTGTGTGCAGCTTCTGCTTATCCAGAATGTTCTAAACTGAAATCAGCCCAAAGACATTCTAATAAAATTATATTTTGAATTCAAACAGACATCTGAAAAAGGAAATAAACAAACATTCTGAATATTTAAAGACTACGGGTATGTTACCTCCGTCTGTTGACAGATTTATATTACAATGTAATCAAAATGTCAACATCTTTATGAAAATGCAAACATTCTATGTATAGTAAGCCTTTTAATCCCTACCGGCTGTAGAGTATGTAATAGGTATATCCAATAAAGTTCTCTATATGTAATTGGTATATCCAATAAAGTTCTCTATATGTAATTTGTATATCCAATAAAGTTTTCTATATGTAATTGGTACATCCAATAAAGTTTTCTATATGTAATTGGTATATCCAATAAAGTTTTCTATATGTAATTGGTATATCCAATAAAGTTTTCTATATGTAATTGGTATATCCAATAAAGTTCTCTATCTTTAGTAAAATTAGTGCTACTGGAAAGCTTGGGATCAGACTTAAAAATTTATATTACCTGATATTTAATACAAGCTATGTTGTGGTCATATAAATTAAAATGTTTAAGACACCCTGGGAATCTTTATGATTATCAATATCCCTCAAGTGCTCTTTTATTCTCACTTGGAATTCCCTTTTAGTCTCACCAACATATATTTTGTGCAAGTGAGTAAATAAATGACATTGCATGTGGTACAGTGTCCTCTTAGTTTTGAGGCTTCTTGAAGGATGGTGTTCCAAGCACTGACAAAATTGGGACAATTTCATATTTTCTATGTGTCATGACCATCCCATGGAGCTCATGGTCTTCTGTGGTCCTTGTATCAAAGACTAGGGTTAAGGTGTTTGACAAAAGGCACCAATATTAGTTGATGGCATCTCCACATACTTGATATTTTCTGATGACATGAATCTTAAGGCCTACTCTCACTGCTGGAAAAATGTGAGAGCCATTGGACATATAATTGGTATGGGATACCATAAATCACAGAAACCTTGTTGATAAGGAGGCTGTAGAAGAAATCAGCATCATGTGCAAAATCTGCACTGCATGCCAGGTGCACATTTCATTGCATAATGTCTCTACTACATCATTTTCTAAATAAAACACCCAGTCTGAGCCAGCCTCAAAGGGAGGACATTTAAAACTACAGTAGACCATCTCTAGAGCCTCAGGATGGTGACAAGGGTGGGCTGGCCTTTGTGTCTGTAAAGAATCTATTATTCGAACATTTGGATACTAAACAGACAGCATAAGATGGGTGACTGCACAAATTATTTTGGTGTTTGACCAGTAGAGCTATTAAAACCACACAAAAAATGTTTCACCTAGCATGAGATTTCTTGCAAATATGAATGTGCTCTGGGATCTCTATTATTTTATCATTATGCTACTAAAGCAAATCTAATACAAGTGCTACTGTGTGCAGTGTCAGACCAGACCATTAAATCTGGATCTGCCCATAGATATGGCAGCCATGGCAACCTCTTCTTATTATACTACCTAAAATCCCATAGCATATCCACTCTTGTGCAGATTACCATCAAGTATGACAATGAATTAATGCAAATACTGCATTAAATCCTGTTTTCCAATTTAATATTTTGGCTAAAATCAAAACTATCAAGTTTTTAAATTTTCAAAAACTATCAGATACATCAGAACATAGCAGTACATTAATGGGTTTACAGTGGTTCCAATAACAGACAAAAAGGAATGGAAAGTTGGTTGGTTTGTAATGGAACTATAACAGAGCAAATAAGAGCTAAGTGCTAAGTGCCTTTCTCAAGAACATACTGAAGGCTTCTAAACCAACAGTGATCTTTCTGTGAAAACAAATTCAAAGGAACCATTTCCCCAATGGATGATATTGTCATGACAGACCCTTTCATAGCTTAAGCAATATTTTGTTCATCCAAATTCCAAAATGCTTAATGCTTTTTCCATGGTTTTTATAAGTATCAATCTTTTTTACAGGTGTCAAAAAGCCCCCAGCTAATTTTCATTCTCATAATGACAGTTTACCATTTTGATTCATCTAAACACAAAGCTTGCTGTCTTCAGTATTAAGAACGTAATGATTAGACAATATTTATATTTTATAACAATTCCTGAACAGCTGTACACTGCTGGTATTGTTGGTATGCTCAAGATAGGAAAAAAAGCAAGAAATGTTTTTTGATGGAATAGAGCCCATGAATTGCCCTCACCCCCATTTTCCAGCCAAATCAGTCTCTTGACATTAATACCCCAAAATAAGTAGATGTTTAGATACAGACAGGTAGATTTTCAAATCAATATACAAAAGCTGAAAATTTTTACATTTTATTTTAATAAATGATGAATTATACATCAATATGCAAATCAAATTTCCGACATTACATCTATTGTGAGTCATGTTTAATTACCAGTTATTTATGATCTTCCGGCATAATACAACAATAATTCTTTTCTAATTATCAAGAAAGGATTGATACATGGCAAATAAATTTATCATAGAATGATGTTTGGACTGGTTCAGAAATGACCTGCTATATTACAAGTACTGTACCGGTATCAAACTCTACCCCTCTCCCCCAAAAAACCCCAACAAACTGAAGATCAATAACCAGAATGAAATACAACAAATGGATTAGTTCTGAAAATTAACATTTTATACAAACAATCTATCTGCAAATATTGTCTTGATTTAATTTAACAGTAAATATTTCTAAATCCTCCGTATAAATGCCTGAAAATTTTACACACTCTCACTGATTAGTTAAAACTTTTTTCATGACAAAACCATTTCTTTATCATTCTTCACTATGATTCTGACTATAATCTACTTACATAAAAAAGTAGTGAATTATTACAAATTATTTATGCTTTCTGATGCCAGATTATTAGAAAGACTGGTTTGTTCCAATTGTTATACTTCTTAATCATGCATGCTGTACATTTGTGACGAGTTTCTGTTCATGTAATGAATTTAAAATCTTAAAGGATAAGGTCCGTGGACCAGCAGAATGAGTTCAGATTACAAACTTTGAAGCCTGAATTCAGGCACAAGAGAAGAATTCAAATGTAATGTCAAGCAATAAAATATTTTGTATCCTAGTTTGATTTGGCTGAAGAGTTCTAGTCAACCTCTGCTAACAATTGCAACAAATTGTCTTTTGCATTTACATTTTTTGTATTTTATATGATCGCATAGTTGGCTCATGGTTCCTAGTGGGGAAAAAACATCATTTTTTTTCATTCTAAGTTTTATCTACTTCCAAATGCATTCAAATCTATTTTCAGATAATGTGCTGGCAGAACAGGGTCTATGTTATTCATTATACTTATGATCTCAAGAGAACAGGGTATACTCTGTGCTGTTGATGCATTATGCAAAGGCAGGCAATAAAATGCTGATGCCTCATGTAAAAGCAGACCCTGAGATGTTGATGCATGGCCTGCAATGTTAACACATTTTGCAAAGACAGACCACGAGATGTTGATGCATTATGCAAAGACAGACCCTGAGATGCTTATGCATTATGCAAAGACAGACCCTGACATGTTGATGCATTATGCAAAGACAGACCATGAGATGTTGATGCATTATGCAAAGACAGACCCTGAGATGCTCATGCCTTATGCAAAGACAGACCCTGAAATGTTGATGCATTATGCAAAGACCCTGAGATGTTGATACATTATGCAAAGGTAGACCCTGAGATACTGATGCATTATGCAAAGCAGACCTGAGATGTTTATGCATTATGCAAATACAGACTGAGATTTTGATGTATTATGCAAAGACAGACCCTGCGATGTTGATGCATTATGCAAAGACAGACCCTAAGATGTTGATGCATTATGCAAAGTAGACCTTGAGATGCTTATGCATTATGCAAAGACAGACCCTGAGATGTTGATGCATTATGCAAAGACCCTGAGATGTTGATGCATTATGCAAAGTTAGACCTGAGATGCTTATGCATTATGCAAAGACAGACTGAAATTTTGATGTATTATGCAAAGACAGACCCTGAGATGCTTATGCATTATGCAAAGACAGACCCTGAGATGTTGATGCATTATGCAAAGACCCTGAGATGCTGATGCATTATGCAAAGGTAGACCCTGAGATACTGATGCATTATGCAAAGCAGACATGAGATGATTATGCATTATGCAAAGACAGACTCTGAGATTTTGATGTATTATGCAAAGACAGACCCTGAGATGCTTATGCATTATGCAAAGGCAGACCCACAGATGATGATGCATTATGCAAAGGCACATCCCTGAAATGCTGATGCATTATGCAAAGCAGACCTGAGATGCTTATGCTTTATGCAAAGACAGACTGAGATTTTGATGTATTATGCAAAGACAGACCCTGAGATGTTGATGCATTATGCAAAGACAGACCTGAGATGCTTATGCATTATGCAAAGACAGACCCTGAGATGTTGATGCATTATGCAAAGACCCTGAGATGTTGATGCATTATGCAAAGGTAGACCCTGAGATACTGATGCATTATGCAAAGCAGACCTGAGATGCTTATGCATTATGCAAAGACCCTGAGATACTATGCATTATGCAAAGACAGACCCTGAGATGTTGGTGCATTATGCAAAGACAGACCCTGAGATGCTTATGTATTATGCAAAGACCCTGAGATGCTTATGCATTATGCAAAGGCAGACCCTGAGATACTGATGCAAAGCAGACCTGAGATGTTTATGCATTATGCAAAGACAGACCCTGAGATGTTGATGCATTATGCAAAGACAGACCCTGAGATGCTTATTCATTATGCAAAGGCAGACCCAGAGATGATGATGCATTATGCAAAGGCACATCCCTGAAAGGTTGATGCATTATGCAAAGCAGACCTGAGATGCTTATGCATTATGCAAAGACCCTGAGATGTTGATGCATTATGCAAAGACAGACCCTGAGATGCTTATGCATTATGCAGAGACCCTGAGATGCTTATGCATTATGCAAAGGAAGACCCTGAGATACTGATGCATTATGCAAAACAGACCTGAGATGTTTATGCATTATGCAAAGACAGACCCTGAGATGTTGATGCATTATGCAAAGACCCTGAGATGCTTATGCATTATGCAAAGATAGACTAAGATTTTGATGTATTATGCAAAGACAGACCCTGAGATGTTGATGCATTATGCAAAGACCCTGAGATGCTTATGCATTATGCAAAGGTAGACCCTGAGAATCTGATGCATTATGCAAAGCAGACCTGAGATGTTTATGCATTATGCAAAGACAGACTGAGATTTTGATGTATTATGCAAAGACAGACCCTGAGATGCTTATGCATTATGCAAAGGCAGACCCAGAGATGATGATGCATTATGCAAAGGCACATCCCTGAAATGCTGATGCATTATGCAAAACAGACCTGAGATGTTTATGCATTATGCAAAGACAGACTGAGATTTTGATGTATTATGCAAAGACAGACCCTGAGATGCTTATGCATTATGCAAAGGCAGACCCAGAGATGATGCATTATGCAAAGGCACATCCCTGAAATGTTGACGCACTATGCAAAGCAGACCTGAGAAGTTTATGCATTATGCAAAGACAGACCCTGCAAAGGCAGATTCTGCAATGCCCATACATTATGTAAATGCAGACCCTGTGATGTTGATGCATGGTCTGAGATCTTAATCTATCATGCAAAGAAAGACCCTGAAATATTTATGCATTATGCAGCAGACCCTGATATGTTTATGAATTATGCAAAGGCAGGCCCTAAAATGTTGATGTATTATGCTAAGGCAGACCCTGAGATATTTATGCATTGTGCAAAGGCAGACCCAGAGATGTTTATGCATTATGCAAAGGCAGACCCAGAGATGTTGATGTATTATGCTAAGGCAGGCCCTAAGATGTTGACATTTTATGCTAAGGCAGACCCTGAGGTGTTTATGCATTATGCAAAGGCAGACCCAGAAATGTTCATGGCAGAATAGCATATACTTAGTGTTGAGTGGAAATTAATTGCTCATTTGTATTGAAATCAATTAGGTCTGTTGATTCTTTAATGGCTACAAATCAAACTTTATAACACTGTTATAATAAATATGCAAAATGTTATGCAGTTTTTTAATTAACATCCCTTTACATGTCCCACATAGCTTGCCATCCATCAATTCAGCCCTTGTGATGTCATTTGGGCCAACCTTTCAAGCCCTATTTCCAAATCCGTAGTACACAAGCTTGGTACACTCAACAGTCCTATTTTTTAATGACAGACATGCATCAAAATTCTAATAAGTTTCTAAATTTCCATGAAATACATACAAATGGGCTCAGTACTTCTGCAGTATTCCATACACTCCAATAAAATAAAAAATAACCATTAGGCAATTCATTTATCTGAAGCCAGCAGACAAGAAATGTAATTTCTCCAAATTGCCATGCTTAGTTAGGGATCAAATTCTTTGCCAGTCATTTCAAAAAAGCAAATAACATGCCATTATGTACAACTCATATGCTCACTGGACATGTTTTATGTGAAAATTACAGCATTGTTAAACCATACTTTGTACCTGGGCTTAAAAGAAGAGATTAACAGATTCACAATGAATTGAGGTGCATTCACATTCAATCTCCAGTCAGGATCTGCAACAATAGTTATGAATGTTTAATGTGCACTCAGCTGCAACCATCATAGATCTGGTCTGGCAATCATACAACTCTTGAGTCTGAGCTCTTGATTTTGCTTCGTCCAATCACAAATGACAGTGATAATGAAAACTTTATTCTGACTGGCTTATAATAAAAACTCAAGCTCCGAATTCTGTGATCTCAAGGCTTCAAGGTCATGAAATGAGTCGGCATGAAAACTGAACTTTTTCTCTGGTTGCAAAATTTAGAAAGAATATATTTTGAGCCTCTAATTATCATCTAAATCTGGCACACATATATAGATACAATTAGAAAACTTTTTTATCTTTCCATGTTAATTATTAATTATTTATTAAAGATTAAAATTTCACAAATATAAGCACATTTAAAATTTTTGTGCTTAGAATGTTTCATGACTACAAGTCAGATCAGCTAGCACATTAGGCAATGACCAATCTGGGTCAACACTTTTCACTCAGTCATTAGCCAAGACCCTGCACATTACAAAATCACAGAGCCAAGTCTATATATTTTGTAGTTTAGTTCATTCTGTACATGGATTAGTATTTCAATTCCATTCCTAAAACCTCATAAAAGCATGGCAATAATCTGTGTGCACCAGCATGGGCAGTAATTACAAGAAAGAAGACTTCTTTTTCACATAACAATAAGAATATCTGAATCTAGTCCATAATTCTTACATGCTGCTAATGTAAGCCAGTTTGACATGCAATATTTAGCTGTGTTCTCATGTCACCATTAAATTTTTTGTTTCTTTTCTTTTTTTTTAATTTAAAGGAATTTTTATACAGAAAGAATTATTTTTTTTGTACATGTAATTAATGAACATTCCATCCTTTTAGTCAATGATATGTCAGAAACATGTTTACACAGTTGGTCCCCTTCAGGATACCTCTTTTAAGACAGGTCATTCAATGATGACAGCCAATTTCCTTGTCAATAAAATTAATATTTTTTCCCCATTCTGCCTTAAGAGGTCACCACACCCCACAAAAAAATTGATTTAAAAAATAAAACATTTTCAATCCCTTTGAGAAGCCACCACCATAGTACCACATTTCAATTTTACAAGGAGTGGCCTCATATAATAATTACCACTACATACAGATACATAGTACACATTTCAATTTTACATGGAGTGGCCTCATAGAATAATTACCACTACATACAGATACATAGTACACATCTCAATTTTACATGGAGTGGCCTCATAGAATAATTACCACTACATACAGATACATAGTACCACATCTACATTTTACAAGGAGTGGCCTCATAGAATAATTACCACTACATACAGATACATAGTACCACATCTACATTTTACAAGGACTGGCCTCATAGAATAATTACCACTACATACAGATACATAGTACCACATCTACATTTTACAAGGACTGGCCTCATAGAATAATTACCACTACATACAGATACATAGTACCACATCTCAATTTTACATGGAGTGGCCTCATAGAAGAAGCACCAACATATATGATTTGCCAAGTCTATACAACTCCACCTGAATGTCAGAATTCAAATTCTCAGGTTTAACTTTGGGATTCAAAATTTTCCCTTGCACTTTGAGATGTTTATGAGATTTACAAACCATGTATCCTCCCTCAATTAAATTACAGAAGTTGTAACTGCAATATATATCTAAACAACTTCTGTTTAGATTTTGGTTTTAATACTGAATCTATGAAGCATTCTATGTGTGTTTGTGTGATTTGAATTTTTAACATAGCTTTAACAATTTTTCAATCATATTGCCATGATGTCTGCAGTGTGGCAGTTTATAGTGATGTCTAGCAATGGGACATCATGCCACAGACATAACGCATGATGTCCCATGCAGTCACATTATCTTGACACCAGGTCAACCAGTACCAACACTGTAACCTCTTAATGCTGAGCACCAAGTGAGGCAGCTGTTAGGACATGTACCCTTTTTATAAGTCTTTGGTATGACTCGGCTGGACAGACACTCTAATCACTTAGCCATCAAAGCGGTCTGTGAAGCAGTCTTTAACTGACTCCACATTAGATAAACCTTGCAGATGCTAATCAACACATATACATGTATAGAAATATATAAGTTAAGTCTTTTGGCAAAACTGAAAAATTGAATCTCTTCCGAGGTAATGAGAAATGACTGTGCAAAAAAATTGAAAAACTGTAATTCAGTCAGACTTAAAGACAAACAAGTGAATGTTCAATTATGCCATATCTGAATCCATTAACAAGTTTAGAGGTACCAGTACAACTCAGATGGCTAAGTTATTAGAGTGTCTGACCATCTGAGTCATACCAAAGACTTATAAAAAGGGTACATGTACCATTAAACTCCAATGGGTGGTTTTGCAGGGTACAAACAATCATAATGGCTTGCTTCATAAATTTTGCAACAGTGTATCATAAGGGTTGGAGATGCATAATAGAATACAAAAGCTACACATACATCAAAGCTTTCAATCAATAAGTATTTACCAACATGTATCAACATATTAATACTATGTATTAAATATTTTGAAATTCCAATTATATCCATGAAAATGAGACAAAAACAAAAAGCTTATATATACAAAAGGGAGGGTGGAGGGTGAATGGGTGAAAAACAATCCAAATAGCTATATATTTTCAGAGAAAAATCAATGATTTTCTTTATTGTATGTGAATGTGGATGAAAGTGGACTTAATCAAAGTAACTTAAAAAGCATTTTTTAAAATTCAGCTGATAACTGATAAGGAAGATGTAAAGCCAAATGTAAAGATTTGAAGACCACTGGTAACATTAGTAACCAATAAGATATTTGTTACACAAATTATCCCTCAAAATGAAATTGTATTCTGTCATTCTGTCCCAACATTTCTAAACTGATTGCCTTAATTCTGCAGTAAATATTTCCAAAGTATGATTATACACGTCTTTTCTACTGAATTCCCATTTTCAAATCATGACTGTAGAGATGTCTTTTCCACTGAATCCCCATTTCAAAAGTATAACTGTACACGCCTTTTCCACCAAATTCCCATTTTTAAAGCAAGCTTTATTCTAACTAAAGACTTACTATCCAAACAAGCTCAGAATTTTAATTCTAATTAGCTTTATTTCCAATCATCGGATGCAACACATTCCAATTTTACTTGGTGATTCCACTTTGATTTTTGTCTCAAATGAGGGTAATGAGCAACTGACCTTTTGGTGAAGTAAGATTTATTAAATCAGATATTGTCATTCTGTCAGTATATTACTGAATTGATTTCATTTATATGTAAATTTGTCCACAGTTACTCTGTATGCACATTCAATGCAAGTTGTATTCGATTCCATCATCAATGAATTTTAAATGAGTCTTGTTTTTAGCAAGAAATTTTTAATTTCTTTTTATTGGATACCCCTAAAATGTAAATGCATCTTAATGAATCCACTCACTTAAATTTATAGGCAACTGATCTTTTCATGAGACTAGATTTCAAATTTAATGAAGCCTGTTCCAAAACTTAATAAATACTCAATTCTTTGCTGTTGTGTTAGCACGTCTTAAGATCATGTTATTCACCAAATTAAGAGCTCACCTAATGTGGTTGTATACTTTAAAATAACTGCTTTCATGAGTGAATGGAATGAATGGATAGACAAGAGAAACTCTGCTTTTCAAAGAAAAGCTCAACAGCTGCTAGCTTCCTCTTTTACATCATATTAGATTGTCTCCCATAAACGTATTATCTTTGAAAATCAAATTTTGTTTTCCCACTCTATCACAACATTACTGAAATAACCTAATTTGGCATAAAATACATGATTTTTTTCCAATCCTTACTAGATGTACATTTATAGCAAGTTGTATCACTTTCCATCAGGGGTAATTTATTTTTAAGACGGATTCTAAGAAAAAATCCAATGATCTAAATCTTAATCAACATCAATACTTCCCTGAAGATTCACTCCATTCAATTTCTGTTCAGGCAAAATTATTAATGTTGTGGAATTTTATGAAACCTAATATCAAGTTTTCTGATAGTTGTAACTTGTATAAGCATGCCTTAAGTTGTTAACCATAACAAACCTGAATATAGTCCAACCTAGTTAGAGCTGCTTCATGATTTGAAAATATTTCCTTGGCACATGAGCAAAATATGAATTCAATTTAAGGAAGAAATTGTGGCAATAATGAAAGAGAATAAAATTTAATAAATTTAACTGTTAACCTCAGTACGTTCTGATAAATCAGAACATTTCTAATTGGTTGTGAGAGACATGAGGCATATTCATTAACTTCAAAGCATTTAATAAAAAAGAAGTGCTTTTGAAACACAAACACACACATACACCTAAAGAGAATCAAGGAATCTCTTCAACTTTAAGAAATTTGTATCAACTTTACACATAGCATTATCAAGGCATTTTTCATAAGCTGAGATCCAAATATAAGAGGATAAGAAACCTTATTTAAATAAGTTCTGTCCACCATATGGTTTGTGTAAATTCAATCTTTTCAATTAGATAAAAAAAGGATAAAGTTACTGAAAAATCTCAAACTGAGGAAGAATATATATTTATATTACTGAAACCAAGAATTAATCTTATCTCAGACAATTAATCCAACTGGTAATAAATAGAATTTAAAGACAACGTCTGAGTTTCTTCCACAAACAAACTGAGAAAATTAAATTTCATCATTTTTTTCTGTCCTAAATTGAACTAATTTAATTTAGCAGTTTTATATGTAATTATTTTTTTTGGATGCTATACTGACAGAAAAAGTTGCCATTGCGAAAAACTCAGACTGCACCCTAAAAATAATAAAAAGCATTGACCAAACTGTATCCTTCAAGGTTGCATCTTGGCATTTGAATTCCATAGATGCTAAATATCATCATCAACAGTGATTTTGGATTTATTATTTTTTAAACAGTTTCACTGGATGGCACCACTGATATAAAGAGCTATGCAGGATAGATTGACCCAACATAAATCAAAGCAAAGAACATCTAACTTCAATTCATCAGCATTGGAGCAATTTTTACTTAATTTCTTTTTTTTTCAGACTGAACTACGTTTTATGTACCTGTTGAATCAACCAGAATAAAACTCCACAAACAAGCTTTGGAACAGCAAACACACTGGTGGCAAGTGGCATGCCTCACAGAACAATTGCTGGGATGATGTGGCATTGTGCTACTTGCATATTGGATACACCCAACCTGTGCATACCTTTTGAAGGGTAAACCTTGACTTGACTTGATTGCATACCGTTAGAAGGGTAAACCTTGACTTGAGTGCATACCTTTTGAAGGATAAACCTTGACTTTAGTGCATACCTTTAGAAGGGTAAATCTTGACTTGAGTGCATACCTTTAGAAGGGTTAACCCTGACTTGAGTGCATACCTTTTTAAGGGTAAACCTTGACTTGAGTGCATACCTTTTGAAGGATAAACCTTGACTTGAGTGCATACCTTTGGAAGGGTAAACCTTAACTTGAGTGCATACCTTTGGAAGGGTAAACCTTGACTTGAGTACATACATTTAGAAGGGTAAACCTTGACTTGAGTGCATACCTTTAAAAGGGTAAACCTTGACTTGAGTGCATACCTTTTGAAGGGTAAACCATGACTTGATTGCTTACCTTTAGAAGGGTAAACCTTGACTTGAGTGCATACCTTTACAGTGGAACACATTCTTGTGGAGTACAGATTTGCCTCCCCCCATAAGACATAAATTTCCAAATGAACTCAACTAAGAAGTATTTTAAAGATGTACCCACCAAATACAATCATTTACTTTTTTGTTACAAAATAGTTTTTATACATACATATATACATCTGTTCATGTGTGTTTGAGTCTTGGACTTAGCCAATGTGGCTATGTGAGAAAAGCTTCTGATAGGTCGGTGGATCTAACCTGGATATAACCTATCTTGCGCTGAGAAATGGTGTTAACCCCCCACCAAATATACTCAAAACTGAAATATATATTGTCTTGCTTATACAATTCCCAACTACAATGCCATTTTAATCAGGTACTCTTGCTGGGTGAATACAGAGTATCATGGCTAATTTGTAATTTTTACATATGCTCAATGATCAGTGAAAAATTCTTTGTTGCCGAACAAATTAAAAATAAAGCTATTCCAAAACTCAATTTGAGGAAGAGTATTAAAATGTTAATTAAAACTGGGGGTTTTCATCTAGGCACATGAAAATGGTTTAGATAGTCAAGAGTTTGAATAATCATTTTATGTATTTGTATATACCATCCATACTCACTTATAAGTCAAGTCAAACTGCAAACAACAAAGATGCTGCTCTGCCGTAGCATAATGTACCTGCAAACCAGGGTAGGTGCTGTTTGTTCTACCGATTACTCCTAACTGCACAGACATAGGTCTGCCATTACATTATGCATTAGCAGATCTGGGTCTGTGCAATTGGTAGTTTGACTTATCTTATATGCAAGTACATATGGTATAGCAATGGCTGGGGTCATTATGTTGATCCATATGAACAAAAATTCTCAATAATTAAGACTCCTGTAATTTTATGAATCTCAAAGCATAATGGAAAAAGTCAGTTGGAAATAAGGTTAAAGTGATCTTTTGCTCTTAAGGATGTTTAAAGTCAACACATAGTTGGAATCATTATATTTTGGCAACATTGATATCATGTCACTTGTTACTGAAATATTTGTCTTGTTTGTTGCTTTACATAACAGCAACACAAATAAGTTATTTAATGCCCAGGCAATTGGAGTAAAGTGCCTTACCCATGAACACTCAACAATAGCTGATCCAGGCTGGTCCAGCAGTAGCATTTGAACCTGCACCCTTTTGGTCACAAGTCAGAATGCTGACCACTGAGCCACCATGGCTCCCTTGTTACCCAAAGATAATGCAGCACTATGAATTCTATGAAAGATTAGACAAAATGATGAGGTTTTGACTTGTGCTTTTTATTAAATCATTCTATGCATATTTGATAAAGAATAAGGCAAGAAATAACTTGGTTTCACCTTACAATGATTTGATCATTTTCGTAGTATATGCATACAACATTACCTAGGGTGAACAATGGTTTTTAAAGGTAAGCAACTGAACTAATGTGTACCTCGTTTGTAGATAAGATTGCAGCGAGATTCACTAGAAGCATGTAAGCATGGGTATTTTACCCCGACTAATACTCACTCTCCTGTGGATTTAGGGCAAAATCCATTTTTAATTGACACACTGGTCTATGGATCTTGTCAATGAGTGAACATTCTCCATTTGTGTTCTCCAGCCATAGGGGTAAGTGTTACATTTGTATTTTATGTTATATGTGAAGTGTATTCAGTTTTTAATGTCGTATTGTGAAATGATGACTTTATTACTAAGCAGATTTGAAACATTGTGAACTTTTGAATTACAAGTTGCTATTAAAGGAGACCAGAAATCAAAATTTTCCTTCTACGTATGTAATTCTCTACAGATTTTAATTCGACTGACATGTTTATAAATTAAATATCGTAAGCGGGTAGTGATTTTATTGCATGGAAGATACCACGATTCCGTAAATTGCCGAGTTTTTCCAAGTTTTAATGAGACGACAGATCACGTGGTACCGTGACGCAATACTAGCCAGTCCTCGAATACAAACATAAACATTGGCGAGCGAGGCAGACGGAAGGACACCACATTTGGGTTGCACATTCAAAACTTGAATCTGCAGTCTGATATGATAGCTTATGTACTGTACTGGTCAGTGTTAAAAGAATTCTTTTAGGCACAGGCCCCGGGCTGGTGACTTAAATAAACTCAAGCCCTGACTGAAATTCCACAAGCCCGGACAGTTCATACCTGTCAACTCTCAAGCCGGGAGAAAATCCTTGTGATTTTGGGGGTATTTCCTCATCTACATCCCGATCTCGTAATATCTCTAAATTTTTCGCAGCGAAGTCCCGATAATTACATTATGTCTGTCAATTTTCATTTGTCAGAAGAAGAAAAAACCAACCCCAAACCGTTTATAAATAGATATAACCTATGCAATCCACAGTCTAATCTGCCACACTGCAGACATCGTAGTGATATGACTGAAAAATTGTTAAAGCTACGTTAAAAATTCAAATCACACGCACGCACGTCTAAATCCGGCACTGGAGGAAATAATTAATATCACAAAACAGTTTTTTTTTTCTTTTTTTCTTCTTCAGTAAATAGAACGTGAAAATTAAACATTATTCAAGTAAATTTCAGATGTTTTTAAACAACTACAACGGTGCTTTAGTATAACAAAATTAAAAGAATACAATTGTCACCAATTAGCTTAAATGAATGATCACTGTGAAATTTTCTCTGCAAACAAAATCGCATCTCCATTTCCGCCAAAGAAACTTGGCCAGTTAACACCTAACATTCCTCGACCGTATATGTAAAGTTTAATTACCATAATTAAATTAAAAGGAATAAAACAAAATATACCATGCAGTATATGTGGCCCTAAAGAACTAATTCTGAATAAACATTTTGTTCAGCAAACAGTGTTACAGTCCATGGCATCGTAAGTAACAACAAAATAGGCATCGTTTATTTTGGCAATCAATTGCTGGTGCTTACACACACACACACACTGTCGAACAGGGTTTCTTTGAAGTATGTCCGAAGGGCAGTCCTTTTCACAAGCTCAATGCAAGGATGGAGTATGTTCATTAGTCACATCGGCTTTATTGTTTGCGTACATAAATCAAAACTTTAGCTATTTTGCAATTTAGCCAGAGCTGACCAGAATATGCAAAATAGGCTTGTCCTGGGGGAATAATAAGGCGTATCACATGGAGAAAAGGTACGTCCCATGGGCGCTCGCACATTGGGGCAAGGGGTTGGGTCAATAGTCCCCCCCCCCAGCCAGTTTCTATTGTCAGCCATTTAATGTGAAACTTTGACCTCTTTTCTTTTAATCGCTGTTATTTAAACTGCCCAAGGAATAGTTTTATATCAGTTCCAATCATTACAAATTACCGTTTATACATACTACATGTATACAATGATTTTTTTTAAATTTGTAATTTTTATAAGATTACTGAAAATTGTGTTTTCTCGAAACACGACAGGTTTTGAATATTATTTTTGGCAAAGCCTCCATTTAATTAAAAACAAATCTAAATTTCACCTTGAACAGTAGTGATTTGATTTAGATTGTGCCGTGTTAAGGCATGTATGTCAACATCTTGAAAATACATTTACTAATTTCACCAGCCCGATCAAAGTTTCCTCAGGCAAACAATTTTTGTTTCGACAAGCCTGACGGGCACCTCATTTTGAATACAGGATGGGCCGGAACTAAAACCAGAGGGGCCCAGGGTGTCGGGCTATCCGATTTAATTTTAGCACTGCTGGTGTAGATAAAAGATCTGTGAATGCATTTCGTGGTCACTTACTCGGCCTTCTGCCTATTTTCGTAACTCGCACGTTCAAAACTTTTCCCAGGATTTAAAATATTCAACGTTATGTCTGGAACAGCGCCAACTTTTTGTCTAGGCCTAGCATTTGCGTATCCTTGAGCTGCCATTTTTTCAGAATCCCTCTCGTAACAGTTCTTTGAGAAATGTAACGAGCACATAGGGCTGTATGGTGTTGCTTTGAAATCGACACGTTTGTAATAATGTATCCATTCTTTCATTATGCCTTTATCTTTCGGAAAAGAAAAAAAAAATGTTGTCCACTGGCTTTTCTTAATGTTTTATTACACCCGTAAGCAACGCAAAACGGTATTGTCTTTTACTCTGGCAACTCTCACTTGGGCTGCTGGAGTCGCTACTATGACGTCACATCCCGAAAGTAACCGAATAGGCGCGGAAATTTTGCATACGAGGTCACGGAAATTCAGCTCCTAGAAGATAGGCCAATATTTTAATATTGGCATTTCGGTCTCAGATGATACTTCAGAATAAGGTTTACTGCTATAGTACCTTTATTATTATTCAATATTTCCATTGGTTTCTGGTCTCCTTTAAAGTTTAATTTAGTAGCACATATCTATAGATATTAATTCTGAACCTATTATTATGACCAGTTTGGTTTTATTGTAGCTGTTTAGGGCCGTCTAGGGCTGTCTGAAACTGTTTAGTCTGTATGTATGTCTATATGTATGTCTGTGTGCATGGTGGATCCATGAAGGGAGGGTGTAGCCAAAACAAGTGGGCCAACCCAATCTAGGAGAACTGTGTGCTGTCGGTGCGTATGTGTGTGTGGGTATCTCAGGCTATCTGTCTGGCAGTCTGTGTGTCGATATGGAAGATGATATAACCATCAAGGCCATACGAAGACGAAACCGCTAGTTTGTAAATTTGTGCGCATGGTGGATCCATGAAGGGTGTGTACAGCCAGTACAAGTGAGGGCCAACCCAAGAATTCGGGAGAGCTGTGTGGTTTGTCAGTGGACACATTTTGCAAGTTTTACAAATATATATAAATCATACAGCTGTACAAATGACTGAGTCATGTTTGTTTGAATTGGTTGTTTCAATTGAGTACAACTGAGTTATTTTGAATACATAAGATTATTTGAATCTTTATTTTGATTACATGGGATTATGTGAATCTCACTTTTAATTTCCAGGAGATTATTTGAATCTCACTTTCATTTGAATCATTTTTTGTTTTTCTTTTTGTGAATGTTTTGGATAGAGGATTTCAATGAGACGTATGCTTGGATCGTGAAAGAATCACTGTATTTGTTATATATATATATATATATATATATATATATATATATATATATATATATATATATATATATATATATATATAATTATTTTTATTAATTCAATATATATATATATTATTTTTATTAATTCATTTTATATAAATTATCATCATTCCTCACATAGTGTTGTGTTGTCATTCGATCCAGGCATCCATTCAGGTCTATTCTGTTACACCCTTAAGCTTTTTTCCCCATACTTTTCTATGTCCCTTATATGGGGACAGATATGCAATAAAATGTATACAAACATATATATTTATATGTAATCTTTTATTGCTTGGATCCTTAGCTACATTAAATTATCAATTTTTCAAACAGATTCCAAAATTTCACAAGCAATCTTCCATTTTGACAGGACACTGATAGAACATCCTCACTGACATCTCTGTTCTTTATGAACTTGAGGAGTGGGATAGATGGTATGAATTAATATTTTGGCATGGACCATTTTATCCTATGGATGGCAGGGGAAGAATGGTTGGGGAAAGCTGTTTTGTTTTAAATATTTCTTCTCTGTTGCTCCTTTATCACAAAAGAAACAAATTTTTCAAACATCTGCTCATATGTTCTCCGCTATTTTATGAAAAATGTCTGTCTTTAATACAGAGGATAAAAATATTTTCAGCTCAAAAGAAATAATCCCAATCATTCCCTATCTCCTCCACAATTAAATGGCTGGAGCCTACAAACATCTTAAGGACACACAGTACTAACTGTATGGAAAATTGGGTGAACATAAAATAGAGTATATATGGGTTTGGCTGGCCAGGATTGGTTAATAATGTAAGTTATGTTTTAGGAAAAAGAATCTTTTGAGAGCTTATCCTAGTTTTTTTTAAGTGAAAAAAAAGTGACATTGTTTTAATGGTGGAATTTCAGTCCTTTAACAGTCTTGAGTTTGGAACACTTATGACTAAAATTAGCACCTGACTCTTTGGTACAGAATTAAAAGCACATGTTTCAAACACATGCAGGTCCAGAAAATGCCATGGCTCATATTCTATTCTCTGCACAGAAGCTGATATTCAGGTTTCATCTATACTGATAAACACAGGTTAGATCATGAGCACTCAGGAATTCTGAGTTACTGCATTTTTTAATATCATGGTGTTTGCATATGTTTATTATGGGAACTGAATTAGTACCGTGAGTCCTTAAACTCTCCCATTGTTTTTAATTAAGTGGCAGTTACCTCAAAAAAAATTGATCAAAAAGAACTTTCATTTAGACTTATCTCCCCTGCAAACAAATGGTGTCTCCCAACATTTAATTACATAGGAAAGAGATGTATAAATTTAAGTATCAGATATCCTTCAATGAAAAGATCCAATCAACCAACTTTATATATTAAAGTGGTATTGCTGTCATCACAAAGAACTCCATGATCAAACGTCTTAACCATACCACAACATCGGACTACATTAATCATTACCTAAATGCAAACAGAAGCGGAAAAAAAACGTTGTTTCAAAGCTGGCCAGTGTAGAACAGGAAGAAGAATCCCAGTTATCTCCCTTATTTTGGCACAACCATTTACAAAAAAATCAACCGTTACTTTAGATAACCTAGTTCAAATCCCTATTAATTCGTCAACCTTTGTGTCAACTATCCAAGAAATACCTCTGTGCATTGCATTATTCAATGCCCAATCAGTAGGACCACTGGAAAAGCACACAGAAATAGTTAATTTTATCAACGACCAGAATGTTGACATATTTTTCCTGACAGTAACATGGCTAAAAACATCAGGCGATGAGCCCAAGTGTGCGGATCTAACACCCAATGGTTACTCCATCAAGTCGTTCCCCCGTAATTCTCGTAGAGGTGGAATTGCTGTCATCACAAAGAACTCCATGACAAAATATCTTAACTACACAACATTCAATTTTGACCACACATCATTTAAACTAGTCCAAACCACACTCACACTGGAGCAAAGGTAAGTCCTTTTTTTCAGCCTATACCGCCCTCCTCCTAGTAGAAAAAACAAGCTGGCTGGCTCTCTCTTTTTGGAGCAGTTTCCAAATCTCCTGGACTACAGAAATTCGATAGGTGGCAACCTGATTATTCTTGGAGATTTCAACTTTCACTTTGACTGTCCCGGAAACTCAAATACATCAAAACTCATAGATTCTATTAATGCTTTCAACCTCAAACAGTTAGTTAACCAACCCACCCATAAACACAGTCACATTTTAGACTGGATTCTTCATAGACCTGATGATAACATTCTACAGTCCTCCCTGGTATCCCATGACCTTGCATCAGATCACCTCTGCATTATATGCCATCTTGACGTATCAGTCCCTAACCCTCCACCATTATCTGCTACTAAGAGAAACCTCCATATGATAAATAGAACCAAACTAATGCACGACATCCAAGCTAACCGAACAACTTGCTTACCTCCTACAGCAGAACAACTCGATAACTGCCTGCGCTCATTGCTTGACAAACATGCCCCAGCTACCAAGTGCAGAGTATCAATTCAAATGTGTTCTCCATAGTATAGCAGTGTTAGGGACCAGCTTCGCACTGCTAAAAGAGACCGCCGTAAAGCTGAGAGGCTTTGGCTTTCCACCAGACTCACTATTCATAAGCAAATCTATGAAGCCGCTAAGAAGAATGTCACAAATATAGTCCATGCAGCAAAATCAGCCCACTACACTACTAAGATCATGGAAAGTTCCAGCTGCAAAGAGCTCTTTGAGATTACTAACAAGCTAATGTCAATGAACAAATCTACACCACTTCCAACTTCCTTCTCTCCAGTTGACCTTCCGGACATGTTTGCAAATTTCTTCTGTGACAAAGTACAAACCATTAGAGATAAGCTTGACACCACAATTTCAATTGACTCGTCGTCACCATACAGTTGGGATGAAGAGTGCACCACAGTCATGTGAACTTGATCCAATTCCAACATCACTGCTGCTTGAGTGCTTAGATCCAGTATTGCCTTCACTAACTGATGTTATTAATACCTCTCCCTCAACAGGGGAATTTCCATCATTTTTCAAATCTGCAATTGTAAAGCGTGTGCTGAAGAAACTAACACTCGACCATAATGATTTAAAGAACTACCGTCCAGTTTCTAATCTCCCATTCATATCAAAAATCTTAGAAAAGGTTGTTCTATCCCAGCTTGTATCTCATCTGAATTCAAGCAGTCTTTTTAGCAATGTACAGTCTGCATATCGCCCTTGACACAGTACTGAAACTACTCTTCTAAAGTAGTTAATGACATTCTCTCTGCTTTGGATAGCAGAAAGATTAGGCATCACCCTCCTTGATTTGACACAACAGACCATGATATATTACTTCACCATCTCCAGCATGTATTTGGCATTCATGATACAGCCTTACTGTGGTTCACATCCTACTTGGTCAACAGGACACAAATTGTATCTGCAAATGGAATACACTCCAGCCCAGTTGATCTATTTTGTGGTGTTCCACAGGGCTCTGTTCTTGGACCTGTTCTTTTCATTCTATACACTCAGCCGCTCTCAAGCGTCATAGATCATCATCCAGTGTCTCACTAATTATACGCTGATGACACCCAAATATATAGATCTAACCACCCAACTGAAGTTGATGCTACTATCCAAGGTGTAGAGAGGTGCATTTCTGATGTGAAATCATGGATGACATGTAACAAGTTGCAGATGAATGATGATAAAAGTGAGGCCATTCTGATTACAACATAAAGACTTTCTCATTCACATCCTTTACCTCAGCAACACCAACACTAAATTCACACAGTCAGTATGAAACCTAGGTGGTACTCTGCGACAGTACTCTCACATTGCACCAACACATCATGAACATATGCATGGTTGCATGTCTTGAGCTGAGACGCATCAGCTCCATTCACAGATATCTTTCAGCTGATGCCACTAAAACACTTGTGTGTTCATTAGTACTTTCAAGACTGGACTATTTTAACTCTATTCTGTCTGGTTCATCTCAATATCTACTCCAAAAACTTCAAAACACAGCTGATCGGATCATACTTAGAGTACCACGATCAGAGCACACCTCCCCGCTGCTCTGTACCCTACACTGGCTATCCATTCGATCCAGAATCAAACACAAAATTTGTTCTCTGTGCTACGTTTCACTGACAGACTCTAGTCCAACATACCTATCTGACCTCAACCATGTGTACACACCAGCAAGATACTTATGCTCCTCTTCTGACAATCGTTTACTCATTATTCCCACTATGAAAACAAAGTCATATGGACAGCGTTCTTTTGCACACCAGGGCCCAGCAACATGGACTGAATTGCCCATTGAACTTAGACACAAAGACAACAGTGATCACATTCAAGAGTGCTCTCAAAACTCACTTATTTCGACTGCATGAACAAAATTAAAGACCTAATAATGTTTCCTACCTTAAATATTCTCAGGATTTTTTTAAATGTTTTCTAATTTCATGGTGTTTGTTTTTGTAATCATATCATTATATGTTTTTTATCTTATAGGTGTTGTCTAATGTTGTAAAGTGCTTAGAAGTTCTAAAGATTAGGTGCTATACAAAGTCCTCATTATTATTATTATATTTCAGTTTTTCTGTCCCCCAAAAATGTAACTGATTTATTTAAAAAGTCAGTAATAGCTGTATTGAAAAACCAGCTTGAAACTGATATCATCCTGTTGGATAAACACATGAGATGGTATTTAGATTCAATGAGAACATTTTCTCATTAAAAAAGATGGCAATTAAATCAATTACTTTCAGGTCACAGTTCTACATTATTTAAAACTAAACAGACAAACAAGCATTTCTACACATTTGTAAGTACACTCATACTGATTGCAATATATTTCCTTGTTAAATTATGTTATGACAACCCCACATGAAAACTTTAACAAGCTTCCAAATGCCAATTAATCAGATTAATAAACTGCTTTCTCAGGATTTAAGGCTCACACCTCACCAAAAAACGTGTTGCTGTTTGCACATTGGTCTGACTGGTTTCCAAAAATTCTGGACACTATACATAAATGTTAGAGAAAATTTTATCTGCATGAAAACAAATTGAAAACTGACCCAGTGAACTGTTATTTTCAGAAACTGAGTAGAAAGTACGGCTAATGTTTTTGTTGTACATGTGTATTTCAGCCGTAATACTAAATTTATTCAACCATATTTTTTTTTTGACGTAAAAGAAAGAAATGTGATGAATATGCCCCTAAAATAAGTCCCAACATTTCTTTTACAAAATAAAATAAGAGGATTGTAAACACTACATTATAAAAGTGTCCCATGTTTAAACATTCTGTATGTGTGTATGTATGTATATATAAATAGGACCTGACTGACTCTGGATAGTAGTGACCTTGGATCAATAGGTTCTTTCCTTGTTCAAAAGGAAAGCCATTTGTGAATTTTGTTATAAGAAGAATCTGTAGAAAACAACCTCTTTATCTGAGTCATTGCAACCATAACCTTTAAGCTGTATAACCCAAAGCTAAAGATTAGTCTTAAAAATAAAATAAAAAAACAAGCAAGAAAGCCAGTGCTTCTAATGAAAAATTAATCCTTATCCATGCAACTATTTTGTGAAAACAACTGGCCCTCTGTCATAATTCAAAGAAACCATGCTCTACACTATCATGTGTTACACAAGCATCAGCAATCGATTGGCAAATAAAGGATTCTCAATTTTGTTGAACTAAAGGTGCCAAAATAGCCAGCCTTATGGTACCGTACATGTGGCAACTATTTCCCCCCCTTTGTATATCCGACCTTATTCCCTTATTGTCAACTTGTAAAGCATTTAGTGTTGTTTATTATAAAACATGTATTATGAATTATTTTTTTGAGGACACTTTTGCTGCGTGGTATGTATTTTCATTCCTTCTTCTAATTTAACGATGGTAATTAATATTGGTATATACTGTATAAAAATGCCATGTGTTCACTCATGTAAGTTTCTTTTGTGGAAATAGTGCTATAGCACATGGAGTTACAGCATTTGTAGTTATCATTCTTAGAATTGAAATTGTTTGAGGACGATTTTATTGTTGTGTTTTAATTTTTTGTTCTGGTTTATTTTTTACTTGTGTAATTTTGTAGAGGTAAAAAATATTAATTTACGTGAATTATGTTTAAACTTAACATTATTTAGTGAAGAAGCGAATTCTTTATAGTAAAGTAATTATTTCATCACAACAATAATTCACAGGTGATACAACAGAACATGTAGAACTTTTCTTGTTTAGAAGAAATGAAAATCAAAGACATAATATAATAATCCGGAGTCCTCTGCAAAAATCGGAAGATATTATGAAATTGGGAGGTAAGCGTGGAGCGACCCAGATATCGGAAGTTTTTTTCCCTCCGGCGTGAAAGTTGACAGGTATGGTGTAAGGTCGCTTACATAAAAGCAAACTACAAATCAGCTTTTACGGTATTAGTATCGAACCGTATTGTTTGTTCCTTGTGTTGTCATACTGGGATTACATTTTAATGAGCTAGGTATTTACAGTTTCAAAGCAAAGTAAAAACGTAATTACCAGTGCAGTGATATAAAATATCCAATGCAATAATGCATAAACAAACAATAATCAAGTCAAAAGGGAGAGATAGTGTTGTTGTTGTTATTGTAATGGGGTTTAACGCGATTTTTCAGCACAATATAGGCTATACATGGCGGCCAGTATTAATGGTGGAGGAAAAACCTGGGAAAACCCTGGAAAGAACCACCGACCCACGAGAAGCTACCGGCAAGCTTTCTCACATACCCACATTAGCTGAGCCTGAGACTCGAACACACGCAGACAAAGGTGAGATGGCAGTGATCTGTAAATGAGCGCTTTAGACCACTCGGGAGAGGTAGTGTTACAGCAACTCGTGATTGCTAAATTCTTGTCATCGTTCGATCAAATATACACAATTCTAAATTAGGCAGAAACAATAAGAAAACAGAAAATTAAATAAATTACTTTTCACACAAGTTTATACCATTTCTTTTTAATAATCATGCACGCCAACCTCGAGATAAGTATAACTGCAATTTTAAAAAAATATGTTTGTCTAAATAGATGCATTTAGAACTTACCTCGTGCATCTTGAGATGTCTCAGAGTTGTAGGTTGTCTTATATCTGGGTCATGCACATTTTAGTGTCTATACTTGTTCAGTATGGGGGTCAGCTTATACGCGAATGGGCTCATAAGTGAGTATATACGGTAAGAAAAATCTTAATTCCAGTTAACTATGTGGCCACAAGTATAATTTTTTGGAATGTTTCTAAACACTAACTGAAAGACGAACAGTAGAAATATGATTGATGAATTAATGAGCTATTACTTATTACTTTCAGTGTCATTCTGACTGTTAACCTCCTGTACTTTTTTAAACAGCTGTACAAATGCTCAGTTACACGTGAACTGCTTGTCACTTTGATTGTTAGTCTGATTGCTGTCCTAATCTATCTTTCCAGTCAAATATGGCTTTGTCATAATACTTTCAAAAAATTGTACAGCTTTTCTATAGTGCATTCATAATATCAATGCACAGGCAATTAATGTAAACAGCATGTTTATTGTTGTCCTTAGGAATTTCAAAGTAAACGGTTCTTTGACTGGTTTTGCTGTTGGCATGTTAATGTTGGTGTATCATTGTACTTCTTTTATCTCTTCACTGATTGGATACATGACCTTAAGAATCTGAAATGTGTATAGGTATGTATGTAGTAGCTTTTATGGCACTTTGGTACAACAGTGGTTATATGGTGCCATGTAAAGTTCAACAAGTGCACCGTACACATGAATATGAAATCAAGTGCAATTCCATGTCTTAAATGCAAGACATCCTGAATGTCTGGCCAAGGTAAAATCACTGTGAACTGTTTTCTTTCTTCAGTCCATATGACCTTGACCTTTGATCATTCCATCCCGAATCAATAAATTTCTTCCTTGTCTAAAATGCAAGCCATCTACTGAAGTAAAATATTTTCCCTTCTTTCAGTCCTTGTGAGCTTGACCTTTGATTACAAAATGAATCAATGTTTTTTCTTGATTGAAATGCAAGCTATCCACAAAGGGAAGTCAAAGTGGGTTATAAAGAACTCAAGATATTGTGCTGAAATGACTTTTCTACTTAGTCACTGTGACCTTGACTTCTGACCCAAAAATCAAAAGGTACCTTTCTAATATCTGAAATAAAAACCAATTATGAAGTTTGATAAGATATCTGATATACAAGTCAAACTAGTGTGGGAAAAGCATTCTCCTTCTTTCAACCCCTATGAGTTTGACCTTTGACCTTTCTTGCCCATTATCAATAGATTTCTTTCTTACACCAAATACAAGCTATTTATAAAGCCTGGAAATGAGAGACTGTAGAGAAGCCATGTTATTGTGCTAAAATGAAACAGGGAACAAGCACATGAATGCAGAAATCAGAGAAATCTGAAAAATTAAAAAATGCATAAACTTTATTCCTATTCAATACAGTTTGCCACCTGCGCGGAAATTTCATCACTCAAGATAAAGCCTTGGGAAAATTATTAGAAAACTCAGTTGGGAGAAGAGAAATATGAGATGTTTAATGAAAGCAAAATTTAACTGCTGTATCACAAATTATTGTACACATCTCATCAAATTTTAAAATGTCTATAACAATATCTGATTTTCTCTTGCAAAACTTTGGCACTTTAAGTAAAATCTCATTCTGTCCTTAAATTATCGGCTTGTTTTCATTTAGCAATTTATCAGCACTGAAACTTCCCTACAGTGCACTGGCACTCTGTAACTCACTTTCCTTAATATGCTCATAAACCACTCAAAAACAGTACCTGTTTCAAAACTTTCAATGAAAAAAAGGAATGAAAACCAAAACAAACTTGGGGGTTATTTTTGACCTGTTGTTTTCCAATCTGTTTAACAAGTATATGTTGTACATAAACAAGTTTTCTGACCAATAAGCACATTCGCTTGCCTTGGCTAGCAAGGATGACAGGCCTAAAAAAAAAAGTGCATTCTATGATGTTCATTAGCCTGAGCTTAACATTAAAAAAATTTATGACTTACTGTCCTCATGTGGTCCAAGTAAGGTATGGTAGTGACTTCATGACTGAATGTGAATTGAGCCAAGCCAGCAAATATCAACACCATCATCATCCTAGCCATGAAAATGCAGCATCTGAGCCCTCTCTGACTGCATTATCTGACTCTATAGTCAGGAAATATCTTGAGATCAGGTTCCAGACTCTGGAAACATCTTAAGATCAGTCTTCAAAGTCAAAAAACATATTGAGATCAGGCTCCAAAGTCAAAATACTAATCAGGTTATATAATTTGGAAATATCTTGAGATTAGGTTATATAGTCTGGAAATATCTTAAGATCAGGCTCCAAAGTCAGGAAACATCTTGAGATCAGGTTGCAAAGCCAGGAAATATCTTGAGATCAGGCTACATAGTCAGGAGATATCTTGATATCAGGTTACATAGTCAGGAAATATCATAAGATACAAAACTGATTTGTTACTGTCTATGAATTTTATATACAGTTGCTAATTTGATGCATTGAGTCCAAGATAAATTTTTGTACAATAACATTCTGTGAATACTGATCAAGAGTCTATCAAGCAAAAATATCAAACGACTCAAACTAGATCAGTGCAATTTACCCACCCACCTAATATTGAATGATTTAATATAGTTGTAAATCTTTCAAAATCAACATTAAGTACATGCATCCTAAATTGTATTTATTTTTCGAGAAAAGCTAAATTATTTTCATGAAGAATCCAAAGTGAAATTCCGACAAAGCTTTTAAACCAGTAGTCAGATGCTGGCAGACATAATACACTCTGAACATTTAAGATTCTTCAACTTTCAACACAAACAAAAAATGTTAAATCTACAACCAGATAAATATTTTAATTCATACTGATTACTATGCCTTATCTAACAGTACAATAGGCTCTGTATTGTAACAAAAAACTCATTTGCAAACTCATGCAAAGTTGGGCATCTTGGGTACGTCGTAACTTTGATTAGAAGCAAGTTAAGTCCAAGTAATTTTCAGGATATTTTGTTAAACTATTTGTACTTTTGCAGATCCTAATGTTTTTTGTTGTTGTTGTTGTTTCTATGGGGTTTAATGCCATTTTTAGCACAAGATAGGCAATACATGGCAGCCAGTAAAAGTGGTGGAGGAAGAACCCAGGAAAAGCCCCAAAAAGAACCAAAAACCCAAAGGGATTTTCACAGAACAAAAGTGAGTACTACACAAACTATGAAGAAAAATCTTGTTTGCACATAAATATATTGTATGACTCAACCCAATTTTATGCTGCCCTATCATGGAAGTCTTGATGTGGCAATATATAAGGTAACAACAACACTTACTTGGTTCATGAATGCTTAAAGGCACCCTGTAAGTGCTTGACAACATCCACTAAGTGGAAATGTTTACTGAATTTTGCCACAAAATGCATTTGCATAGGAAGTCATGAGCTGGGTATATAACAATAAAATCTATTTTATAATGAATATTTTTACCTGCTATGGCCATCTGCAGTTTATGAAACTAAAAATAGATACCTTTCTGTAGCTAAATAAGCTTTTAGAATCCTAACCTTTTTATCTTTTCATTCCTCTGATGAAGACCCTGTGAAAAGGTCAAAAGCTTAGGAGTCTAAAGACTTATTTTGCTACAGAAAGGTACTTATTTTTAGTTTGATATATCTATTTTTATTTTGATAAAATTTATTGTCTGAGATTCACTGCTAATACCATCTCTAAATTTGAGGTTTAAAGCTTAATTGTGCTTGGGAACATGCTGGAAAGATTTTCCCAGAATATAGCACCTCATCCCTTTCAAAACACATAGAATAGCATGTCTAAACCACTATATGATTAGTAGACACACTCTAAGATTTCAATTACTCTTATACCAGATTCAATGTATGAACTCTGTTATAACTCTGTGGTCTTAAACTAATAACAGAAAATAGCAAAAACCAACAAAGTTTGTAAAATTCAACAAATTATTTCCTTAGAATACAAAGTGAAAGTTCAAAAGTATACAATCTTCAGAAATAATTCCAGTGGTGTTCGGAATGAATTATAATCTTGAATGTGCTAATGTACCAATAACCTGAAATAGTGTTTAAATGCTAACAGTCTTGATGTATAACAATGATATAATCCAAATGTCTCTAAATGAATTCACAATAATCCCAAAATAGTGATTTAGTCCAAAAGTAGCACAGAACACATTAAAATTCCAAAGAATAAATAAATCTCTCAAAGTTTAAACTGAAAACAACTAAAAGACTTAATCTACTTCAGATGATAAGATAGGAATAAATAATTCTGATGTAATCATCCTCAATATAAAAACCTATAACACTAAAATGAGGACCAGGATGAATCTCAAAATTTCATTTCCAGAATATTCTAAGTTGTAAAGAAGGTCAGGTCCCTTGCTAAAACGATTATGGCAAACATCATTTTGTCATGTAGACCAGGAATTCCTGAGGGGAAAACCAATGTCCTGAACTCAAATCAAATCTTCAAATATAATAACAAAATTATCTATGTAATATGTTGTTTCAAAGAAAAAACATTAGTCAGGTAGGCCCAAACTCTTACCCTAAGTTATGGAAAGATCAATCACAATACAAATTAAATATACATAACAACTCAAGATAAAAACTGAAATTAATGAATGAATAAATTCCTGCTTTGGCTTGAAGCAGGGGTGTTGATTTGTAGAGATAAGGGCCAAGCAACTATGTACAGTAAAGGGTTATGGTACATTTGTTGAGGAAAGGACCAAGTGACAATGTATAGTAAATGAGTCATGATATATTTGTTAAGGAAAGGGCAAAGGGAGTGTGTGTGTGATTTAGATTTATAACATAGCTTTAACAATTTTTCAGTCATATCACTATGTTATCTGCAGTGTGGCAGTTTATAGTGATGTCTAGCACTGGGGCATCATGTCGCAGACATGTAGCATGATGCCCCACCCAGTCACATTATCCTGACACCAGGCCGACCAGTCCTAACACTAACCTCGTAATGCTGAATGCCAAGCGAGGAAGCTGTTAGTACCATTTTTGTAAGTCTTTGGTATGACTCGGCCAGGGATTGAACCCATAACCTCCTGCATCTGAGGCGGACACTCTAACCACTAGGCCACCAGAGTGGTGGCAAAGTGAGAATATATAGTAAATGAGTTACGATAATTTTGTTGAGAAAAGGAATAAATGTACAGTAAATGAATTTGGTACATTTGTTGAGGAAATGGCCAAGTGATAATGCATAGTAAATGAACCATGGTACATTTGTTAAGGAAAGGGCCAAGTGACAATGCATAGTAAATGGGTAAATTTGTTGAGGAAAGGGCCAAGTGATAATGAATAAGTAAATGATCCATGATATATTTGTTAAGGTAAGGGCCATGTACCGTATTTTCCGGCCTACAAGTTGATGCGGAGTATAAGTCGAATTGACCAATTTTGTAAATTTTCCATCCTTCGTCCATATATAAGTCGATTCGGAGTATAAGATGAGGCCAGGTCAATAACTTGGCTTTGTATTTTATACTAGTAACTTCCGGTTGCATGAATATTGATGGTATCGTTGTATGATATTCCATATTACTGGCAATCGTGAAATTGCATTACCGATGCTAACATGCTTGTGATTTTACTTCTGAACTGCTATATTTTGTTATCAACTGACACAGATGAATAAACAGTCCATGCTTGTTTTATTATAATTGAAAGCACATCCATGTTGTAGTTCATTTTATTACCTGTAGTTACAAACGTAACTTATACAAACTTGTCATTTTCTATTGTAAGTTTGAAAGTCACGGACTCCGTTAAATCGATTCGTATATATATATATATATATATATATATACTATTTTTTAAGTGTTTGTTCTGTTTAGACTTGGATATAATTAACATTTTATTACTAATCTATTCAATGATATACCCCACTATTATCTTTATCGGCAAGTTCGAATACAAAGTAATGGGTATGATCTCTTGACCTTATAACAAATTTTGTATGGACAATGACTTCAATAAAATGTTGACAGATTTTCATTTCCCTAAAAAAAGCCTCATTTCCCTACTGGCAGCCTCGCTGATTTGACCTATTCTGTCGATTCTTGCCCTCAATCTGGTTTCAATTATAGCCAAAGCGCTAAGCATGTTTAATTACCGTGTAAATAACACTGCACAGCCATGTGGTTGTTGTGACAATGTACATCGTAATTAAAACAAGAATGAATTGTTGATTTAGAGGTGTTTATTGATAATGGAATATAGTAGGCTCGTAATACATGAGGATTATCACAATCGTCAGGTAACTCAAAATACCGTCTTTTTTCTCTTTGCAAAAGTTACAAATAAAAACCACCCTGAATAAAAGAACGATCTTGTACACGGACAATTTTTTTCATCTCTCACTCTCTCTCTCTCTCGTGCGCACACACACAAGCATGCGCGTGCTCACAATATATCTGATTTTAGTTTAGTTTAAACCATATTTGTTTTAATTATGATATCCATTGCAACAAGAGCCACATGGCTGTGCATGCTATGATTATTCCTTCCAGTTGAAACCAGTCTTGAGTGCAAGATTCAACAGATGAGAACTTTACAAGTTCCAGCTTAAAAGCCGCTGTTTAAGACTTGCGTGATTTGACGGGAGGCATTGTGAGATAAGTTGTATGATCTGTACGGGGATATTTATATGAATGATTATGACTGAAAAGATTGATCAAAATATACCAAACTCATTAAAATGTGCCCGTACTATAGCAATGAAAACAATGCCCATGGCTAAATTCATTATTTACATCTAGAGAAGGGAGTGGGCATCATTTCCTGTTGTACTTAATCCCATTGATATTAAAAACGGGTAGCGTAATTGATGCGGATTAATGATAAAGAACAATGGGGTACCGGCAATATGGTAACTAGTATCGGTAGCTAAAGCCAATATCAAGGTCTAAACAATTGCGGCAACTGGCTTTGATTGTTGTTGGAAACCAAAGACCAATTTATCAACAACTGGTATAACCAAAGAGAGACACCGAATCGTCAGCTGGTTAAGAATGAATATAGGTGAAGTGTTGACATTACAATTTGCTTTAAACTGAATTGCGAAACTAAAAATCATGGATCACTGATGATCTATGAGTACTGGTAGTCCATCTATATATCTGATTTTAGTGTAGTTTAAACCTAATTTATTTGAGAAACTTTGTCAAATACAATTAGAAACATATGATTTGGGGGATTCAGTAGAATTGCATGATCTACATTATTTTATAAATAATCATAGAACGCTCGAGTTAATATGGATTACATCCCTTTGTAGGATCAATTGGATCAATCAAAAAGCTATGCCGGTAATTGCTCACATGTGTCCAACATTATACTGGAAAATCAAATATTAATGGACCAGTTATTTCATATCTTTTTTTTTAGGAACAAACAATATGCTTTGAATTAGTACAGTACACTATAGAGTATAGACCGTAAGTGTGCTATGCGGCCCGGTGAAGTTTCTACCGGTACGGTAAATTGTTTTCTTTTATTTTATGTTTGAGAAATAAGAAAAAACACGCAGAATGCAAAATAAATAATGACAAAACTTACAAATATAAACGCAGTCATATTAGTTTATGACAATTTATTGACATAATAATTTAACATGAATTTGTACTTCTATGTGACCTGTTTTCGCTTATGCTGATTATAGAGCAATGTCAATAGCATACCGGATACTGTAATCCATATATAAGTCGATGCAATTTCAATGACACAATCCATATATAAGTTGATTCAGAGTATAAGACGAAGATCGAACTTTCAAGTAAAAAAGTATCGACTTATACGCCGGAAAATATGGTAACAATGTTTAGTAAATGGTTATGGTACATTTGTTGAGGAAAGGGCCAAGTGACAATGCATGGTAAATGGTTCAGGTATATTTGTTGAGGAAAGGGCCAACTGACAATGCCTAGTCAGTGAGTTATGTGGAAGGAAAGGGCCATATGACAATGCCTAGTCAGTAAGTCATGGTGAAGGAAAGGGCCATATGACAATGCCTAGCCAGTGAGTTATGGTGAAGGAAAAGGCCATATGACATTGCCTAGTCAGTGAGTTATGGTGAAGGAAAGGGCCATATGACAATGCCTAGTCAGTGAGTTATGGTGAAGGAAAAGGCCATATGACAATGCATAGTAAATAATTCATGGTACATTTAAAAAGGAAGACGCTTAACTGATGATGTATAATACTGACAACTGAATCCTGGTGAAGCCTCATCGATATATAGCTACATACAAAATGTCTGTCCAACATTCAGCAGACATAACTCTAAGAAACAATGATATAAAGAGCTGAAATATCAAATTCTGCAGAAGTTATATCAAAACAGAGCTGCACATACAACATTTCCTAAAATCAAACAATAATAATTAAGGAAATTATTGTGTGGACACAAATGTGGATGGGTCTAACAATCAGGGACCAAGCTAAGCCATAGTTTTCTCAATAAGAAGATGCATACAAATGGACACAAACACTAGTTGGTGAGTCCAATAATATAAGGCCACAATTATGCTAAAGACAATGTTACATGCTGGACATGCACCTAAGCACCACTGACAATCAAGCTCCACTTGGGTGTCTTTAATTTTAATATTAAACTAAATTTGCTTAAAGTCCAAAAAGGAAGTGATTCATGCCCTGAGAAATGAAAGTGGGTTGATCCGACAATTAGGGGCTGTAATACTGCTAAATGATGTAGAATGCTAACAATCAAACTTATTCAAGGCTGTAATAATATTAACATTGGTTGAAATCCAATAATAATTATGGGAGATACTGTGCAGGAAAGACAACGACTGGACGCGGCAATCAGGGCCTATGACTCTGCTAAATGATGACATAAAACACTGACAATCAAACTCAGCCATGGTCTTTTCAATATCTAGATGTATATCTATTGATTGAAATCCAATAATAACAAGGAAATTTCAGGATTCTATGTATTGATGACCTCAGCTTTTCCTTGGCCTCATTAATAATCAAACTATTTATAAAATTTGGTTGAAATCCAATAATAATTCCAATAATAATTAAGAGGTATTGTGCAGAAACAAAATAGTCGCTCATGATAATCAAGCTGCATATTACATTTGTTAAAATCCAATAACAATTATGGGAGTCATTGTGCAGAAATGAAATTATGAATTATCAGCAGCAATTAGCGACAAAATAACTTGCTAAACAATAATAAAGAATGCTTACAATGAAACTCAGCAAGGTTTTCATCAATATCAAGCAGCATACCATCTCTAATTGAAATTCAATGATAATTAAATAAGTTGTAATGTGGAAACAAAAGTGAGAGGGTCTGAAAATCACTCCACTAAACAATCATACCAAATGCTGACAATCGAATGTCTTGCTGCTTACTGTTTTTTATCGTTATCTAATAATAATTAAAAGAGGTTAAATTGTGAAAAAGAATGAAAGAAAAACAAAATAATAATAATAATAAGAAGAAGAAGAAGAAGAAGAAAATAAAAGACATGCAGATGATTTCCATTATAAAAATATCAGTCCTATTATATTCCACTCATATAAACTTTGCAGTTGCTAACAATTTCATCAAATTCACAACCACAGGGAAGATATTTCAATAAACAAGGATAAGCAATTTTCAGTGACATAAAGATTTACTTCTGCTGTTAAAGGAAAGCAAAGTGCCTTCCACCTTTAAATATTTACTTGATCTTTGCATAGCCAGGATATTTATTTTTTAAACTCAAGATCATTACATTTTTGTCTACTAATATAAAGAATAAAATCAGATATTTTTGCTATAAATCAGCACAAGAATGTTTTTCAACCTAAGAGACTGAAATTTAAGAATAAAAAATTCTAGCCCCCCCACCCCCCTTCTCTGCAAATGCTGGATTGATGTGGTAGGAACACTGGAACTCCTTAAAAAAAGCTGCCCTCCACCCCCAAAAGTTAAATAGTTGGTTCCTAAGTATCAAAGGAATTACTCCAGTTAACAAGGATGATATGCAATCTTCAATTACCATAACATTTATTTCCCTGCCAAAAAAGGAAAAGAAAAGATACCTGCTATGTTTATTCCTAAATAGTGATGGGGGAAAAGATACCTGCTATGTTTATTCCTAAATAGTGATGGGGGCTTTGGTGACTCCAAAAATGCGCTTCCAGGTCCCAAGAGTGGTCAGTATACATGATAAAGAAAGTGATGTTTAATGGAGAACAAGTTCTCTTTTCTTATAATTATGTATTAACATTACTTAAAACTAAAAACATCTGATTTTTTTTCAAACATTTACTTACAAAGTGAACCAGAATTAACTGGTTGTTACATTGTCCAATATTATCACCACACATGAACACATGTATCCCCTCTCGCATAAATCACAACCATAAAGCCATTAAATTTAAAACAAACAGAAGTTAATACAAATGTCATTTATGTTCTTCTTGGCATTAATATCAGACTGAATGATGCTGTTATTGGTGTTCACACTTCCCCGAAGATCTCTTTAAATTTTTCTCATGATAGAAATGATCTTTTTGCATCTACGTTGATCCAAGGGGGTGGCAAACATGCTGGGTGGTGTCCCTATCATGTACACTTGAGAATGACTATGTAGTATAATATTAATGTGGTATCTGAAATATATGCAAAAGATAAGATGTTTCTCTTTGTGGCTGTGCTTTACAAAGTCAAACTCTGTTCCTGGAGTTCTGAAATTTAATATTACTTGGTTTTGCTCATTTTGCAGATGCTCATTGTTTCCTAAACCACAGTTACATATCAAAATTATTCCTAAAAATAATGAATCACACCTGTATACTACTTTGACAACCAAAATAATCGTGTTAAGCATTTTAGCTATAGAGTATGATCCAACTTGAAAGAAACCTGTTAAGGTGTCACAAACATGCCAATGCAGTAATCTTTAATAATGAATGTTTAAATATTCTTCTTCAAGGCAGTTTAATAACTTTTGTCAACACAAGTCTCTATGACTGTACCTATGTCAAACAAATGGGGTTGTTCCAGTGGCCTAGTGGTTAGAGCATTGGCGCCTCAGATGTGGGAGGTCATGGGTTCAATCCCCATCCAAGTCATACCAAAGACTTATAAAAATGGTACAAACAGTTCCTTTGCTTGGCGCTCAGCATTAACAGGTTAGTGTTAAGACTGGTTGGCCTGCATGGTATCAGGACAATGTGACTGGGTGGGACATCATGCTACATGTCTGCAGCATGATGCCCCATTGCTAGAAATCACTATAAACTGCCACACTGCAGACATCATAGCAATATGACTAAAAAATTGTTAAAGCTACATTAAAAATCCAAATCACTGTTCCACTTTGTGTAATTTACCTATCCAAATTAGCCTAATGGGATCCCCACTGAAGTGTTCAAAGGACTTGACACAGCATCATTCTAGCTATTCTAAGCCAGTTAAGTAACTTGTGAAATGAAATGATGGTTGTTGATATTCAACTGCCTTCCTTTAAACTGGCTCCATGATACATGTAATAAGCTGTATAAACTGCCCTGAGGATAGAATGAAATGGAATCAAATCAGGACTGTTCATTGTTTATGCTTTGAACATATATAGTGGTGGTCAAAAAATACCTTTTTCTTTTAGTTTTCTTTTCTTTCTAAGATTATTGAAAATTGTGTTTTTCGAAACACAACAGTGTCATGGAAGGGGTGAGTAAAAAAAAATGTTTTTTGCATGTGTGAACAGGTAATGGAATATAACAGCTGGCCTTTGTATAACCATCTTTAAGGCAAATGGACACAGAATGTATAACAATTCATCAATAACACCAACTGCGAAAAAAAAAGCATGAAACAATATTTCATCTTCCCATTACTAATTTCCTTCTTAGAAGCAATCAAATATCATAAAATGGCTTCTCAAATAACTTCTGCCTGCCAAATATTGTGAGAATTTTATTACATGCTGATAAAGCAATAAAAAAGTTATTGGAAAACAAATGTCAATTTGATGACAAAACTCTGAAGTATTTGATCATACATCAGGACCTGCTGAGTTTCAACAGATGCCATTCACTGTAACATAGCTATATTTAAATAATTTCTGTACTTGATATTCTGACGATGATTTGAATTAAATGGTGAGTTCTAATTCATTCCCAAAATTATTTACTTCATTTAATTTAGTACTATTATTCTTTAAAGTCATGAGTTAGCATGTTTATATTCAATGTCATTTTGCAGTTAATGTTCATGATCTAATTATTTTTGTGGGAAAAATATACAGCAAAACAATAATAAATTTTTTTATGGGTGAGTACTATTGAAGTGCTGGGAATATTTAACATTTTTAAAAACTGATGTTTTACACAGACAGACAAGTAATCCAAAATCACAAAAACCTGTAGTTTTATCTTTTATTGCGCTACTATCTGTTAAGTATAGATCCCCAAATAGAGGTCAATCAAATAAAGGTCAATGCATAAAAATGCATGGGAAAAGTACTATGTTGTTACCTTCCTATAAAATAATAGCTGAATTATGCAGGTCCAGATTGGGAGGGGGGTCCAGGATGTCTGGACCCTCCAGGCAAAAAAGAAAATACACACAAACTTACAGTCACTTATCACTTGAAATTTGACCTTCATTTCATTCTTGATTACGTTCATTGGTTATTATGCATATTCTGAGTAAATAGATATGTAGACTTTTGCTTTGGTGCCCTTCTCATTAAAGTTAGTCACCTTCTGAAAGCTTGGGGGGGGACAACATCTGACCTGATCAAGCCCTGCTTTGTCACTACCTTCCAATAAGATAATGGAGAAATAAGTAGTTAAAAATTCATAAACTTTGCACAGGTTGAAGATCATTGACACACCTTATCAAATACACAAAGAAAAAGCCATACTGGTCAATGAATTTTGTTTTTAATATTACACAGTTATTAAAATCATACTAGCTGTCAACAACTGAAAGCCCAAATTGCCAATTTATAATGATATGTAGTCAATCAACAAAGTTTTCCAATGTCTCAGACAATATTCATTGACTTTATCACTGTCTTTCACTGAACTGTTGATGTGATTATTAGGATTCTATACAAATAATTCTGTTTCCATTATTCTAAAAATGACCAAAGCTGCAACTATGTCATTTTATGTCAAGTCTGATCTCCTAGAAATCAGAGTTACATGATATATGCTAGTAAAATACGATGGCATAAAATAATAATGTAATGTTTGCATCATTTTGAGCTGCACTTAAAACAGACTGACCCTAAATTTCCCATCATCTGAGAAAATGATGCCAAATTGATACTGCTCATTATTGTTTCTCACAAGTGATATACTAACTAAATACATCTGCTTTCTGGACTGAAATTTCAGCTTCATAAAGCCAAATTAATGTGTTTGAACTCAATGGAAAAGATTAACATGAAATGGATTCAGTCACATTTTAACCTGCTTGTGAATGCAATAAATGGATTAAAATTGATCATTATATTCTAAACTTATGTTTTGCATCTGCTTTCTCCATCCTTAAAACCTACTAAATGAGCAGTCATATTAATCTGCATTTAGAAAAGAAGCACTAAAAAGAGAAATAATTTGTACTCAAAGATCAGCAATAGACAACTGATCCAACTTAATCTTATTTGCTTAAAAAATAAAATCTTTAAACATTTTCAAGATTTATAACCAAATTTAAAGCCAAGAGCATTCTTTATAACAAAACAAAATCGAAGCACTATTTTCTTAATTATCTAAACTCGGAGTTTCTATAATTTAGGTTCTGATGACCAAAGTTTCTTAAAAAACTGACCTACCATATATACCCATATATCAGTCAGATGAAAATGCAAACATGGGCTCTGATTTATCAGTGACCAAGGAATCTATATCATTATCTAGTTGATCTATGTTGTGGTGTTCCACAGGGGTCTGTTCTTGGACCTGTTCTCTTCATTCTATACACTGAGTCGCTCTCAAGTGTCATAGATCATCATCCAGTGTCTCACCAATTGTACGCTGATGACACCCAAATATACAAATCTAGCCACACACTAAAGTTGATGCCACCATCCAAGGTGTAGAGAGGTGCATTTCTGATGTGAAATCATGGATGACATGTAACAAGCTGTAGATGAATGATGATAAAACTGAGGCCATTATAATCACAACACAAAGACTTTCTCATTCACATCCTTTACCTCAAACAATAAATATCAGCAACACCAACATTAAATTCACACAATCAGTACGAAACCAAGGTGTTACTCTGCGACAGTACTCTCACATTGCACCAACACATCATGAACATATGCATGGTTGCATGTCCTGAGCTGAGACGCATCAGCTCCATTCACAGATATCTTTCAGTTGATGCCACTAAAACACTTGTGTGTTCATTAGTACTTTCAAGACTGGACTACTGTAACTCAGTTGTCTGGTTCATCTCAGTATCTGCTCCAGAAACTTCAAAACACAGCTGCTTGGATCATACTTAGAGTACCATGATCAGAGCACACCTCCCTGCTGCTCTGTACCTTACACTGGCTATCCATTCGATCCAGAATCAAACATAAAATTTGTTCTCTGTGCTATGTTTCACTGTCGGACTTTTAGAGTTCAACATACCTATCTGACCTCACCCATGTGTACACACCAGCAAGATACTTACGCTCCTCTTCTGACAATCGTTTACTCATTATTCCCACTATGAAAACAAAGTCATATGGACAGCGTTCTTTTGCATACCAGGGCCCACCAATGTGGAATGAATTGCCCCCTGAACTTAGACACAAAGACGCAGTGATCACATTCAAGAGTGCTCTCAAAACTCACTTATTTCGACTGCAAGAACAAACTTAAAGACCTAATAATGTTTCCTACCTTAAATATTCTCAGCATGTTTTTCAATGTTTTCTAATTTCATGGTGTTTGTTTTTGTAATCATATTATATGTTTTTTATCTTATAGGTGTTGTCTAATGTTGTAAAGCACTTACAGCTTCTAAAGATTAGGTGCTATACAAAGTCCTTATTATTATTATTATTATTACTATTTGTCAGCTGAGGCTCAAAAGTAGTATCTTTCTGTACCATAATGTACCATCTATACTTGTGTATAAGTCAGGTCCAACAGCTCACAACATAGACCCAAATCTGATATGGCATAAGGCATCAGTCGATTAGGGTCTCTGTTCTTCATTCTACTAATTAATCCTAACAAACTGCATAGACCTTGATTAGCTGGCACATTATGCAGCAACAAATCTGGGTCTATGCATTTTGCAGTTGGGTTCCTCTTATACACAAGTACACATAATATATTATGTGACAGGACTCCTACAAAGCCTTAGCTGACAAGAGATAATGAGACTAACTGAATCTATGTTAAGGTTAGGACTGAGACAAGGAAATCCCAGTCATGGGGTTAGATTATTTGTCTCCCCACTTGGTATAGCCTAGTGGAGAGACAAATATTGTAACCCCATGATTGGGATTTCCTTGTCTTGCTACAAACACCAACACAGATTATTGTTCTCACCAATTTTTTTCCAACTAAATTAAAATAACCCTGCACATCTGCAATTGAGTTAGCAGATTCAAAACACAGTATTCATCAGGTACTGTTACTGCTTCTCACTCTGTATTAAGGTCATCAGGTCTTGTACTCTTTTATGTAAATCTGAATAATTACCTAAGTAGAATTTAGCCATCTATGCCATTCTTAGAAAAGGAAACAAAAATCAAGAAAAAAGTTATGTATTGGAAGCATTGCACAATGAGCATCTTGAGCCACATGCTATTGTTTTTCAAAATTCTGCCCATTAAGACAAATATGGTAATGAGGGCACTGGGGTGACCTGCCAACAATAAGTACACAAGTTCTACATATGAGAAAATAGACACATAAAAACATTTTATATTCTTACTGTATTATCACATTTAATTCATGGATGCCATATGAAATTAACCCTTTACCTCATGCAAGCGTCTTTGGATGCCTCTACTCCATTTGCAAGGAGGTGCCTTTTGTAGCTTCTACTCCATTCGCATGGAAGCACCTTTTGATGCCTGCTGTAAACATCAGCCTTTTAAGCTGGTTTTTCATAGCGCCACCTTTGGGGAAAACCCCCTGTTAGATACTACATTCATTTCTGTGAATGACAATTATGTCAGATCACATGGTCACTGTTTATGAACTGGTCAGTATCTGCTATTTAAAGTAACTGGGTCATAATCTCCACTCTCCAAAATGGCAGTCGCGGATTTCATTCAGTACGTACGAAGTTTTCACGATTAGAATCATAACTATGAAAGATTCAATAACTTAGGTAAAGGCTCTGATATTGATGTAGGAAGCAATTAGTTTTTATAAATTATGAAATTCAGATGACTTAGTGATGTAGACACAGACGAAAAACTTGTAAATTTCGAGTATGAAAAATGGCAGCTACAGTTGGTCACGCAGCCTCACTGACATGACGGTGAACGAGTTCTCTCAAGACTTTAAAGCACATAAAAAATTCTTCCGTGAAAAATAATTACACAGCTATAACAATCGGACTTTACTCTTAAATTTTTCCACACATAAAAGATGTGTACCAAAAATGTAAAATGGTTAAAATTGTTGTTAAACGTAACATACACTACATTGCTTAACAGTTAACAGGCAGGCCTATGCGTATGGAGTCGAATAGGTAACAGGTGTTCTATTTATAGCGCGCTGCACTTTGTAACTATGCTAGACTATGAGGTAAAGGGTTAACAATAAGGAATTAATATCTTTTTTATAGTTAAATTTTAACTTTCATCAGTTCTTATTTGGAAAACTTTCTATGGTAGGCAATAATATGATACTTTGCAGTGCAATAGGCCAACAGGTGCTGGGTGCAGTTCTAGCAATATGTGTAGTGTCTGACCCATTAGGTGTGGTTGGTCTGACCTATTGGGTCTTTCTGTTGACTTCAGGGTGCGGTGGGGACCAGGGGTATACTAATACAAGTCATACTGTAATCGACTGTTTATATCCAAAATACACACTATTTCTGTCCACCTCTCCAAATTCTACACTAATGTTTATCTGCATTGTTTCTCACTATATTTGCCCACTCAGAATATCTATCACTCCATTATGTCTATTAGGTATCCTTTCTCTTAACTCCCCATCTTGTATATCTCTGTCTGATTTTTATTTCAACTATGTTTTATCTCTGCTGTCCCTTTTTCTTTATCAACCCTCTTTCTGCTTTCTGCCCTCTCTACTGCCCATTATATCTTGTATCTATCTATATACATGTATCATAATCCCACACCCTTTCCCCACATAGGGAACACAATTGGCTAACTATTACTAGAAGAATGACAGCTCCCTTTCCCCCAGATCATACTATAACTAAATGGTGCTGAAACAGCAGGAATATGACCCAGTTATCCAGATATGTCATGATGCTGACCCGTTTACCCAGATTTGTCAAAGCCTTTCTGAAACCCAAAAACTTGACTGTTATTGATATGTTCTCATACCCAGCTTACATTAGTTTCTATGATGCTGACCTAGTTACACAGATTTATCATTGCTTTACATCTGTCTCGGAAATTCCCATATTCACACACCCCACATATTGGTACTGCTATATATTTCACTTTTTCCCACACAAAACATACTTTTGTCATATGTACTAAGAATCCCTTTGGTCATGAGTGACTGATGAGATTTTTTTTTCATGACTTCTTGGAAATTTCTATTTTCTGTCATGGAAATATTGTAAGTGTTGCTATCACTAGTGCAATGATATGCTATATGGAAATTCTGTGAAATAGCATGCGAACTAATGAATGAACCACTCTGGTTTGTAAGTGTGTGAGATTTCATTTGCAATCACATTATTATGTTTGATTCAAGGTGGGTGGACTGTGGGTGTTTGACAAAGAATAAACCAGTCTGACATATTTATGGCTTTTGCCAGCTTGTCTGTTGTAAATTAGAACCATTACTGATTCTGAATTTACTTTTTTGTATGACTTTACAGTTGTAAGTTTGCTTCATAAAGCTATTAAATTAATGTGAATAGAAAATTAAATTTTAAAAATTAACAAATATTATCCAGGAACCATCTCATTAACAAAATCATTCACAAATCTAATGCCTTTCTGAAATCATTGTTTATAATACAAACTTTTTCTATCTATTATAATATAAAAAAAAATCTATATTTCCAAAAATTATTCAGCTGTGACCTTTTGGAATGGCCTAGTTCTAAAAATGCTTCTAAAACCTTTATCCAAAAAAGACTGAGATCCTTTTTTATTTATTCAATAAAATCTAGCCCAAATAAAAAAGAAATTATGAATGTTTGATACTGAAAATTTAGATTCCACAAACAACAATTCGTTCAAGCCATGTAAGTTGCAAAGCATTTAAAACAATACATAAATTAATATTAATATAATCCTCCCCCTAAGATAATCCTTCACAGAAAAACTTTGCCTAATTCTGCCCTTTGACCCATGCCATAAAGAATTGTAAAAGAGTATTTTGTTCACTAAGTATCCATATAGATGGATTTGGTAATGAAAATAAGGAGTGTATTTAGTTCATCAAGTACCTATGTAGGTGGATTTAGAAATGGCATTAAGAGTGTATCAAGTTCTTTAAGTATAAAGTGTATATTAAGTTCACTAAGTATAAAGTATGTATTTAGTTAACTAAGTATAAAGAGTGTGAAGAGTGTATTTAGTTCACTAAGTATAAAGTGTATATTAAGTTCACTAAGTAAAAAGTGTGTATTTAGTTCATTAAGTATAAAGTGTGTATTAAGTTCACTAAGTATAAAGTGTGTATTTAGCTCACTAAGTGTAGAAAGTGTATTTAGTTCATTAAGTATAAAGAGTGTGAAGAGTGCATTTAGCTCACTAAGTATAAAGAGTGTGAAGAGTGTATTTAGTTCACTAAGTATAAAGAGTATTTAGTTCATTAAGTATAAAGAGTGTGAAGAGTGTATTTAGCTCACTAAGTATAAAGAGTGTGAAGAGTGTATTTAGTTCACTAAGTATAAAGAGTATTTAGTTCACTAAGTACAAAGAGTGTGAAGAGTGTATTTAGTATATTAAGTATAAAGAGTGTGAAGAGTGTATTTAGTTCACTAAGTATAAAGAGTGTGAAGAGTGTATTAAGTTCACTAAGTATAAAGAGTATATTAAGTTCACTAAGTATAAAGTGTGTATTTAGTTCACAAAGTATAATAAAGTATATTTAGTTCACTAAGCATAAAGTGTGTATTTAGTTCACTAAGTATAAAGAGTATTTAGTTCACTAAGTATATAAAGTATATTTAGTTCACTATGTATAAAGAGTATAATTAGTTCACTAAGTATAAAGAGTTTCTTTAGTTCACTAAGTATAGAGAGAGTGATGAGGGTATTTAGTTCAGTAAGTATAAAGAGTATATTTAGTACACTAAATATATATTAAAAAAGTGTATTGAGTTCAATGAGTATAAAGTGTATATTTAGGTCATTAAGTACTCGTGTAGATAGATTTAGTAATGACAGTAACAGTAAGGCTACAAAAAAGTCTAAATGTCTATATGGTTTACAATAATTTGAACAGTACCATTCTACTGAAACGATTAGAAATTCAACCCCCCCTCCCCCCAACCAGGCTTACTGAACAGTTGACAGCTATTATAATGCATGTTCTTCACTTTGTATTAGGACAGGTTCCCTTTATAAAATAATTTCAGGTAAACATACCTTGGATTATAGTGATTTTGTTTCCTACTGTCATACAGATGTATATGATGAAAAAATCTATAATGGATATGATACAGTGCCTGACATATGATGGGGATGCTTATGTAGGGTCTACAATGGCCATGAAACTTTACATTGGTTTGCAATAGTGTTCCTTTTTTAAATGTCATTAGTCAAAGATTCTCTTTAAAAAATGTTTTTAAAAGGTAGATATTGTAGTTCAAAGAAATATTTTATCAGCATTATAATGTGCACTGTAACTAATTCTCATTAGCTTCTGCTTTTTTCCCCAGCATTGCCTCATTCCACATAAAAACCAAAGATACATGCTTTACAAAAAGAATTAACATAACAATTATACTAAATAATCTTCTTATGCAAAAAAAATGTGGTAATATATAATTCTAATTAGAAATGGTTGTTCCTGTGTCAATGACGGCTACACAAATGTTTGTTTACATGTTTATCAATTTTATAGGCAGCAAACAAAGCTAAGCATTTTTTATGTGTCAACATTACAGCCTTAATGAGATGATTTCTTCTAGGGATAGCTGAATTTTTGTCACTGCTTTCTTTTCAAATGAGAGTTTAAAAAAGGCTTTTATTCCAATGATTGTACATGGTTCTTAATTTCTTGAATTTTAGATCGATAATTAAGAGATATAATTTTTTCCAAGTTTAGCTGAAAACTTAGCACCCAAGACAACAACAAAAACCAGTACATCCCCAATTATTTTTATATTCTAGACAATATTTCATGTCACTATCAATTCTACTACCACTCCAAAATACCTCTGTGTTCTTAATATTTATTACACTAAGGTCAGGAAATTTTGAGCACTGATATAAAAGATGTCAAGCAGACATTAGAGATTTCTCTCCACCCTACAAAGTGACATATCCTTAGCATATCGAGAAAGAACATACATTATATTTACTCCACTAATATCCTTATTTTATACTATGATATGGGCTAAAATCTTGGCATACTGGATAAAAATGTATGGGGAGCAAGGATCCCCTTTCTATGTCCTATTTCAATACCATAGCAACTGAAAACTTGACCATTAAAGATTACACAAGATTAGGTGTTCTGATAGAAAAGTTTTATCCAATTTATTATTGGTCCTTCAAAACTGACACAAAAAATCATAACTTTATCAGTAAATGGCTATGCAACTGCGTCAAATGCCTGTTCATAGTTGATTAAACAGAATACTGGTAGTCATGATAGAGTATATTGGGCTTTATGGTGTAAAATATTAAGTCATATTAGTTTCCTATATTAATCCTTTTGGAAACTTTGATCCTAATAACAGGGTTCATACAGAATTCTGAATGATAAATTCAAGGACTTTTCCCAAACTTTCAAAGACCACCAACATAGATTTCCAAGACCTATTTTGTATACAAGTTATGTTATATGAGAAAACAATGAATGCAAAATCTACAATAAAGCTTAATGATGAAATTCAAATGCTTGTTTGTTATTGTGGCGGTAATGAAACTGAACAGGTCATCAAAAGAAAGAAACCAGGAAAACTCCACTACAACCAAATCTAACAACCTTGGACAATTTTATTTGTGATTATGGAAAGAAATTAAAATGTTTGGGTTTATTTCAATTTTCAAAGACTTTTAAAGACCTCAGGGTAATATGCCTGATTTTCCCAAACTTTCAAGGCCTTGAAAATGATACGGTCTGTTTTCCCAAACTGTCAAAGACCTTCAAAGACCATAGGAACCCTGATGTGATGTGATTTGGATTTTTAACGTAGCTTTAACAATTTTTCAGTCATATCGCTACGATGTCTGCAATGTGGCAGTTTATAGTGATGTCTAGCACTGGGGCATCATGCCGCAGACATGTAGCATGATGTCCCACCCAGTCACATTATCCTGCCACCGGGCCGACCAGTCCTAACACTAACCTCTTAATGCTGAGCGCCAAGCGAGGCAGCTGTTAGTACCGTTTTTGTAAGTCTTTGGTATGACTCGGCCGGGGATCGAACCCACGACCTCCCGCATCCGAGGAGGACGCTAGGAACCCTGATAAATGATTGCATAGGTATTTCATCTTGTGATAAAAACACATTATATTTTAAGTCATGCACATACCACTCAGTAAAATATCAAGGTTTCTTGTATCGAATGATGAAATATACCTTGCAATATTGTAGGAAAACATAATATCCTCCATTTAATAACCATTAATATTAGTAACTGTTGTGAATTCACCAGTATTAAAATCCACACCTGCAAATGTAATGTACTTTGTGATTGGTACAATGTCAAAATTCTGAGTAGGTAGAATCCACAATAAACTGTTGGAAAATTTGTTGACCTTGTTTTGTCACAACTCTCAGTGATGTAGTGTAATTACAAACATTTCAGAAATGTGTGTGTGTTTTGGATATTTAACATAGTTTTAACAATTTTCCAGTCATATCGCTACGATGTCTACATTGTGAGTTTATAGTGATGTCTAGCAGTGGGGCATCATGCCGCAGACATGTAGCATCATATCCCACCCAGTCACATTATTCTGACACCAAGCCGACCAGTCCTAACATTAACCTCTTAGTGCTCAGCATCAAGCGAGGCTGGTGCTAGTACATGTACCATTTCTTAAAGTCTTTGATATAACTTGGCTGGGCTTCGAACCTCCATCCTCCCGCATCCGAGGCAGACACTCTAACCACAACTCCACTGGAGCAGTCAATTTCAGAAATGTATGTTAGAATGAGAATGGTCTTGTGTTTCAGGATTTGATGACACTGACAGCAGATTTACAATCAAAAATAGCCATTTTACTGGCTCCACTGATACATCACCAGTGATTTACTGTCAAAAATAGCCATTTTACTGGCTCCACTGATACACCACCAATAAAATCAATCCACAACACTAAAACCACCATTGTTATCCTCAAATACTCAAACACAGTACTGTGATCTCCAATGTATAACAACTGTACCTCAATGATCAGCATGACTATTAGGTATAAAAATAAATGTGTGTTTCCTATTACACCAGTTTTAAAATAGCATAGGTAGATAGGGGTTTGTTTTACAACATTATATATTATAATGATTAGAATATATAATGTACCAAGTACTCCAAGTACTGGGTTAGACAAGCTCCATTAGATGCACAAATCAATTTTTTTTACCCCACATTTCATATGTCCTCCAACAATAGGATCTAATCAGTTTTAAGGGAAAAACATCTTACTGTGGGACAATTTTCCCTATCTTATTGAACTGATTAATTCAGCAGTAAATATTTCCAAATCTTCTGTAAGTAAGGTCTTTAAAATCACATTAAATCATATAGATTGTTTTGACAGATCACATTACAACTCCAGCAAGCACTTAGACTTTGATCAAAATACAAATAGACGTAATGTCATTCCACGTTTCATGACTCTTCAATGTCCACCAATGACATGATATGTATGTATAGCAGTGTTAGGGACCAGCTTCGCACTGCTAAAAGAGACCACTGTAAAGCTGAAAGAAAGCCTCTCAAGCGTAAGTATCTTGCTGGTGTGTACACATGGGTTGATCACAACACAGACTTTCTCATTCACATCCTTTACCTCAAACAATAAATATCAGCAACACCAACATTAAGATCACACAATCAGTACGAAACCTAGGTGTTACTCTGGACAGTACTCTCACATTGCACCAACATGTCATGAACATGTGCAAGGCTGCATATCTTGAGCTGAGATGCACCAGCTCAATTCGCAAATATCTTTCAGTTTATGCCACTAAAACACTTGTGTGTTCATTAGTACTTTCAAGACTGGACTATTGTAACTCAATTCTGTCTGGTTCATCTCAATATCTGCTCCAGAAACTTCAAAACACAGCTGCTTGGATCATACTTAGAGTACCACGATCAGAGCACACCTCCCTGCTGCTCTGTTCCCTACAATGGCTATCCATTTGATCCAGAATCAAACACAAAATTTGTTCTCTGTGCTACGTTTCACTGTCGGACTCTTAGAGTCCAACATACCTATCTGACCTCACCCATGTGTACACACCAGCAAGATACTTACGCTCCTCTTCTGACAATCGTATACTCATTATTCCCACCATGAAAACAAAGTCATATGGACAGCATTCTTTTGCATACCAGGGCCCACCAATGTGGAATGAATTGCCCCCTGAACTTAGACACAAAGACAGTGATCACATTCAAGAGTGCTCTCAAAACTCACTTATTTCGACTGCAAGAACAAAATTAAAGACCTAATAATATTTCCTACCTTAAAGGAGACTAGAAATCAAAATTGTCCTTTTACGTATGTAATTCTCTACAGATTTTAATTCGACTGCAATGTTTATAAATTAAATATCGTAAGCGGGTAGTGATTATATTGCGTGGAAGATACCACGATTCCGTAAATTGCCGAGTTTTTCCGAGTTTTGATGAGACGACAGATCACGTGGTACCGTGACGCTATACTAGCCAGTCCTCGAATACAAACAGACAGGAGACCACATTTGGGTTGCACATTCAAAAGTTGAATCTGCAATCTGATATAATAGTTTATGTACTGTACTGGTAAGTGCTAAAAGAAATTTGTTAGGCACAGGCCCCGAGCTGGTGACTTAAATAAACTAAAGTCCTGAATGAAATTCCACAAGCCCGGACAGTTCATATCTGTCAACTGTCAAGCAGGGAGAAAAACCTCCCGATTTTGGGGGTATTTCCTCATCTACCTCCCGATCTCGTAATATCTCTCAATTTTGCGCAGCGAAGTCACGATTATTACATTATGTCTGTCAATTTTAATTTGTCAGAAGAAAAAACCCCAACCCCAAACCATTTTTAAACATAACGTATGCAATCCACAGTCTAAACTGCCACACTGCAGACATCGTAGCGATATGACTGAAAAATTGTTAAAGCTACGTTAAAAATTCCAATCACACGCACACACGTCTAAACCGGCACTGGACGAAATAATTAATATCATACAACAGTTTTTTTTTCTTCTTTTTTTCTTCTTCAGTAAATAGAACGTGAAGAGTAAACATTATTCAAGTGAATTTCAGATTTTTTAAACAACTACAACAGTACTATAGTATTTAAAAAAATGAAAAAGAATAAAATTGTCACCAATTAGCTTAAATGAATGATCACTTTGAAATTTTCACTGCAAACAAAATCGCATCTCCATTTCCGCCAAAGAAACTCGGCCAGTTAACACCTGACATTCCTCTACCGTATATGAAAAGTTTAATTATCATTATTAAATTACAAGGAATAAAACCAAATATACCATGCAGTATATGCGGCCCTAAAGAACTAATTCTGAATAAATATTTTATTCAGTAAACAGTGTTACATGCATTAAGACTTAAACCTAAGGATATAAGGTGGGGCATAAAACGTGAGAAAAACAGTTGCCACAAGTACAGTAACTTGTGACTGCATATTTGAACTGTTAAAATTAAGTCTATGGCATCGTAAGTAATAACAAAATAGGCATCATTTATTTGGTAATCAATTGCTGGTGCTTACACATAAACACACTGTCGAACATGGTTTCTTTGAAGTATGTCCGAAGGGCAGTCCTTTTCACAAGATCAATGCAAGGATAAGGATTATGTTCATTAGTCACACCGGCTTTATCATTTGCGTACTTAAATCAAAACTTTAGCTATTTTGCAATTTAGCCAGAACTGACCAGAATATGCAAGAGGGGCTTGTCATGGGCGAATAATAAGGCGTATCACAGGGAGAAAAGGCACGTCAAATGGGCGGTCGCACATTGGGGCAAGGGGGGGGGTCAATAGTCCCCCCCCCCGTTCTATTGTCAGACAGTTAATGTGAAAATTTGACCTCTTTTTTTTAATCGCTGCTTTTTAAACTGCCCAAAGAATAGTTTTATATCAGTTCCAATTATTACAGATTACCGTTTATGCATACTACATGTATACAATGCATTTTTTTTTATTATAAATTTTTAATTTTTACTGAAAATTGTGTTTTCTCGAAACACGACAGGTTTAGAATCTTATTTTTAGCAAAGTTTCCATTTGATTAAAATCAAATCTAAATTTCACCTAGGACAGTGGTGATTTGATTTAGATTGTGCCGTGTTAAGGCATGTATGTCAACATTTTGAAAATACATTTACTCATTTCACCAGCGCGATCAAAGTTTCCTCAGGCAAACAATTTTTGTTTTGACAAGCCTGACGGGCACCAGGGTGTCGGGCTATCAGATTTGTTTTTAGCACTGCTGTTTTTAGATAAAAGATGTGGATTGATTGTTGCATTTTGTGGTCACTTACTCGTCCTTCTGCCCGTTTTCGTAACTCACACATTTAACACTTTTCCCAGGATTTAAAATGTCCAAATGTATGTCTGGAACAGTGCCAACTTTTAGTCTAGGCCTAGCATTTGCGTATCTTTGAGCTGCTATTTTTTCATGATCCCTCTCGTAACATTCCTTTGAGAAATGTAACAAGCACATAGTGCTGTATGGTGTTGCTTTGAAATCGACTCGTTTGTAATAATGTACCCAATCAACATTATGCCTTTATCTTTCGGAAAAGATTTTTTTTTTATGTCAACAGGCTTTTCTTAATGTTCTATTACACCCGTAAGCAACACAAAACGGTATTGTCTTTTACTCTGGCAACTCCCACTTCGGCTGCTGGAGTCGCTACTATGACGTCACATCCCGAAAGTAACCGAATAGGCGCGGAAATTTTGCATACGAGGTCAAGGAAATTCAGCTCCTAGAAGATATGCCAATATTTAAATACTGGCGTTACGGTCGCAGATGATACTTCAGAATAAGGTTTTCTGCTATAGTACTTTTATTATTATTCTATATTTCCATTGGTTTCTGGTCTCCTTTAAATATTCTCAGCATGTTTTTTAATGTTTTCTAATTTCATGGTGTTTGTTTTTGTAATCATATCATTATATGTTTTTTATCTTATAGGTGTTGTCTAATGTTGCAAAGCGCTTAGAGCTTCTAAAGATTAGGCGCTATACAAAGTCCTCATTATTATTATTATTATGTGCCATTGCCACTTTTCCTAAAGACAGGTTAAAATTTGGGGTCCTGAGTGTTGTAAGGTGCTCTCCTCAACAAATCAATGACATTTCATCTCTGTTCACATGGGTTTCAGTCTACACTCTGCCAGCATGGGTATGTGAAAAATCTTGTATAGCCTATCGTGTGCTGAAAAAAATGGCATTACACTCACAAAACCAAAAACTGATTAAAATTTTGATCAGTATTTTATAATTTACCTGAAAGCCATTACAAAATCTCATCACTAGTTGGCTTGATCAGCTTCACAACATACAATTACAGGCAATTAAAAATAAAAACTAATGTATATGTACTTTAAGATTGCTAAGAATAAATTTGCACTTCCCTCAAGCTTATCCAAGCTAGAAAAAAAAAATCAGTCAACAAGTACAATTATTTTTGTCAACTTAAATTTAGTTTCTTTCAATAAAGGTTGCCTGCATCATTGCAGAGTTGTCATGGTGAAGATGGGTAGTTCATGATGTCGCCAGACATAACCACCTATAATTCATCTCTAACGGATCTGGATCTAAGCACTTTGTTAGGAGTAATCAGTAGGAAAAAAACAGCATAGACCCTGATCTGCCAGTGCATTATGCTATGGCAGATCAGCATCTCTGTTCTTTGCAGTTGGACTCAACTTATAAGCAAGAACACATAGTATATGTAAAGAAAAACTTGCTTAGAACTGTGAACATTAGTCATTTAATACCACCATCACTACACATCCATCAGCTTTAGAAATAAAATGTTATTACTAAGTCACTTAATTCATGCATTGATGAATCAATTTGATTTAGCAATAAATATTTCCAAACAGTTGTAAATACACTCTTTCAAATAGTGTTATATCTCCTAGTTAAACTGTGCTATTTTGTGACAAATACAAATTAAAACTCCAACAAGTTTCTCAAGAAACTGATCTTCATTTGCTTTTGCCTGGTGCAAGGCTACAAACAGAAAAATAACATTCCATTTGCATTTTCTGATGCAGATTAAAACCCTGATTCATCTAAATAGCTTGGATTAATGAGGTATTGGATTACGTGCCATTAGTGTTGAATAGTCATAAAGGACTCACGGTACTAATTCCACTCCAATGGTAAACATATGGAAACACTATCATATTCAAAATTCAATAACTTAAAATTTATGGGTGCTGATAATGACACCTATAATTTTTCGTGCACATCTAACCTTGGTGCAAGCTTATGTGTGGAGAACACCATATGACCCGCGGCAATTTGTTTACATACATGTGCATGAAACACGTGTTATTGATTCTGCACCAAATGAATCAGGTGCTACTTTCAGTATTGAGTACTCCTGAGTCAAGCCTGTAAAAATGCTAAAATTGCATCAGTAGAAATTTGTCAATATTTTTTTTACATTACACATAGGATAAGCTCTCAAAAGATATTTTTCCTAAAATTTTAATTTTCATTATTAACCAATTATGGACCACCAAACCTGTAAATACTCTATTATTTCTTCACCCATTTCTAGACTGGTTCACAGTTCTTCCGTATAATTAGTACCGTGTGTCCTATAACCAGATTTAATTTTTTTTGAAAAAGTTGTATTTTACTCCTTGATATTAGAGCATAATTGTAAGAAAGAATTGGCCATGCTTGTGCATGGATAATAGTGCAATAGCATTTTATGTGATACCAATATCTGTAGTTAAATAGCATCCGCATTACATGTTGCTGTGTTGTATTGTACTTATTAATGGCTTATTCTTGTTATTAAAATAATTGTTTTCTGCCTTTGTATCTTCATGTTATCTTTCTATGGCATGCATGCTACACAAAAGAAACACAAGCATGCTGACATCAGCAAGTATGACATCACAGGGTATCAAATTACATGACGCACTGTATTTTCATCTCTCACTGGCTATAAGACAAGTTTTAAATGTTTTAAATTTCAAAACTGCATTTCTTTTCTTGCTGACTCTCACAGAAATAACATACAGTGCATCCCTATTCACATCAATCAAACAAAACAAATAAGTGTGCCACATGACAGGTCAAAATGATACAAGGCCATTGCCCTTTTGTGACTAAAACAAATACACACACCCATGAAGCATCAAGAGATGCTGATATTCCAAACTTATTTAAACTATCATCACATGTGATTCATGACCCCCAAATGTTAATAAAAAGGTATAAAAGCCAAGGAAGAGTTCCATAAGCTGTATTATACTGAATAATTAAATAACATAGTGCTACTTTTTAGTATAAAACTATGGGGAAGGGTGAATAAGCAAAGAATAGACAGAGTAATTTCTTCAAGCCTGGTAATGTTCCCCACAACAAAGGGGGTGGGGGGGAATGTGTATCAACCCAAATAACACATCAACATGATGTATGTTACATAAGGACATCAAGAGACAAATTTGAAAAAGCTATCCAAAGTTCCTATAATGCTGACATTGATGTTGGAGACAGAAAGTGTATGCACAAACTGTTATGACTCAAGCTGTTAAGTATGCTGGAGGTGGAGAAATGTGTGAAAAACTTTGCTATGCCAAGACAAGTTCATGTCTCTATGCAATATGCAGACACTGATAAAAATTGTCACTGAATACACTACTTGTTAAATTTATGTAATAGAATTGAATTGCATATTGAAGTTGTCTAATACATAAACATATACCTACATTTACCCAAAGCTCATAAAAAGTTAAGAAAAAGTCTAAAAATCATTACTGTGGCTGCTTTCCACTATATGCAGTGTTAAATTACTTACTTTTTAATATAAAGCTGAAAAAATGCATACATTATTGAACAAAGAGAAACAAAGCAAACATTGCAATCACTCAATTACAGTCAAAGGGGAGGTAATACACCTTGATTTGGCAAACCAAATAGCAAGCTCTAATTTACAGCTAAATGATTCCTTACTATTACTTGATGGTAAGAACAGAGCAATGTAGGTTTTATAAATAGCTTTTGGTTCAAATATGAAACCATATTTCTGACATGAAGCTTGTTTTCATTTATTCACAACAACATATATGGTGAACAAAACACATATCGCTTAGTGCACGCAGTAATCAAATGCTGAGATTTGGAATAATGTGTTCTGAGACCACAAGTTGCAACACCCTGAGTATGAAGGTTTTCTATCATGGGACTTGGTACATGAAGAAAAAAGAGATTTGGTTTGGTGGGAGAGAGCAGTATGTTCACCATGCAGTTATACATCAAGAATGTTTCAACTGTATGAAGAGAGGTTGGGGAAGAAAAACTGCCTGTGTAAAGAATGCAATACAGATAGGACTTTTGCAGAGTTATATTTGGAATGAAGGGTTGAAAACTATTATTTTAAGTGAAAATATCCCTCCCTGCTCCCTCAACAAAAGGAATGCAGAAAAGTTCCAATACTGTTTACCCAAAAATGTAATGTACCAATATGAGAAACATGCTGAACATAGAATAGGTGTCAAGGAGTTTAATTCTAGGATAAGAAATAAGACCGGTATAATTGATATTCAATGTGACTCGACATATAATAATTCAATTTACAGGTTGAGGCAATGCAGCATGTGCAGTTTTGTGCACAGTCCTTGTTTTTACAATGTTCTCTGCTTTGATCTGCTGAGTGTGTCTCTAAAGTTAAATGATCAGTACTGATGCATAAGTGATTGTGACATAAGTTGGTTACATATAAAATCTCCCCCACCCCCACCCCCTTTTGGGGAATTGTTGCATGTGTTAAATGGTATTTAACCATATAGGCCAATCTATGGGTACCATCATATGAAATTCTGCCATCAGGCCATACTATGCTCTTTTCCCTATGGCCTGAGCTATCTACTTCCTCTCTCCAGTGTATAAAACCATCCCCATCTGTCTTTTGTATAGAATTTTTCTCCAAAACCACATTCAAACCATGATAAAAAGACTCCATTATGATTGTCATATGTAAAAACCACCAAATTGATACCCTGTATGCACGTGGTAACCATGGAAACAACAAACTCCTATTATGGTATAGGTCGCATATAGGACTCACGGTACTAATTCCACTCCAATGGTAAACATATGGAAACACTATCATATTCAAAATTCAATAACTTAAAATTTATGGGTGCTGATAATGACACCTATAATTTTTCGTGCACATCTAACCTTGGTGCAAGCTTATGTGTGGAGAACACCATATGACCCGCGGCAATTTGTTTACATACATGTGCATGAAACACGTGTTATTGATTCTGCACCAAATGAATCAGGTGCTACTTTCAGTATTGAGTACTCCTGAGTCAAGCCTGTAAAAATGCTAAAATTGCATCAGTAGAAATTTGTCAATATTTTTTTTACATTACACATAGGATAAGCTCTCAAAAGATATTTTTCCTAAAATTTTAATTTTTATTATTAACCAATTATGGACCACCAAACCTGTAAATACTCTATTATTTCTTCACCCATTTCTAGACTGGTTCACAGTTCTTCCGTATAATTAGTACTGTGTGTCCTATAAAGCTCATGTCTGAGTGCATGATATGTTCAGTGGACCAGCCTGAAAAGTTGAAATTACACCTATCTGAATTAAAACATACACTCAGGTTTAGAATGGAAAACTAATGGCAGTGAAATCAAATTTATTTGTTATCTAAGCTTACTGAAAATCTCCATTTCCTTAATAATCCCCTTCAGGAGTCCCTTTTTCAACTCCGGGGCATATAACTCTGTAAACAAGGATCACCTAAAACTTAGTCATATTTACCAACCTTTGATGGACAAGTTGTCTGAACTCTTTTTAATGACAATTAAAAGAAGAAAACAGGACGAGTTTGAAACACCCAGAAAGCAAAGCCTGATTTTAATTTATTTTCAAGAATTCATATGTGACATCATCTGTTGAAAGAAAACAATACAGCATTTAATGGCATTGTTACTCAATAATATGACTTTCTGCATTTGCTTCTAAAATTATATCTGATCAGTTAGCTTTCCTTAATGAGATTTTAGTGCTGTGCTATCTCTAAATCACTGAACTAATTTATAATAAATTTGCTGGCATGTAAAATTTTCCATCACCTGCACAGGATTTAGCCGAGAATGTGAAGGAAAAGTATATCTTATGTAATTTAATGAAAATCCTGATTTTAATCATTCAGGGTTTGCTTCAGCTCAAAATGTTTTATTTCAAATAGAAAATTCATGGTATGTTTTATACTGGCAACAAGCTTAATCATCTCAACATTACAACCATTCGAGTTGATGCATTTCATTTGAAAATGGCTATGAAGAGGATTGTAATAGATTAACGATCAAACAAAAATTATTATAGCGCTTAAGCTGAATTTCTGATCTTTATTCCACAGAAAGTAATAAGTACCCAAGAATACAAATCCACAGTTGGCAGGAACAACAAATATGTGAGAGAGGGAGATTCTGCTGAGTCACAATCATAGATATTGTCTTCTGCATTGTTTAATTATAAAAGTAAACCAATATTTTTCTTCCTAAGAAAGACAAGGAATTTATACAATTCATGGAAAATTTCAAACGGTTCTCAATGAATTAAAAAGCCTCATTTTTGGGGATTTTTGCTGTATGACTAAACTTTCACATCAAATTTCATTGCTGAAGACAATGCAATATATAAGCTAAAAATCGAAATATAAGTGAGAAAATTCTGAGATAAACTGCACCATGATCTAAACAGATTTGGAACAGTTCATCCATTTGCTGAAATTAAATTTAACATTTATTGAATGATATCAGATTTTCTTTCAAAACTGACCGCCTTGATCAAAAATTTTTAATTTTGTGCTAGCATTCTGTCTCTAAATTACCGATTTAATTTAATTTAGCATTGCATGTGTAAAATTCCAAACCATTTGTTTGGCAATATTTTCAAACTGCACTGAATTTCCAAAGCTAATCAAACTTGTCTGATAATAAAATCACATCAAAATTCTTAACAGTTTCTTAATTTCCAGTCACCAGCCATAAACAGTTCCAATGCCATCTTGACTTGCTTATAAGATGAGTCCAACTGCCAATGCACAGACCCAGTAGAACCAACATGGACCCTGATTGGCTGGTGCATTATGCTATGACAGATCAGGATCTCTGCAGTTTGACATGTAAGTGAGTATATACTGTACTTTTCATTGATACCAGTGGGTTTTTTTTGCATTCAAGAAAAAACGCAGAATGCATCAGGCCATTTTCTGAGGTTAAATTACATGGCATGGTTAAATTAGGTTAAATTACTTGGCATGGTAAAGACTGCTCCAGTGGCCTAGTGGTTAGAGTGTCTGCCTCGGATGCTGGAGGTCATGGGTTCGATCCCCGGCTGAGCCATACCAAAGGCTTATAAAAATGGTACTAACAGCAACCTTGCTTGGCGCTCAGCAAAAGAGGTTAAGTGTTAGGACTGGTCGGCATGGTATCAAAATAATGTATCTGGGTGGGACATCATGCTACATGTCTGCGGCATGATGCACCAGTGCTAGACAGCACTATAAACTGTCACAGTGCAGTCATCGTAGTGATATGACTGAATAATTGTTAAAGCTTATTAAAAATCCCAATCACATCACATGGCATGGTTAAATTCGGTTAAATTACTTGCCATGGTTTACAAAATATCAATCCTCTATCAAAAGTATAGGAAAACCATAAAGTCATGATACTCAACAACAGATATGCTAAAAACAGGCCTGCTCTTATGGTCTGGAATTAAGCTTTCAAAGAGAACACTTTAAACACAAACTCAGACAGAGAGATTAACTCCAAATGACATGGATTTTGCTACATTCTAAGGTTACTTAGATTCTGCATATGTTTAATGGAGTGAAATGGATTCTGTTTTATTCCAAGCTTGCTTCATTTCTGAATCTCCCCTCACAATCCATAATGTGCTTCAAGCATGGCTCATACACAGAAGCATAAAACAAAAAAAAAAAACAAGACAGAGGACAGTCAGCATGTAGCAATGGCAGATACAGGGTTTTGTTAAAGATCTCGGGGATGCAAACTGTAACCTTTGCTGTGTGATGGAGATGGGGAGGGGGGTAAACCACTGGATTTTCAAAATTAGGTAGATACAGTTATTAATATCTGAGATAAAACAAAGAGGAAATCTTGACAATACACCCACTTAAAAGATCATGGAAACACTGCTTGTTGACAAACATATGTATATAGTGCAAATTCATTGCCAGGAATAAAATGTCTACAACAATGCTTATTTTTATGATATAAAATTTTCTGTGTGGTTACTCTACAAAAGGTCTGCTGGAAGCTGAAATTCCACGTTGTGATTGTGCAGTGCTTGTCAAACTGAATCAAGTAGCTTAATCAAGTACCGTATATACTTGCATATAAGCCCATTCGCGTGTAAGCCGACCCCCAAACTGAACAGATATAAACACTAAAAAAGTGCATGACCCACATATAAGCCAACCTACAACTCCGAGACATCTCAAGATGCACGAGGTAAGTTCTAAATCAATTTATTTAGGCAAACTTATATTTTATAAAAACGATATGTATACTTATCTCGAGGTTGGCATGCATGATTATTAGAAAGAAATGGTATAAACTGGTTTGAAAAGTAATTTACTTAATTTTGTTTTCTTATCGTTTCTGCCTAATTTAGATTTGTGTATAATTTAACTGAACGATGACAAGAATTTAGCTATCGTGAGTTGCTGTAACACTACCTCTCCCTTTTGACTCGATTATTATTTGTTTATACATTATTGCATTGGACATTTTATATTAGTGCACTGGTAATTACATTTGTACTTTGCTTTGAAATTGTAAATACCTAACTCATTAAAATGTAATCCCAGTAGGACAACACAACGAACAAACAATACGGTTTGATTCAACCCTTGCAATTTGGCTACTGAATGTATATGCATAATGGCGTCAATGCATGTACATTGTAGATTTGATTACACGCTGAATTAAGTACATCCCGTGGAATCAAATCATGGGCACCACTGCACAAAACTTTAATGATATCTCCAAAATACAATATTAAATTTCGGAAATAATGATTCGAAAGTTATGCTAATACTGTAAAAGCTGAGTTGTAGTTTGCTTTGATTAAGTGATCTTACACCATACCTGTCAACTTTCACGCCAGAAGGAAAACAATTTCATAATATCTTCTGATTTTTGCAGAGAACTCCCAATTATTAAATTATGTCATTGATTTTCATTTCTTCTAGACAAGAAAAGTCCAACATATTCTGTTGAATCACCTGTGAATTTATTGTTGTGACAAAATAATTACTTTACTATACTATAAAGAATTTGCTTCTTCCCTAAATAGAATGTTAAGTTTAAACATTATTCACGTAAATTAATGATTTTTGTTACCTCTACAAATAATACAAAAATAATAAAATAAACCAGAACAAAAAATAAACCACAATAAAATCGTCCACAATTAATTTCAATCCCAAGAATGATAACTACGAATGCTGTAACTCCATATGTTATAGCGCCTTTCCCACCAAAGAAACTTACCACGTGTAAGCACCTGGCATTTTTATACCATATATACTAATGTTAATTACCATCGTTAGATTAAAAAAAGGAATAAAAATACATACCATGCAGCAGACGTGTCCTCAAAAAACTAATTCAGAATACATATTTTATAGTAAAAAATAATAAATGTTTTACAAGTTGACAATAAAGGAATAAGGTCGTATATACAAAGAGGTGAAAATAGTTGCTAAATGTATGGTACCATGAGTCTGGCTATTTTGATACCTTTAGTTCAACAAAACTGGGAATCCTTTATTTACCAATCAATTACTCGTGCTTGCGTAACACACAATAGTGTAGAATGTGGTTTCTTTGATTTACGACGGAGGGTCAATCGTTTTTACAAAATAGCTGCATGGATAAGGATTAACTCTAATTAGTCGTGCTGGCTTTCTTGCTTGTTTATTTAAGACTAATCTTTAGCTATTGTGCAGTTTGACCACAGCTGACCAGAATATGAAAATAGGGCACGTCACGGGAGAAACTGTGAGTCTTTTTGTGAATTTGACCAGGAAGACTGATCAGTATTTAGTGAAAACAAGGCCACGAAAAACCTCCTGATTTTCGGTCCTAATCTCTATTTTCTTTATTCAGTCTCCCTACATGGCTTTTGAAAAGTTCATATGTATGCCTTACACCCCGTTTTACAAAACTACGGTAATTGTGCTAATATTATGAAACAGTTACCGGTCAAAATTCCCCTCTTATCACAAGCCAGTTTCACGCTTGTAATGAACACGTAGATTATGATGGTTATGTGCCTTGTACAATTAAAAGTTCGTAACTTTTTTAAAATAATGCCTCAATCTGTTGGATCGCTTATATCATTGAAAATGAGTAACTTGTGAGTACGTGATTCAATGTAAATGAAACAGCTATTAAGGACTAGCTGAAATGTTATCTGGAAGAAAGCAATTTGGTCGAAGCAATGAATAAAGCAAACTCAACATCTATGTTTGGGAATAAGTAAGGATTTAAGTGACGCTATGCACGCTTTGCACTTTGTAAGAACTGTACGTTATAGTTCAGCATCGTCTCCCTGGTAAACTCAAATGGCCTGCGAATTATATATGAAGTCTGTATTTACCTTTATTTAACTTCATGTTGGAGAAATCAGAAAACATGCACATGCAAAATAATAACAACATCATAGTTGTTGGGTCACCGAAAGTGACTTTATTTTATATGCCTATGTCTTAGGATACAGAAAAAATTATTGTTTCATGTCCCAAAATTTACAGCCATTAAAGTAGCCAACAAAAAGACATAATAACTGTCAAGTTTAGACATTGGTCCGTGGATAAGCTGACCCCCCCCTTTCTTACAGGCCTTTATTTTTTCCTAAATTATTCGGCTTATACGCCAGTATGTACAGGTATCAATGTCATGTAGCTCTGTATTAGATCAAGACACTCTTATCTTCCTGTATATCGGTAAGCAAAAAGGAGTAAATTTAAAACAACATGATGAAAGCAAAAGGGTGATATTATTCAGTTTTATAAAAACTCAGTGAAGAAACATGAGACTGGATCAAAAACAGCATAACAATGGTTCAGGTATTATAAAATGATACACTGTATAAACTAATGATTTGAAGGAAAAGAGTTTAGGCAAGGTGGTGCTATTCTGTGGTCAACTGTACAAGAACCTGACAAAAAAGTGGAGTATATACCGCATATATTAGCTTAAAAGTTGAGTCAAACTAAAAGAAACAAAGATCTACCATAGCATCATGTGTCTGCAGATCAGGGTCTAAGTTGTTTGTTCTACTGATTACTACTAACAAACTGCACAGACCCAAATCTACTGGTACATTATGTGACAGGAGATCTGAGTCTGTGCAGTTTGCAGTTGGACTTGATTTATAAGTAAGTATATACGGTATAATACCTGGCTATTGCCTGAATCTGGACCAATGAAAGAACATGCATGTGTCTGGTCATTCTAGTTGGTTGCCTTATACATGATACATGTATAAGGTGGTTAATAAATATCCATGCGTTTGTATATGATTTTGCAGAACATGACCAACTGAACATCTGTCTTGAAGAGATTGCATATCAATTACACTAGCAGTTTATAAGTACATATGTTTGTTTTTTTTACCCATGAAGCTGTTCTAATTTGATCCTGACTCAGTTTGTGCATTGGCTTCTGGCAGAGGAGGCATGTGTTGTGGCAGTGCTTGCAACATAAGAAAGCAACATACAATTGAAAAAAAGTTACTCATATAAGCTGATAGAAAATGATTGGAAATTCACATCTGAATTAATTAAACCAAAACAAAATATGTTTTCTTTGAAGCAATTACATAATCTATATTCAAAAAAAAAAACAGATGACAAATATACAAATTTAGTAAACCAAATAAAGTTGATGCTACCATCAAAGGTGTAGAGATGTACATTTCCAATGTTAAGTATTAATACCATTAGTGAAGATGATATTGATTCTAAACTACTCAAGCAGCAGTGATGTCAATTAAGATCCAATCAAGTTTACATAATCTTGGGGTGCTCTTCATCAGGACTGTACATAAGAAATCTGTAGAAAATGGCTGAAACATTATCATTCAAAACAATGAAGAGCAATACATTTTCTTTCTTCCAATGCATCTCTTTCATTTAATTAATTTCAAATATTGCCTATGCATATTTCTAATTCACTCAGCTATCACACAAAAGATTCCACAACATCACCTTAACCAATGTCAGTCACTTAAGTAGCCATAACCATGATGATTATTTATCTCTGGCTGCCTTTAACTTTTAATGACCTCTGTGATAATCAACTATATAAACCACATCGAGGTGACAGTTTTTCTAGAGCAACAAGCATGACTGTTTTAACAGGTTATGGGCATGTGTCATAATGTGAAGAAGGTCTCTCACTCACTTGGTTTTTTACATAGATTAATGGAAATTGTTTATCATGGTAAGACCATGTTAGGGGTTTTGGAGTCAAATATTATGTTCTTCCTATGATGTCCCATGTTCAGGCAGGTATGTATAAAATTTCACATATTCCTTCATGTTTGGCCTTGATAAATCTTTAGGAGTTCTACTGGTGCTGGCTGTTATACTCTGCTTCTGGAGATATGTTAGACTTGGCATTTCCAAAATTGAAATCCATATCCCACAATATATCCTGCTTACAAAAATAGCCAGGTCTTGTAGACGTTACAGTCTGAATTATTACCAACAGTAATAGGGCAGTATCATCTGAGGACAGTCATACTGTAGAATGTTTTTGGGTAGGTAACTGATGTATAGCATAAATAGGAAGGTGCCAAGAACAGAACCTTGTGACACTCTTGATGTGACTGGTATTTCTGATGAGGATGGAAACAGTATTGACTCGCTAAGCTCCATAAGGATTGTTCTTATTTTATTTTAGCTCTTTTTATTTACTTTAATTTTATTAAAAATTATGTTTATATGGTACTTTTCTCCCTAATTCTGCAGGCAATGTGGGAAACAAAGAGTTGAAGCTGGTAAGAAGATAATTTTAAGTATTGTTATTTAAAAAGTTTCATGTTTATAACCCCATTTTATTTGTAGCAGTCAAGTAGAACAAATTTGGCCCCACCCAAATCTCTATTCTGTGTCCCTCTTCCAATAAATTAAAAGTTGTTTCCTGGTAATTCTGGGACTCCACTTCACCCAAGCCCCATTCCCCCCTTTTGTTGGGGTAACTTGGGTGGTTGGTAACTGTTTCTATTGTAGCCAAAATAACACAAGCTTAATCTATATTTCAAGTGGCATGTTGCATATTCTTTACATAGATTTCTGTAGATAATAATTTCATTTTGCACTGGTCTTACAATGTTAAACCTACATTAGTCTGAGTCATCTTATTGCCTCCATCTCAACTATAATGCTAATGATGACCTGGTTTCCAACATCCTGCAATAAGTGGGCATCAAAAATCTCTGATGAAGATGCTTTAGTAAATCAACCCTCACTGTGATCTTTGGATTGATGATATTTCCTAATGTTGCTTTAATTATGTTGATAATCAGAGAGTTGTTTGCTTTGGTTTACTATACAACTTTAAAGGGGAATCAAAACAAAATAAACCAGTCTAAACCTCAGTCATGATGGATAATCTTGTAGCACAATACTCAAGGGGGAGATGAGCCTTTACCTAATGCTTCACCTAAAAGGACCATAGGTAAGCCTAGAAAGTATGCAAGAATGAATAAGTGTGATGTAAAGGAAGATGAACAAGCCAACAAAAAAAAAACATGAATTCCACACAGGACATAGATATTGCTTGTGAAAATGGTGCTCTCAGGCAACAGCATTACAAGCATTTCACATACAAGCAATTTCCTAGAAGCAGCAAATTTCTCAAATTTGCACCAAAACTAGAATAACAGCAAGACATTTCAAAATCCCTAAATCAATGATCGAAAATTGTTCAAAACTGGATCTCAACAGCTAATGAATTAGGAAACACACTATATACACCAAGGAATGGTATACCAGTGTCCTACAGCAATGACTGATATGGAGAAAAAAAAGAGAAAGTGGATTTGCACCCAGAAAGATTTGCACATCAGCTTGGACACAATGTGCTTATGCCAATGAACTGGTGTCAGATGAATATCAAGATATTGACTTTCATGTCAGTAGGAACTGGACAACAGGAATTTTAAAGTAGCATAGTCAAGTGTTTCAAGCAGAGACACTGATAATAATAATAATAATGAGGATTTTGTATAGCGCCTAATCTTTAGAAGCTCTAAGCGCTTTACAACATTAGACAACACCTATAAGATAAAAAACATATAATAATATTATTACAAAAAACAAACACCATGAAATTAGAAAAACATTAAAAAATAAAAAACAAGCTGAATTGAGTTACAATAGTCCAGTCTTGAAAGTACTAATGAACACACAAGTGTTTTAGTGACATCAGCTGAAAGATATTTGCGAAATGAGCTGATGCGCCTCAGCTCAAGATATGCAGCCTTGCATATGTTTATGACATGTTGGTGCAATGTGAGAGTACTGTCCAGAGTAACACCTACATTTCGTACTGATTGTGTGAATTTAATGTTGGCGTTGCTGATATTTATTGTTTGAGGTAAAGGATGTGAAAGTCTTTTTGTTGTGATCAGAATGGCCTCAGTTTTATCATCATTCATCTGCAGCTTGTTACATGTCATCCATGATTTCACATCAGAAATGCACCTCTCTACACCTTGGATGGTGGCATCAACTTCAGTTGGGTGGCTAGATTTGTATATTTGGGTGTCATCAGCGTACAATTGGTGAGACACTGGATGATGATCTATGACACTTGAGAGTGACTGAGTGTACAGAATGAAGAGAATAGGTCCAAGAACAGACCCCTGTGGAACACCACAACATAGATCAACTGGGCTGGAGTGTATTCCATTTGCAGATACAATTTATGTCCTGTTGACCAAGTAGGACTTGAACCAGAGTAAGGCTGTATCATGAATGCCAAATACATGCTGGAGACGGTGAAGTAATATATCATGGTCTATTGTGTCAAATTCTGCAGACAAATCAAGGAGGGTGAGGACTGTAATCTTTCTGCTATCCAACGCAGAGAGAATGTCACTGACTACTTTTAGAAGAGTAGTTTCAGTACTGTGGCAAGGGCAATATGCACATTGTACATTGCTAAAAAGACTGTTTGAATTTAGATGAGATACAAGCTGGGATAGAACAACCTTTTCTAAGATTTTTGATATGAATGGGAGATTAGAAACTGGGAGGTAGTTCTTTAAACCATTATGGTCTAGTGTTGATTTCTTCAGCAGAGGTTTTACAATGGCAGTTTTGAAAAATGATGGGAATTCCCCTGATGAGAGAGAGGTATTAATAACATCAGTTAGTGAAGGCAATACTGGATCTAAGCACTCAAGCAGCAGTGATGCTGGAATTGGATGAAGTTCACATGACTTTGGAGCACTCTTCATCACAATTGTACGTACGAAATCCATAGAGACAGGTTCAAATGCTGCTAATGGTTGCTGCTCAAATTCTGTATCCCAACTGTATGGTGACGATGAGTCAACTGAAATTGTGGTGTCAAGCTTATCTCTAATGGTTTGTACTTTGTCATGGAAGAAATTTGCAAATGTGTCTGGAAGGTCAACTGGAGAGAAGGTAGTTGGAAGTGGTATTGATTTGTTCCTTGACATTAGCTTGTTAGTAATCTCAAAGAGCTCTTTGCAGCTGGAACTTTCCATGATCTTAGTAGTGTAGTGGGCTGATTTCGCTGCATGGACTATATTTGTGACATTCTTCTTAGCGACTTCATAGATTTGCTTATGAATAGTGAGTCTGGTGGAAACAGGGCCTCTCAGCTTTACGGCAGTCTCTTTTAGCAGTGCAAAGCTGGTCCCTAACACTGCTATACCATGGAGAATGCTTTTGAATTGATACTCTGCACTTGGTAGCTGGAGCATGTTTGTCAAGTAATGAATGCAGACAGTTATCAAGTTGTTCTGCGGTAGGAGGTAAGCAAGTTATTAGGTTTACTTGGATGTTGTGCATTAGTTTGGTTCTATTTATCATATGGAGGTTTCTCTTAGTAACAGATAAAGGTGGATACATCAAGATGGCATATAATGCAGAGGTGATCTGATGCAAGGTCATGGGATACCAGGGAGGACCGTAGAATGTTATCATCAGGTCTATGAAGAATCCAGTCTAAAATGTGACCATGTTTATGGGTGGGTTGGTGAACTGACTGTTTGGGGTTGAAAACATTAATGGAATCTATGAGTTTTGATGTATCTGAGTTTCAGGGACAGTCAAAGTGAAAGTTGAAATCTCCAAGAATAATCAGGTTGCCAGCTATTGAATTTCCATAGTCCAGGAGATTCAGAAACTGCTCCAAAAAGAGAGTCAGCCAGCTTGTTTTTTCTACTAGGAGGAGGACAGTATAGGCAGAAAAAATGGACTGACCTTTGATGGCCCAGCAACTCCCAGAAGACTTGTAGAAGAAAAATAAATCATTCAATGAATTTGTGAAGGCCAGAAGAGAAGATAATTTAACTGACAATATGAGCATTAACATGGATGAAACGCCAATGTACTTTGATCTTATTGTCACAATGACATGCAACAAGGAGGAGGTCAAAAGCACTAGAATCTGTATGACTGGTGCAGATTGTAAAAAGGATCAAACTTTAATTCTTGCAGTTTCTGCTTTAGGGGATCATACTGCCTCAAATGGTAATTTTTCAAGGACAAAGGGTGATAAATCATTGATAGAATGGACCATATGTGTGTAGCAAAAGATCTGTTGTTCTTGTTGTTCTAGTGTTTAACGCCATTTTTCAGCACAAGATAGGCTATACATGGCGGCCAGTATAACTGGTGGAGGAAGAACCCTGGAAAACCCAGGGAAGAACCACCGACCCACGAGAAGCAAAAGATCTGACTGTTAAAAAAGAGGTGATGCTGCAGTGGATTAAAAAGATCTATTTCAAGTATACAAGAAAGAAGCAATCACTTTAATGATGGATTCAATCCATTTAAATATTTCAGATGCTGCAAAGAAGGCTTTGAGAAGAGCAATACAGCGTCAGCAGTTATTTTGTGTGGATGTGTCTCCAGGCTGCAACCACTAGAGATTTAAAAAAATAAATCAGTTAAGTCCAACAAGAGGATAAGCCAGTCAAACTTTATTTATAATGTAGCAGAAGGTCTTGCCAAGAAGAATGACAACACTCTCTTATTAAGATTGCAGACAAACAAACAGCTGCGTACTGGTTTGCAAAGCAGGGTAAGCTACATATAATAAAAAATTATTTGAAGTGTAGAATATTAACAATAACTTCAACAGGTGTGTGTGTGTGTGTGTGCGCGCATGCGTGTATGTGTGTATACTTGTGTGTGTGATTTGGATTTTTAATGCAGCTTTATCAATTTTTCAGTCATATCACTATGATATCTGCAGTGTGGCAATCTAAAGCAGTGTCTAGCACTGGGGCATCATGCTGCAGACATGTGCCATCATCTCCCATTATCCTGACACCAGGCCAACCAGTCCTATGCCTAACCTCTTAATGCTGAGCACCAAACAAGGTAGCTGCCTGTGCCATTTTTATAAGTCTTTGGTATGCCTTGGCCTGGATTCAAACCTGCGACCTTCTGCACCTGAGGTGGACACTCTAACCACTTAGGCCACTGGAATGGTCTCAAAAGATGTGAGAACAATGTCAAAAGAAATGCTGAATATGCTGACATTGGTAGAAACAATAAACAAGTTTGAATGGCTTGAGACCAAGGCTGTCCAGAGGACAATTAAGAATCTGGACAGCTTTAAGGGTAGCATATAATACTGATATGTGTGTTTATTCATTGGTACTTGTGGTATGTTTACTGATCACTGCTGCTGGGTTTCAGAATTACATATCTATCACTTTAATATCTCACTCAGTAGCTTTCATATGTAAATCCCTCTCCATACATATACATACTGACTCTATTTCTCTCTCATCACATATTTTACATAATTGCTTAAAAATTCACAGAAATTTTGTCAAAGCATAGTTTAGAATAAATGTTGAACTTGTTCTTTCCTGAACTCTAGTTCTTTGAAAGTTTGCAGTTAGGGAGAAAAGTATAAACAAACACTGATAAACTCCATATCTGTTTACAAATTGTACATATGGATTAAAAAGATGAGAATCCCACCTCCACTGTCTCACTAGTGTAATAGATATCAACAACAGATTACTTGACAGATGCTGTACACATGCTTGGCTTCTTTCACACAAGTTGCCTTGGTCATTTTATTTAGAAAAGAAGCGCAAGATGCTGAAAGAGAGGAAATAGTGTCCGCTAAGGCAGAGAGACTACGATGAACATTATGATGCATATTGTACCACTTCAATTACAAATATGGCTAATGAAGAGGTACTGCCTAGATACCGCAATGTCCACCATTATTATGTTTCTGCCCACTGACAGGTTCGCTTGTGGCTTCAGACTGATAGTACAAAGAATATAACGCAAGCATGGCAGTGAAAATTTTCACTAAATTATTTTCAAAAATGCTGTCACCAAGTATGCTGATTTACATATTGTTAAATGTACTTACATATTGATGTTTTAAGTTTCAAAGCCCAAGACGCTATGTTTAAAACAAAGCAACTTGTGCTTTGAAAGTTGTCTTCATCACAAAATGATGACAAATAATAACTTGTGGAAATCTGGCAATGAAAACAGATGTTAACTTGTGGTGAAAATGATTATGTTATTTTGAGGCTATTCCAGTAATGCAAGAATATAAATTCTTGAAGATGACATTGCCTTACAGTTTATCTGTGGGTTTTTTATGGGGAGCATGGATATGATGTTGTGAATGTCATATGGGAGGCACAGGAAAGAGGGTCAGAATTTTATATGGGAAGCAAAGGGTTAATCTCAAAAATATGACCATGACAAATTAAGAGGCAGAAAATGGTGGTCATCTTGAAATCAAAAGACAAGAACAAAATAACATAAGACAGGCAGAATTTATATAAATATTTTAAGACTGACTGTATTCAGTTTTTATTACAATATTTTGTCCAGTTCTGCTGGTTTTCTATATAAATGATTTTTAAATGTGTGCAAATGAAAAAAGACCAAGGTATGTAAATAAATGTTAGGCTTGTGCATAAATGAAAACTGCAAATTATGTGTAAATGTAAACCCTCAATAACAAATGATATCACACTATGGAATATACCACATCTGAAAATAAAGTTCATTCACCAATATCATCAACTTGTGGAATACACATTGTACCACATACACTGTACCAACCATCAAGATAAACCTCATTCTCCAATATCATCAACTCATGGAATATACACTGTACCACATACACTGTACCAACCATCAAGATAAACCTCAGTGACCAAAATCATCAACTTGTGGAATATACACTGTACCACATACACTATTCCAACCATCAAGATAAACCTCAGTGACCAAAATCATCAACTTGTGGAATATACACTGTACCACATACACTGTACCAACCATCAAGATAAACCTCAGTGACCAAAATCATCAACTTGTGGAATATACACTGTACCACATACACTATTCCAACCATCAAGATAAACCTCGTTTTCCAATATCAACTCATGGAATATACACTGTACTAAATACACTGTACCAACCATCAAGATAAACCTCATTCACCAATATCATCAACTTCATCAACTTGTGGAATATACACTATACCAACCAACAATATAAAACTCATTGACCAAAACATCATTATATGGAATATACTACACCTAAAGATAAACTTCATTGACTGATATCTTGTGAAACATACCACAACTAAAGATACCTACTTACTGACTAATATCATCATCCTGTGGAACATACACTGTACATGAAGATATTCCAGCACAGTAATGATCATATTCAGCATAATATCCACAAATCTCAAAATTCTAATATTAAATATCTATTATGAGCACACATCTCTGTCCTGGCATGCCTGGAATATCCTAATTTTCTTAGAACTTTCTACTCTGATTAGTTGTTCGTTTTACTTGAAGTAATCTCAGAAATGGATCACGTGTCTTTTACTCTGTGCAACCATGCTGACAGAAAACCGTGTCAAGCTAAAGAGTTCACTACACAGTCAAAGAGAGCTAACTCTTCTAGTTTGAATTTGCATCTAATGGAAGTGTATGACATCATTTAATTTAGTGTGCATATGTTTTGGATTTTAAAGTAACTTTTACACTTTTTTAGTCATATCGCTATGATATCTGCAGTGTGGCAGATTACAGTGATATTTAGCACTGTAACAGAATGCTGCAGACATGTAGCATCATGTCCCACCCAGTCTCGTTATCCTGACACAAGGCTGCCCAGTCCTAAAACTAACTTCCTAATGCTGAATGCCAAGGGAGGCAGCTGCTAGTAATATTTTTACAAGTCTTTGGTATGACTCAGTCAAGGTTTGAACCCTCTACCTCCTCATCTGTGTATAATTATTATGATGACTCTGGAGCTCATGAAATTTAACAATATTATAATTTTTGAATATGGTAGGTTTCATCCTACAAAAAGATCTAACCCATAAACTTTTAAAATTAAACCTATAAAGTTACCCAGTCCCTTTAACACTAAGCTGATAATTAAGCAGTAAATATTTCAGTCATCAACAAGCAAAATCATTTAAAATTTTATTCACCTATTTGTTAAATTTATTTTAACATAAGCCTCAATAAAAACTATATGAAACACCTGCATTCCAAATTATCTGACACCAAAGAATTATGATTTTATATACATGTAATAAAATAGATATGAAGCAACAGGCCATTGGTGTTTTTCTGATATCAGATTAAAAACTATTTCATCCAAATTTCTAGGTAATTTTATGTCACAATGAAAATGGCTATAAAGCTAATTGTTAAAATGAATTATATGAAATATGAACCAGCTTAACAGAGAGAAAATTAAAGCCAAATAAATAAACATGCATTTATGCAAAGAACACAAATGATAAGCAACTGAAACATTAATAAATTTCAATGCCCATGCTCCTAGTTCTCAACCTTTCATATTCAAAGAAAAACATCAAAATAGTTGGGGGTTTTGCAACTGAAGTCAGATACCTTCATTTGATCATAACAAAAAACACTTACCAGTAGTCTAATATCCTACAGGTTTGCAATAAAAACATCATCAGAACTGTTAACAATTAAGTTACAATACCAGACTGTGGAGAAATTTGAAGGCATCCAGACTAAGATTGGATTTCCTCCAACAACAAATTTCATTCATGAGCTTTTAAAATCTCCCTTTGTAATGTAATTATGTCTCTATAATACTGAATTGATTTAATTCAGCACTAAATATTTTCACAGTTCTGTAAGCTCTATTAAATCTCCTTGATGATTAGTTTTACTTTTTAAAAAGACCCAAATTAAATTTCTAAAAAGCTTAATACTATTCCATGATCCAAGACACTAACACATCCATATAAGGTATGAGGCCTTTAGCACTTATCTGATGCCAGATTAACATGCAAATTCAGGGTTGCTCACCAAATGTTTACAGTGATGAAATCTGACTGACCCCAATGAAAGAGCTGTACGTGGAAAGTAACCGAGTTTTATGGCCCCATCTTAAAAGGCATTAGATGAAAAAGGAGAATTACTATGATACGTAACACACCTCTTAGTGACAATTACGAAGTTTCTTTCCCTAATTTCAAATGACTCTGAAGTGGACGAGTGGAAAGGAAACTGTAATGAAATCTTAAAACTTACAGTATCAACTATGAAGTATACAACAAACCCGCTAATTATAACATACAAGTCTACCAAGCTGCCTCCCTTAAACTCAAATGGATCTGAAATTTTTTAGTGTAAATGAATGTACACTGAAAAACTTGAAATACAGGGCCATGACATAGACCTTGAAGAGAGGACCCCAGTGTGGTACATTTAAAGTCCGCTACAATGCTATAAAAGTATACTCAGTTAAATTATTTAATCTCTAAACTTAGTGGACAAAATGGTGCTGGAAAACTAAAAATATTCAACCATGACCGATTTCTTTCAGAAAGCAACTCCAATATAATACAAGACATACCTTTTAGTGACTATATACCATACTTTACATTTTTCCTTCAGTAATGATGATTTATATAATGTTACATCCCTTAATATGAAAATATCTTGAAAGTTATTGTCCAGAAAGGAAAGTATGCTGGAAAAATAACATAAATAGCCTTGACCATGACACTAAAGATAGGAACCCCCCTGTAGTAACTGGAACAGATTATAATGCTGATGTATTCGTATACCAAGTTGCATCACTTTACGTGCAAGTAAGAGTGGAAGGGAAAGTGTGATGGAAAATACTAACATAGTAAGGTATGACCGTAACCTTGAAAACAGGGCCCCTTTGAGGTATGTGTCACACCTCCCAGCAATAACGTTCAAGTATACTAAATTTCATCCCTAAATATCAAATGACTTGAAAGTTACAGAGTGGAAGGGAAAGTACAAATGTGTGTATGTCTCTGTGTATATGCATGCAAGCATGCATGTGTGCATATGTATGTATGCATGGTGTTTGACATCACATCTGCAGTCCTGGCATAATAGTTAGAATAAGTTTAGTTATCCAAAAAAGGCTTACAAAACAAACACCAAGGCAAAAAAGATTAAAATCTGTCAAATGCAAAATAAATTGTTACATAAATATACCTTTTTAACATTACGTTGGTATGCATGAAGAGGAAAATGACTGCCAACACCAGCTGCCTCATATGACAAGCAGCAAGGCACATTGGAAGAGGAAGTCACATTGATGGTAAACTTTAATATGCCATGACTTTAACCCTGAAAACCAGTGTTGTCATGTGACTTGGCTTCTAAATAATAACTTATTAACATACAAAGTATCATGCCAAAATTAAGGTCTTGGACCAAAAGGGAAAGTGTCAAGGAAAGGAAAGCTTAGTATATCAAAAACTTAAAAATAGCTCAAAGGTAAAAGCCTTAAATTAGGTTTAATCTAAAATAAAACTTTAATAGTGACCTGAATGTATGGTGTGTATGAATGTACAGATGGATGTCACTTGACAGACAAACACACAGACACCAAAGTGATTGCTATGACAAGCTTCTACCAAGGAGGCCTTGATAATAAATGATTTTAAGAAATGACTTCCTTTCAAAGTAATTAATACTTCATGACTTGATATTAGAGCCATATACGAGTCAAAGCTAATGACAGAAATGGAATGAAATCAACCCACTATATTCTAACATTGCTTTAATTTGCCATTTTCCAACTTCTTCCTTACTAGTTTTAAGAATAAAAGGGCAGATACAGTCAAAAATGTGCTTGGAATGCTTCTTTTACAACTATTCTTAAGAGACCAGAAAGTTTTATTCTATATCTGAACCTACAAATGCTCAAAAAGACTAGTATTAGTGGAACTGTAACTAAAGATTGCAATTTGGGTTCCCATAGAAGCTCTCTTAAGATCAGTTCCAGTATATATTAGAACATAAGAATCAAAAAAGGTTAATTTCTGGATAACATCAGATGTACTTCCCTTGCAAGAAAAGCTCTTTGAAAGGCATACAAAGAGATAGATAAACTGTAATCATTAATGCATTTAATGGGGAAAATCCAGGATTTACACAAATTTAGAAATAACACAAACCAGTTCAAAATGCATATTTTGTGACATCTTGACTCCATTATATATAAATGTGATTGTAATTATGGTAAGACAAATTTAAGAATTTTAAATGCTGTCTACTGCACAGGCCATTTTATAGTTGAAACCATACAATGCTTCTGAAAATTAAATAATGAAAATATTTATTAGTTAAAAGAAAAAAATCGTATTTTCATAAGACATATCCACAGATTATAGAGACCTGTAAGAAACAGATAAGAGAAATTTTTCACCAGTGCAATCCTGAGCAGATCAGTCTAAGACTCATCCTTTTCATTTAATAGGTAAATATCCTGCCTGACTTGTATTAATTATTATTGTAGCATTTGCTGTCTAAATCTAATTCATGTCCGAAACTTGCTGCGTTATTATAATATGAAAGGACAAAATATTATGGCATAAAATGTATGTTTAGTTTTCAATCCCCTTTCAATGCACCAAATACAATAATATACTACTGATCAGAAAGTTAACCTACTGATAAAAAATATGAAATCTACTGATTTTATGTCCTGGTTCTGTCACATGTATAAAGGTAAGATTTCTTCTATGAACAGATCTCATCAATTAGCTTTAAAATTAAATTCCATCATGTTAACCAATCCTAGATTACTGAACTGATTTCATTAGCAGTAAATATTTCAAATTCCCGAGGAAGCACAATCATTAAAAACTGTACTTAATCTCTTCAGTCAACCACATTCTTTTCACAGCATGCCTGCATTAAAAGTCTAACAAGCTTGTCAATTTCCAATAACCTGATACAGAACAAAATCCTTTTCAATGATTCAAGCATCCTCAAGTTTTCTCATGCATATCAAAAAAATGTAAAGATAATTTATAGTTTTCCTATGCTACATTGGATTCATTCAAAAATGTGATTAATTCAAATAACTGAACCGTACCAGAGGTATTGAATTCTTCATTGATAGTATTCAATAGTTATATAACCCCATTGCAGATGACTGAAGACATATTGGAAGATTGTGATTTGCTAAGTGGAAGTTTCAAAACAAGAAAAGCTCTTATAATAAAGAAATAAATATATAAAAATATACAAATTTATCATATTATGCCAACCAGAGTCCAACACGGATGACAATGCATCCTACAAAACACCCATAGCACTGCTAAACTCAACAGGAAAATAAATGTTTGTTGTCAGCAATGAGACAAAACATCAATTTAAAATTGTGGCTGTTTACTGCTCCAATTAAAATGTAATAATTATAAAAATAATAATAATGACTTCACCAGTTGATAATGGCTGACTACATCTGAGACTCAAATAAAAGGCAAGATTTAGCATTGAAATTGTAATTAACCAATGTTTTATGCCAGCATTTTTATGGGGGTACGTCCATGTGAGAGATTTCTAAAACTGACAAAAATTAAGACATATTTCATAATATCTGTTTTGCCACATGTAATCTCACACATGTGAAACTCTCATGTGGGAGGGCTTTTCTCCCCAGCTTAGGGGTGTCTCTGTCCCTCCCATCACTCATTAAAATCTCGATGTACTGTACATAAAATTATTAGTGACAAGTTTAATTTTTTCTATTATTGTTTCTTCACATTTTTTTACAGTTTAGGGTAATACTGCCTCTTATGACGTGTATGCAAACTAGCTTAAGAAAGGCAAGGCAATGTAGTTGTGAATTTCACACTTTTGATCCTGTCGTTCGGCTGGCTTCAGTGTTTGAAGTTTGTTGATGTAGATATACTATATATAAGCAGAAGTAATTCCAAAAGGATTAAAGACAACTGATTATTGTTGGGTAACCAAAGAGATCAATCAGCAAAAATCGATAAACATTACTTTGATTCTCTCTGCAGGGTATTTTCTGCTTCAGTGCTTAAAGTTGTCAAAATGAATCAGAGTCTATGCTATGTATGATCAAAAGTAATTTATACAGAATTAAAGAAGATAACTGATTAGTAATGCTGGACTATTCTATCGCTCAAGTGGCATAGAACTGGGTAAGCTTGACTTCAGTGGTTAAACCGTCTGCAGATATCTAAGTGTGCCAATGCCAAAAACCATAATCCATGCAACTGAAATATCAAACAAGATTCAATGATGGTTGAAATCTGAAATTTAAGTGGTTGCAATCAAGCTCAATGGGATATGAATATGGATTCTGCTTTTCCAGTAAAACCGATATTAAAGTCTGTTATGGTGGCTAGAATGACTAATTGGAACATGCCGAAACCCCATCTCATAAAAGCATATTAACTGTGACAATAAATATGCCATCATGGAATCTGGACCAAATGTGGATAAAGTTACTCAAGCATTAGACACTACAAGTGATATAAACACCACTGACCTTGATTTAATCCCCTGTAAACATTAATGTGGACCAGACTCAAGTACACATCACTAAATGCCACAGTTATCCATAATGTCTAAGATGAATTAGGTCTTTGTATTCTTCTGTAATACTAATAAGGGATAATCATTTTCTGGATTTGATTGTCATTATTTAAGAGTGGCAATAATGGTTTATAATGATAACAACAGAGGTATCTGCAAATTAGGCTTAAAGTTACAAAAGCAGTGTCATGGTAAAATGCATGCATTTGTGTTTCACATGTCTTACTGACATTAAAACATAAGACCCAGACAGAACCAATTTTGAGCAGTTCTGGCAGGCAGGCAGCAATCTGAATCTACCTACAGGCCAGAAACAATTTAAACTTACTAGTGGACTCCATTGTAATGACATTGTCACATTCCAATGCAGACATTAAAATGGACATTTTCAATTCTAAGGAAAATTCAGACTGAGGAAACCTGAATTCAGAAATTGGTTCATCAGCTTCTAAAAGTTAAAATCAACAATGATGAGGACTGCCACCAATATAATCCAGCAACGATCTCCTAAACAAATGTTAAAATTGCTTGTAGTACATATATGATGAGTATCCATGGCAACAAGTTAGTAAGAAAGGACTGATTTGATGAAATGTACATATTTTAATATTTAGAAAATGTTAATTTTGTTTAAAAGTTTTAATTTCTATCTTTTAGCATGCTACAAATCAGGAAAATGAAAATCCTCCCTCTTTTTACGTCAAAACACAGCCAAATTTTGGAAATCTGATCTATGCTGACCTGACCTGTCTTCTCTGCCATATGCACACAATCTCAATCAGTACATATATGTTTTAATTTCTGATTTAAATTCTAATAAGCTACTATAAAGAGAAATTTTAAATTTATTAACTTATACTGAATATATTCATGTTAATATATGTAGGTATTATGACATAAACCCTGATCAATCAACATAAACATACATGAGGTACTCCATAAGATTTAAAATTGGTTTGGGGACAGCTGAAATTAATTAATGAAATCAAAACATTCACTTGTTATGATTACTGATTATGATACAAGGGATGAACTGATTAGATTTTTTAGTCTGTTTGCTAAGAAATGCAGACATATCGCAGCAGCAATAGCAAATCCAACAATTACAACAATAATAATAATAATAAAGAGGATCTTAAATGGGTAATGATTCAATATTGAATTTATGAAACAAGCTGAATAATATCCAGCTTTTGAGAGCCTTGGCATAACTATCCCCTGTGAGGTAAATTGGCCATATTTAGACAGATGTGATCTATTTTCTCTAATTCCCTTTTGTCAAAAGAATTAAAAAAATAGCCACCAAAATGTTAATAGTAATAGTAAGGACAAAAAGTTCCCGAAGGTGGGGTAACAAAAAATTTCCTCAATTGTAGCCAATCAGTAAAGACCGTAGAGCGAGAATTTCAAGGCTTAGACTGACTGTGATGACAATAATAATAATAATAATAATAACAATAATAATTAGTTTTATCATACACTTAGGAATTCACAAAATAATGATTACTTCGCAAAACCATAATCTCCTAATCTATTCTAGGAAGTATGATCATTCATTTCATGTTTATGTATAAGACACTACACTCAAAAATGAACCAAATACCATACAAATTGTGCAAAATATTATGTAGTAACCATATTTTGCATTTTCAACACCTTCAGTTCTTCATTCACACCTTCATATATTCTCCATTTTCCCTCTCTTTAAACTCACAGAGAATTTCCCTCTAAATTTTCTATGCAAGAATAGATCATGAATCTCTCTAGCAGCACAAACAAAATGGCTGCCAGTAACATCTGGTCTCCTACAGTTCCAGGTCATGTTGACTGCATGTTCCAGTTTATTCCAAATAGTTCCAGTGGAATTTGTGTACAAAGTTTGTCTGAATATTTAGTTTCATTTGGAAGTATTAATCAGACTGACACGAAGCTTAAAATTTATCAAAACAAATGTTGATATTTGCTCCATTAATAAATCAAATATGGTGAATACTATCACAATATGAATTATTGATTCATGTAAAAGGAAAATTATTATAAAAAACTTGCTTTCAGTTTTATTTTTAAAATGACTGCCACACTCTAAACAGTGTTTAGTTTTTATATGTGGTGCCATATTTTGCATCAAGCGTTGTGAATCTTCTACTCAACAGTTACTTTTTATTTACTGTAAATATCAATATGGTTACACCACTCCCTTGATAACTTGCGCCCTGATAACTCATGAACCCACTTATAACGCGTTGTCAGGCTTGGATCCCATTTTTTAAACCCAAAAATACCACATTTGTTGAACTTGAAGAAAATTGCGATCAAAATTGGTGATGGAAACTTTGATGTGTCGCTTGTTTTATCATTGAAAACGGTAGCTAGAACCTGCAAATTTTAATCAAGACTATGAATATCAAATTTAAAAATAGCTCATACATTTTTTTACATTTTCTTTCCAAATGACATTCCTAGTACACTGCAATTAACGATATGTAAGGAAATTTCGATCAATGAAAATGTCACTTACGCCAAGTGGAGGCAGTACTTTAATAAATAAATATAAATTAAATAATTTTGTTATCAATTGAAATTTGTGTTCTAGTTCCATCTTTTAGTTCCATTTAAGTGTAATCGTCATAAATGCAATGTGTCCTCTTGTAATTAAACATAAAATGCGTCAATCTACCGTAACAGCTATGTCTGCAAGCATTTCTCTGAGAACCTAATTAAGTGCCCACCGTGTTTTGATAACTGACTTGCAAAAGTATTTGTTGTATTGTTGCACTGAATAAAAAGCTGGCCCCCTTTGTATTATCATGTTAATTATGTCTTTTGAAATAAAAAAAAAGGAGGTGGAATAAAAGAAAAGTTAAAAGGCACAAAAATCGGGCTAACTTAAAATCTAGCAGTCGTATGTTGGGTGAACTCACTTCATTTGAGAGTAAGTGTTAAAACAGAGTTATGTTGTATATTCATCACCATGTTCATCCATCCACCAGAGTCCAACAAGAGGACATTTTTCAGGTGCCAGGGATGCATATACTTAGCAAGTAAAGATACCTCCTGATTGACACATTAAGCCACTACCTTGCTGGAAGTTTTCTGAGATGGAAAATAAAGGAGTGAACTGTAGGCACAATGGTGGCATAAAGAGAGATACAAAGAAGAAAAAAAGTTAAAGAGAAAGTGAGAAAAGCAAGCTATGAAGACCTCCTTGGGCTTGATGTGACAAGCCAATTTGTCAAGACTGGGCCCATCCCAACCACCCATCTAGTAGTAAGAAGTAAAAAATAAAACTGCAAGAGTAGATGCTTTCACAAAATTTTGTCACACAATGCATCCAGCTGTAAGCCAAAAGGGCAGTAACTCTTACAAAACTCAAGGGAATAGAAAGATTTGTCAATCTTTGGCTCTGTAGATTATGACTATGGTATTACCAAGATTCACTGCAATGACCACCACATGTACAAAGTTTCACTGTGATGACTACACATGTAGCTAATTTCATTCTGGTAATGATAGTATGTAAACAATTTCACTCTGATGACCATAACATGTACCTAGTTTCATGGAGACCCACTGACCCACTGAAAACTATCAGAACAATTGTGTTCATGAAATTATGTCATATACTATATTGAGCTGAAAGCCAAAAAAGCAATACATCACAGAAGGAAAGTGTTGATGATATTAATAAGACTTTTGATGATGATATTAATATTTCTCAAGTTTCATGGCAATCAACTTAAATCTGTAATAGCCACAAAATTCTCTTATACATTGCAGTCAGGTACATGTCAAAACAGGTCAAAAGTCTTACAAAGATTTTGTAAGCAAAATGATTTAACATGATCATCTTCAGGATGACAATAATATTTACAAAGTTTTATGGCAATTCATTTTAAAAAATGAGGACCAGTTGCACTAACAAAGACTGCATTATACACTACATAAAGCAACGTTACAGAAAGATCAATAACTCTACCAAATGAATTGCAGAAGCAAGGTAATTTGATGATAAATGCATGGTTAGACGATAATCACAATAATTACCAAGTTTCATGGCGATCAATAAAAATATGTTACCAGTAGCATTCTCAGAACTGTTCAGGCATTCAGCTTAAGTCAAAAATGGTAATAATTCTTAAATAATCACATGAGCACAATAATTTAACTATATGCACATATTCAGATCATGACCATAACATTTACCAAGTTTCATGGCAATCCATTACATAACTGTGTGCCCATATTATGATAACAACCACAACATTTACCAAAATTCACAGTGATCCATTAAAAAATGTGAGACTAGTTGCATTCAAAAGATTTTGTCATTCATTGTCAGCTGCAAGTCAAAAGGGCAATAACTCTTATTAAACTTCCCAAAGCAAAGTGATCATCATGCACATCATCCAGGTGATGACCATAATAATTACCAAGTTTCAGGGCAATTCATTCAAAAACTATGAAAAATTATGGGACTAGCTGCACTAATTAGACTGTATCATATACTGCATTAAGCCACAAGACAAAAAGGGAAATAATTCTAACAAAAAGTGTGGAGCAAAATGATTTGTTGATATGCACATCTTCAAATCATGATCGTAATATTTACCATTTATCATGGCAAGCTATTAAAAACTGGGACCAGCTGCATTAGAGACAGAAGGATGAAGATACAAACAGACATGAAAATTATTATACAACTCTGCATCTATAGAGGACGGGGTACATACAGGATCCACAGAACTTACATTGTCCTCCGGCCACAAAACGAGCACCCAGCCACCAATTGATGATCATGCTGCAGTGATGATAAACATGAAGGAAAGTGACCTGCTCATTTTTCTTCCGCAAAATGAAGAAAACCTGAAAGATCAAAAACAGTGAAGCAAAATTGTTTGTGTACAAAATGTTTTATCTAATAGCTAGAAGTTAATGGCTGAAGAAGTTAAATTGTTTCTAATGTATGATAATAAAAATATCTGGGCTATTCAACTGAGTGAGAGAAAAAACATTTTAAACCAAATCTGTATTAAATAAATAACAAAAAGTTCAAGTAATTATAGTTTCAACAAGTTTTTTTAGTATCCCTACACATAAAACCTTACTGCAATGCATTTAACTATTCATATTTAATTTTAATTCATACTCTTTTATGTAGTTTAATTTAAACTGCAAGAACTCAAGAGGCATTACAGGAAAGATCAAACTTTGTTGTTTCCCTTATCATCTATTTCACCTTATTTCAACATTCATTCTCACTTCTATTATGATTTCACTGAAATAAACCAGTTGGCAGCAACACTGTATCTTCAGTATATTATTTCACATAGAAAATGGCTTCAGCTTATATCCATAAGCCTTCAAACATAATAATTAAGTATTTTCCTTCAAATCAACTAATTTTTCTTCAAGTTAATTAATTTGCCTAACTGAAAATTCCAATCTCCTCATCCTACATGCTTCTCTGCCCTTGCCTTAAATCTCAACTGATTGAAACAATTCGCTGAAACAGAGTCACTACAACAAGAAATCCAGCTGACATGTACTATATCATTTTATAAAACATTGCTCAGGGCTTGAACTATCAGACAAAAAAGCAACTAGAATTTCTATTTAAACTGATCAGATACCCTTGAATGCATACAACTGATCCATTGTGCCCAATGATTTGTAGATAACCCCTGAGTAAAATATGGATTTGGGACATACTCTGTCATTGATTAGAGATTATGTACTACCAAAGCACCTTGTACGGGTTTAAACATGCAAATAATCAGGATCCTAGTATGCAATACATTCATAGCTGGGGCCCAAAAGGTGTACAGTGATCCACTAATCAGTCATTTGTAATTGGTCCCATTTGCACCTTTGATAATAAACATAATCATAACTGCTTTCAGCATTAAATAATCATCAAGGTACTTCAAACAGAGAAACATTATTTCTTTATTAAAATGAACAGTGTATCGATTTCTGGAATTATGCACAGAAGAATTTTTGTGAGAGAAGCTTACATGAAAATAAATACATAACCAAATCATTAACTAACAAAAAGTAATTAAGAATTTTGGCAAAGCTCTTGTGAAATACTGCCTTTAAACTTCTTCACAGATATTGCTTTTATTACCTCAGTTTTTTCACTATTATTTGGAATATACTGTTTTGATAATGGTAAAATGGTCTTAAGTTTTGGTAACAAAACATTATACAATATTAATAAAAGTGCAACACTATAACCTTTAATTTCAAAACAAGGTTCAAGCATTTTAATTTAGATAATACAAACACATTTCTTTCTGTCAGCCACAATGAAGATTATTTATATTTTAAAACATTAATGCATATGTGAATGAAAATTAGGTTTTTAACTTATCTTCTACCCTATTTTGCCAAAAAAATGTTTGGAATTTTAAGTCCCTTCTGTTTTCATGACCCTAGTTGAGGCCATTTGCTAAAAGTAAAATTTAAGGCAGAAACATCCTTTGAATCATTTCAAGATGACCTCATAGAAGTAAGTTTTTCCTTTAATTTTACTACAACAAAACCTGTCTTGAGAGACCATACTAAGCTATCTTGATCTCTCAACACAGGTGCCCTCATGACAGGTCACAACACTATACATTCAACAAATCTGTTTATTAAAAACTTTGTTTATCCCATAGTGACAGTCTCTCATTACAGGTTTTATTGTATAAACAATCTTTCATAATAAGGAAATAATGCACTATTGTCACTGAAGTTGGTCACTTTTGGTTTGTTTGTTTCAATGGTATTCTTAACATATTACTGGCTATACGGTAATATGATTCAAGAGATTTTCCAAGGACACAATGAGGCAGTTGACCCACAGTGGTCAGAGCAGGCATCAAACCAAAATATCTTTGAGTCAGAAGCTCTACTAAGTGAAGTAGAAGCTATTTTACCTTAGTTGGATTCTTATCTTACTGACTCCAATATCTTCAATCAGGCTGACCAATCGTTGTGGTTGAGTGACCACTGCCAAAAGGCTTGATCCACATGCTTGTTATATAGGCTGTTGAGACTGAATTTCCAAAAACCCAATACTTTTACAGGTTACAGCTAGGAAATCAGGTACATAACATAATGAATACTGTAATCTCAATTTAAAATTCTACTGATTTTATTTTTGACAATTAAGTGTTATAAAAATGTTTTATTACAAGAAATGAGGAAACTGTTCTAAAGGAAGATAAATGACTTACAGTATCCAATAACTCAATCACTTTGGAGAAGAAAAACCACCAGCACACTCTGGCCATCTAAAACATAAAAACATTGTTTTTGTTTCAAACTCAATAGAAAATACAGAAGAAATATTATAGGCATTTTATTGGGTTTTAAATAGTACCAACAAGTCTGGTAAATGACGACACAAAATCAATGATTTATCAAAGTCTTTGCTCCTACCCAAAATCACTCATACAATATGGGACTGAATTACTTCAAAACCTTATTCTTTTGCAATTTATGGATGTCTAGGGTGGTACATTGTCATAAAGTTTCTTAACCATGCTAACATTAAAGAATCTCTGTCTGACATGGTGAAAGTAAATACAGTGACAAAATTGTTTTTCACTGTAGATGTACAGAGGCAGAGAATGCACTCTTGTTCAGGCCCTAAGGTTGTATGCACTTTGGTCAAGGTTGTGGGCACCTTGGTCGAGGGTGCATGCACTTTGGTCAAGGTTGTATGATCTTTGATCAAGCTTGAAAGCACTTTGGTCAAGGTTGCATGCATCTTGGTTGAGGTTGTATGCATTTTGGTCAAGGTTGTGGGCACTTTGGTCAAAGTTGTAGACAACTTAGTCAAGGTTGTAGGCACTTTGGTCAAGGTTATACACCTTGGTCAAGGATGTACGCACTTTGGTCAATTATGCACTTTGGTCAAGGTTGTAGGCACTTTGGTCAAAGTTGTAGGCACCTTAGTCAAGGCTGTAGGCAATTTGGTCAAGGTTGTAGGCACTTTGGTCAAGGTTATGCACCTTGGTCAAGGATGTATGCACTTTGGTCAAGGCTGCATGTACTTTGGTTGATGTTCACACTTCAGGAGGTATGCATGAGCCATGTGTCTTCTATATGCAGTCAGCACAATATCAGCTTATCTCTGCAAGAACACTGTGGAAGAGTGTGAAGGGATTAAAGTCAGTGGCTCAATGGTTGTAGCATGCTTTGACTCAACATGAAAATAGAATATCAAAAATCTAATTTCATTATCAGTTAAAAACCAACTAAAAATGCCATTTATCAAAACCTCCAACTTCTTAGAGAGAAAGAAAGACCTATACGCAAAACTGCAAAAATCAGATGACTACATGACTGCACTTACTTTCATCAATATTTGATAAAAGGTACACAAAATAATCATGTATATTATACTGTTATTTTTTTCTTCTTCATTTACAGAATCAAAAAGTATACATGATTTGACATGCATTTAGTTTGGTTTGGGACTGTATGGCACAGGAAGACATGAACTCAAGGCAGGGTCAGACTGGTGGCCTAGCCCAGGCACAACCCACAGATCACTGACAATTTCAATTGTCAACACAATTAGTGATGGCTCACCTACAATAATATATCCCTACACAAGGATCTTCACATATTCTCTTGCATAAGGAACATTAAACAATTTTCAAGTTTTAATACTGACAATGACCCCAGTACAGTATCTTATTACAGCGACACATCTTTCTTAAAAACAACTAAATAAAACTGGATTTAAAACTAAATAATGAGATGGAAATCTTTTGGACACTGCAATACCCAAACACTGTATAATTTATGCCAAAACAAGGAAATGCAAGCAAGCAAACTATAGCTGATGGTGCAAGGTATTGGTCCTTTTGTTGGAAAATAAAATCTGAAAATCCTTGATTGCTAATTAGCTATCACAGAAAGGGAATCATAACAATTTTCATACATTACTGTTCATTTTAGCAATAAATTTAATTAACTATGGACAATTATCAAAATTCCACTACTAACTGTTGGGCTATAATTGGGGCTGTTGCATACAACTCTCCAAGTCAAATAGCCTTGTGTAATACATGTATAAATGACACCTTCCCAAGTGGAAATTGACATATTTGTTTCATGCTAATTCTTGTCAGTATTTTATAGCTGTCTTGACAATGGCTACTGCTTTAATTTCTGTAGAACATCTAGTGAAGTGAAGTCTCGCTTATGGACAGATCATTCAATTTTCCATGAGGTGGCAGGAGAGAACAAATTAGGATTCTTGCTCTGATTTGTTTAAAATGAAATTTTACTCTACACTTCATTTTACTTGAAAAACATTATCTTGTAATGGAAGAAAGAACACAAATACTCCCATCACAAAGAAAATCCCAGTCCTTGCACCCCCAGCCCCAAAAATGGCCATTAACATATATGTGCAACAGTCCCTGTTGTATCAGAATCTAACTGGCTCAAAGTTGTGTTTATTCAACAGCAAGAACATGTGCTGTTTGTGACAGTGTGTACTGACATTACTGCATCAGGACATAACATACAGTTTGCATTTCAGAGTACCATATTTCCCACACATGTTGGGACATGAAAATAAATTTTTTTTCATGTCCCAGAACTTATGGTGAATTTTCTTTTAACCTACATCATGTGTCCCAAGACTTAGGAAATGAAATAAATTGTATTCAATTTGCACCCCCCATCCCCGCCACAACAGGCCACACCGCATGTTACAATAAAATAGATAAATAAAATGCTTATTTGATAATAAAATGAAAGAAACTAACTTTGTACTGTTATCATTTATTCACTTTTTTGGTCAACATTAGCTCTTTATTAAAGGAAAAATATATCCACAACTCTGTATAAGTAGTGCATGCATCCATAGTGTTATCACCTTCATCAAGATAACACAACACATTGGTCATTGACGTGAATATTGAGAAACGAATTATGTTTGGTTGTCCTCAAAGGTGTGAACATCATGAAAATGAAAACTGGATCCTGCAAAATCATACACGAAATCAATGAGAGAGAGAGAGAGAGTGTGAGAATTATCAACCTTATTGCTCGAAAGCACCTGCCATTCATGCTTGACACGGTGTAAGGTACAATCAACCAAGAGTGCATTATATCCAGGGTAACAATATGACAATATCTTGCAAACTGAAATCATTATTAGAAAATCTGAAATACATTCACTGTGAGTGACAATCTTTTTGATTCCATGGGTTACAAAATGTATTATTAAAGCAAGTTAATGCTGTGTATACTATTTACACTGAAGAACTTGAAATCCATTTGTGTCAATTATGACTACAATTGGCAAATAAATGAAAGCCCAGGTGTTGAATAAACACATCTTGTAACAGTCATAAACTCTTTGTTTGAACTTACTGGTAGGATGGGGCCCCGAGTGGCCGAGTGGTCTAAGGCGCTCTCTGTTACGGATCACTGCCATCTCACCTCTGTCTGCGCCGGTTCGAGTCTCAGATTCAGCCAATGTGGGTATGTGAGAAAGCTTGCCAGTAGCTTCTCGTGGGTCGGTGGTTCTTTCCGGGGTTTTCCCGGGTTCTTCCTCCACCATTAATACTGACCGCCATGTATAGCCTATCGTGTACTGAAAAATGGCGTTAAACCCAGCAACAACAACTACTGGTAGGATATCAAATACAAAGGTTAATTTATTACAAAGCAATTTTTTAAAAACTATACATATGTATATAAAGTCAGCCGACATGGGGAAGCCAACTTTGATTTCTTTCTACCTGTTTTCACTGGGATTTTGAAAATAAATAGAAATAAATAGAAACAATCGAACACTTTGAAATGATAACTTCTCCCACGTTTACACAAAGTGATTCCTCACAGTCATTGTTATCATGTACATAGCTTATATAAAGGGGAATAATAATAAAATAAAATAAACCACATTACAGATCTCTGCTATTATGGATAAGTTTGTAATGCGATACTCAAGTAGTGAAGAGGCCTTGCCTCATGCCTGGAAAGAAAACGCATTGCCTAAAACTTCACCTAAGAGGCCCATAGGTCGACCAAAAAAGCATGCTAGAGAGGAGGAATGTGATGTAAAAGAATATGAACCAACTGCAAAAAAGACCCCAGTCAGGAGAGAGATGATGCCTATGAAAATGATGATGTCAGGCGAGGGCATTATAAGCGTTTTACATTAAAGCAAAAAGATGGAGCTGTAAATTTCTCAAAATTGCATGGAATTCGAGTAACAGCAAGACATTTAAAAATCCCCAAATCAACCATTGCAAATTGGTCACAAATAGATTTTTCTGAGCAGCTGAATGAATGAGGACATTTAGCATGGAGTGGGAGATCCGTATCATATGGCAATGAATTAGATGGAAAAACTGCAAAGTGGGTTCTCATCCAATGCGATCTGCAGATCCCTGTTAGTGTGGACACTATATGTGCTTATGCCAAGGAATTTGTGTCTAGTGAACGTCCAGAAACTGAGTTTCAAGCCAGTAGGAACTGGGCAACAGGTTTTTAAAGCGACACAACCTCGTGCTTCATTCATGGATGATGGCCCAGCATCTCCCAGAAGATTTGGAGGAGAAAATAAAATTATTCCACAAGTTTGTCAAGGCAAGAAGAGAAGATGATTTCGAGGACAAGATGATAATAAACATGAATGAAATTCCTATGTACTTTGATCTCATTTCTGGAGGAACTAACGAAAAGAAAGGTGTTAAAAGTGTGAGAATTCGCATGACTGGTGTGGATAATAAGCATCCAACCTTAGTACATGCAGTTTCCGCAGCAGATGTATTGCCACCAGTGATAATTTTTTCGTGGTGTGAGGGAGCTAAAAGATATTCATGCACCAAAAGGATGGATCATAAGTGTGCAGGAGAAAGGTTGGGTTGATGAGGAGGTGATGCTGCAGTGGATTAAAGAGATATGTCTCAACTTTACAGGAAAGGAACGATAAACAAACAGTTGTGGACTGGATTGTGAAAGCAGTCAAATCGTTTCAGGACAAGCCAGATCTGATCTGAAAATCATTTAAAGTTTGTGGTATTAACAATAACTTGAATGGATGTGAGGACAATATCATAAGAGATACTGAATGTGATGGCAGCGACAGTGAAGATGACGAATTTGATGGATTTGAGCCTGAGGAGGTTGAGTAGACAATTAAGAATGCAGACAGGTTGAAGGATTCAACTTAAATATATTAGCGGCATTCAAGTTTGTTCAGCAGTACTTGGATTATGTCATATATCACTGCTGTGTAAATAAAAGATGTTCGTTTTCGGAATTAGTATGTTTATCAATCACATTGTACCATCACTATCTACCGGTATCTCTCTCTCTTTCTTTCTCTCTCTCTCTCTGAATATATTTTTATGTAATTATAGTGAATAGTTTATAATGTGCTCATCAATAGTTATTTTGCCAAAATAAGTCATGTAACGATGAACGGCAAATAAACCTTGACATTTAAGAGAAAAAAAACTTTGCTGAAGCATAAATTAGAACAGAAAAAGTTGAACTCATTCTCATATACACAAACAATTCATTCTTACCTGAGCTCTTGTTCATAGCAAATTTGCATCTAGGAAGAAAAGTGTAAACAAACTACACCCACAGCATTTTCTTTCTAAAGTTTTCTTTAATAAAATTTACGTTTGAGTACTTCTTCCGACATGTAATTTTCTAATGATTTAAAAGGTGTTCCACAACTTACGACTAAAAAACCCCAATGTGTCCCAGAACATACAGTGCACAAAAAAATTACTTTTAAAATAAATTTATGGTGTCCCAACAAATATGGTAAATTCAGTATTTTCTGCTCTTTTCTTTGTGTTAAATAGCAGTAGTTGTCTTTTGGAATTTAGCTGTCCAGATCTCAGGATTAAATTCCTTTTCAAACAAAAGGATAGATTTATGCTGTTCAAGGGAAGCTGAAAGGTGTGCTAGCCTCATCAAGTCAGTAAGTTTGTTCAGATTTCTCTGAATAAAGTAAAATCATAAAATTCCTTAAGTGTCTGTGATCTACTTTCCATGGATCGTGATGTAAACTTCTTTGGCTAAATTGTTTAAGCTGAATTGGAAATGCACATACATCAGTGACATCAACAATGACTGTAAATAGAAGCATTGTGAAGAGAATCTGATCAACATTTTCTACAGACACAAGTACTGGTATTGAACATACAAGGCTCTTTTGAAATTACTTTTTTTACTGTCAAATATAAACCCACATATCCTATATACTTGCTATAAGTCAAGTCAAAATACAACTGCACAGACATAGATCTGCCATTACATCATGTGTCAGCAGATCTGGGTCTGTGCTGTTTGTTAGGAGTAATTTGTAGAACAAACAATATATACCCCGGTCTACAGGTACATTATGCTATGGAAGATCAGGATCTTTGTTGTCTGCAATCTGACTCAACAAGTACATGCAGTAAATACAACTGATTCTTCAGATGGTGTCGAATTGCAACTCACTCTGATGTCTCAGTCTTTTCATGAGTAGTCTTCACGCATTGTCTTTTCTTAAGTTGATCAGTACTGTAGTTGAGAAGCACAAGATGTCCCTGCCAAATTGCAGGGGTGATTTTTAGTAGGTATTTACCCTACAACTAAGGAGCTTAAATGCAGTGTGATCATGGAGGGGATTAATGCTACAACCACAATGTAAGGAGAAATAAAACTCACTGTATTGTAATTTATAGGTTGAATCTGAGTGCAAACTGCATAAACCCAAACTTGATGTCACCTAATACACTGGCAAATATGGTTTGACATACTCTGATTTGCTGGTGCATTATGAGATGGCAGATCTGAGGCTATGTTGTTTGCAGGCGAGCCTGACTAATAATGGGTATATATGATACTTTGATTAATCACTACACCACTAATCCCTTTATTCATGAAGTCCTAGACAAGGTGATCAAGGCACTCTCCTGATCCTGAACTATAAGACACAAAGAATTCTCAGATTTCCCCTAACACAAAGATAGATAACGAATTTTCAAGTTTTACCCTATCATGAAGTTAGACTCCAGGAATTCTTGAAATGTTACTCTCTCATGAAGTTAGACTTGAGACATTATCAAGATTTTCCCTATCATGAAGATAGACTCAGGGAATTCTCAAGATTTTCATTATCATGAAAACAGACTTGATCAATTCTCAAAATTTTTCCTATAATGCAGTATGTTTAGAAATGTTAATAATAATAATAATAATAATAATAATAATAATAATAATAATAATGTGGACTTAGCAAAGCACATAATATTTTGAAGTTCTAAGTGCTTTACAATATAGACAACACATAAAAACATACACAAAAGACGAGATTACACAAATAAACACCATGAAATTACAAAACAAATTGAAGATGTTAGGTTTACCTGGATGTCATGCATTAACTGGGTTCCTTTTATCATAAGGAAGTTTCTCTTAGTAGCAAACAGAGATAGAGGGTTAGAGACTGATATGGTGATGCAGAGGTGATCTGATGCAAGTTCATGGGACACCAGACTTTTATAATATTATCATCAGGTCTATGAAGAATCCAGTCTAAAATGTGACTATGTTTATGTGATGGTTGGTAAACTGACTGTTTGAGGTTGAAAATGTCAATAGAATCTAGGAATTTGGATGTGTATGGATTTCTAGGACAGTCAAAGTGAAAACTAAAATGTCCAAGAATAATCAGATTACCATCTATTAAATTTCCATACTACACTGCCCCCAAAAACAGAGATTCAGTCTGCTTGTGTTTCCCAACCAGGAGGAGGGTGGTAGAAACAGAATATATATATATATATATATATATATATATATATATATATATATATATATATATATATATATATATATATATATATATGCTCCCAAGTTTAAATAAAAAGGCAATAAAGATGATTAATACTCTTACCCTCATGGGCAATGGATTGTAAGAATAATCAACAGGCTGACAGATGTAACTGTAACTGGATAATATAGAGGTTACCAAAAACTGAAATGGAAAAAATGAATCATAAAGCTAACATACAATATATTTATCTGATTATTGATTCCATAATATATAATAGAAAAATAGTCATTGGTGGGCATCAAAGACAAACAAAAACATTTATGTTTAGGTTGAGCTAAAACCAAGCATGATGTTATGCTTTTTTTAGTTAGCTGCTGTTTGACAGTAAAATGTCTTACCTTAGGACTATATGTATGAATGGTTATACTAGCACAACTTCAATCTTATATTAAATGACAGTTTTACCAAACCAGCTGCTTAACAAAAATCATGCCCTCACTTCCTCTCTGCTCTAACAATTTGCAGTCAAGGGTAAATATCCAACAGCAAAACACTTTAGCTGACTGGTGACAACAAATTCCTACATTATGCAACAGTTCTCTTATTTAACCTTATTAATTTGCTAACAATAAAATGCATATGTAAAATTTTATTCAGCTTTAAATTATAATCCACTAGTGAAAGTATTCAGAGTTTACCAAAAAATGAATGCCTGGGTGTGTTGCAATAAATGCCATTAATCTAAAATGCATACAATTATTCTAATTTGATTTTTTCAGTCTTCTTTTGATTTATGGTTTTCAAATACTGAATAGGATTAATACCATATATACTCACTTACAAGTCCAGTCAAACTGCAAACAACAACAATCCTGATCAGCTATAGCATTATGCTCATGCAGATCAGGGTCCATTATGTTTGTTTAACTGATTACTCCTAACAAACTAACTGCACAGATACAGATAAGCTTGTGCATTATGCAATGGCAGATCTGGGTTTTTTCAGTCTGCATTTTGACCAATCATATAAGGAAGTATATGCATTATTTTCTACTTCTTGGTTGTGCCACAGACAACTTGTTAAAAAAAAGGGTAAAACTGTACATACTAAAAATGTTTACAAAAGTCAAACCTCATAGAACATATGGAAGGATAATATAACCAGTCCAAAGTTGTAGGGGATCAAAATCCATTTCAGCTTTAGTGGCTTCCTGTTCTTCATCAATTTTGGACCCTGCCACACAACTAGCAGGTAAAGGAAAAATATCACAGATGTGGCCAATGGAGTTCTCATTAAGAGCCAGTCCTCTACACGAGGATCTGCAAAAAAAGAAAACAAGAGCAACTAAACAATGCATTACATGCCCAACACCTGTTTAACTGTCCTCTATGCAGTTGCTGACATTTTTTGTGCAAACCATTTTCTTTCTTTCAGTCAGTTAAATTTTAACCATTGACCTATTGAACCCATATGCAATACTCATCATCCTTATCCTAAATGCAAGCCATCCTTAAAGTTTGGTCCAGGTATGTGACATAGAGTTAATTTTATTGTGTAGAAACCATTCACCTTTTAACTCCAGGATAATAAGTTGGTTTTTTCCTTATCCCAAGTGCTAGCCATGCATAAAGTTGGGTAATCATATATCATGGAGAAATCAAGTCATTGTACAAAAACTGTTTTTCTTCTTTCCGTCACAATGACTTTGCTTTTTGACCTTTTTAACCCAAATCAAGAGGATTCTTCTATACTCAAAGTGGATGTCATCCCCAAAGTGTAACAGCTGATTATGGAGAACTGAAGTTAGTGTGTACAGACCAGTTTAATTTGTTTAATAATAGTGACCTTCACCTTTAACCTTTTGACCAGAAGATCAATAAGTTCCTTTGTACTTCAAGTACACGACATCCACAGTGAGTGGTAACTGTAAACAGTGGATAATTTGAGTTATTGCAAGGAAACAAAATGTGGAAGTTGCTTTGACTCTGCGCAGGTGTATAAAAAGAATGGATTATCAGAGTATGTCAAAGAGAATTTACAATACTTTTTACATAAGATCTGATGGAAGAAATATAACTCCAAAGATTTTTATTATCATTGTCCTTGTCACAATTGAAAACATACTCATCTAATAATCTTTCTATTATATTTCTAAATTTTTATTTCTTTACATAACACCAGAGAATATATATTAACATCTTAAACATTACTGGAGGAGTTACAAGAGTAATTTCCTTTCAAAGGCATTTTCTATTATTGATTTAAGTATTTACCAGTGGAAAAAAAGTATCTAAGGGAGACAACTACTCTCAGGTTATTTACCCAAATTTGAGCTGCACTCCTTGACACATAAAATTGACCTGAAGGACAATGAAGCTGTACTTTGTTACTAATATTAGTAAGACCATAAAGATTGTTAATATTATTAGTACACACAAAATATATTTGGTAAAGGAGGATGGACACTATGGCATAAGGCATGGAGGAAATGAATGCTGCCAAAATTTAGAAGGAATAGAACATTCAAAATGAAACAATAAAATATCAAATAATGGTATTAGCACAAAATTTAATGGAACAACAATTAGTTAAACTTTAATTTTATTAACTTTAACAGTAACAAATTGCTACAATTATCTTCAAGTATCATGTACAGTTTATGTGTCCATGCTGAATGACCTTAGGAAATCATGTCATATGTGTACAAATAAATATGAAACTTTGAGAATAAGTCCACACATTTTTAAATTAATGTTGTGTATGCTGTGAAGCAAATGAAGCACATTCAAATCATAAAACAACAGCAAGGGAAATTTGTCATCCATTATAATACCCTAAACTTCAGCCAGTTGCAAATCTGTTTATGAACCATGCCACCAAATTGTGGGCTGAGGAAGATTGGTACTTTAGCAAACTGGGACAAATGGGTCACCTAACAAAAATCATACCACCATTATTCTGTTTTTAAGTAAGAAAACACTACATATCTGGACGTAAGCTGACAAAATTTTGTTTAAACAATAAAATACAATTTTTTTATTAAAAGAAAAAGAGAAACATACAATGGGACTGCCAAACAAACTTACCCCCGGATCAAGTAAAAGCATCACATTAAGTTAAAAACAAAACAGTGCACCTGTGTAACAAAGAGAACTCTGCTAACAGAAATCAAATCCCAAACCCATGACAGCACTCTATGTTAGCAATGCAATAGATTCCAATCCCAAACTCATGAAAAGAACTCTAAATTAGTTGGCACAGCAATAGAGACCAATCCCAGACATATGACATGGACTTTGTGTTAGTTACCACTGCAATAGAGACCTTTACCAAACCCAATACAAGGACTTTCTGTTAGCACTGCAATAGAGACCAATACCAAACCCATAACATGCACTCTGTTAGTTTGCACTGTAATAGAGAACAATGCCAAATCCATGACGTGGACTCTACATTAGTTAGCACAGCAATAGAGACCAATTCCAAAACCACTACATGGACTCTATGTTAGTTAGCACTGTAAAAGAGACCAATCCCAAACCCAAGACAAAGACTCTGTTAGCACTGCAACAGAGACCAATCCAAAACCCAAGACAAGGACTTTGTTAGCATTGCAGTAGAGACCAATTCCAACCCCATGCCATGGACTCTTTGTTAGTCAGCACTTCAATATAGTGATCAATCCCAAACCCAAGACATGGACTCTATGTTACTTAACACCACAATAGAGACCAATCCCGAAAACTTCTGGTACTGGGGGTTGAAGGAGATACAAAGAAAACTAAAACAGTATATGGGGTATGTGAAGAAGTCAAAGTATATTTCAGAGTTACCCACAGACTAACTACTACCAATGATACATCACCAATGCAATGTCACATCAAAGTGACTGCCAAGCAAATACACACCTAAAAAACAGTCCCCCACAAATGAAAGCCAAACAGAACTTTGCTTATTGGCTCATCCATCGTGAAGGGAGTGAGACCAAGAATGCTTCTAAATAAATATCATTTGAGTGTGTGTGATCTGTATATTTAGCAAAGCTTTAACAATTTTCCAGCCATGTCACTATGATGTCTGCAGTGTGCAGTGTATAGTGATGTCTTTCACTGGGGAATCATGCCACAGACATGGAGCATCATGTCCCAACCAGCCTCATTATCCCCACACCAGGCCAACCAGTCCTAACACCAACCTCTTAATGCTGAGTGCCTAGTGAGGCAACTGTTAGTACCATTTTTATAAGTTTTGGTATGACTCGGCCAAGATTCGAACCCGCGACCTCCACATCTGAGGGTTTGCTCTAATTACTAGGCCACCGGAGCAGTGCCGCATACAATTATTATACAAGTTGCAGAAAATGCCATCAGTGAACACCAAACAACAACTCAAACTGAGGATCACTGAGAGTCTACTGTATGCATAGCTGCCAACCCTCCAGGCTCGCAGTGAGTGAAAATAGAGATAAAAATTAGTGAATTTTGACATAGATTCTTGAAGTGATCTTCGAGTCTGGGAATATTTGTCGGAACAAATGTTTAGCTGATAAAGGTAGATTGTTTTCAACAAGAAAACTCACAAACAATGATTCAGCGTTGGTAGCTTGCAGGTCTTCCATTGAGAGCTGAAATCTGCTGCGAATTCTTAATTTTCCCAATCTCTATGTGCTTTTTATTACCATTGTGCTTCCTCACATTGTCTCTGCCACCATGCCCAATGCTAAAATTTGTGGCACACTGCGTGAAAAAATCATGATGTATATCAGTATCTGAAGGCATAATGCACGGCCAATTTTTGGTATATTCCAAACAAAACTTCAATTTTTGAGCAATACATTTCTTTTTCCTTGCTGGTAAAGACATTTTGAAGATGCCGTGCCACATGATAATTCAAATCAGTGTTTGCGGCACATGCGCAGAGCAAACTTCCAGTTAGGCCCCAGTTTCTCTCAAAAGCATTTGCAAAACTACTCTTATACATATAGATTAAAACATGCTAAAATGTCTGCTACCGGGCCAACTGTACCAATCAGCTATGGTTCCATTAATATCGCAATTAGCTGTACAGGACCGTTTCGACAACTGCCGCTATCACGACTAGCGCTTAACAGGAAATCAGTTATTATATTAAAGATTTAAAATAATTGAGAATTGGGGAATTCGTGATTTTTTGGCATGCAGTGTGAATCTGTGAATTGCTGAAAAAGTTGTGAAATTCATGCCAAAATCATGAGGGTTGGCAGCTTTGTGTATGCCATATGGTCTGAAAATCATTCTGAGTGTAATATCATTGCCTGAGGTTTACTCCCTTGAAGAGATACAAATGTACCTCCAGTGACAAGTATTTTGATAGATTTCTAAGAGAACTTGAACTTGTATTTTGTACCTCAGTACTCCTTTCTAAAGAGGACACAAAGTGAAAATATGATTTATACCAGGGATCTCAAACACAAGTCCCATGGGCCACATGCGGCCTGCAAAGCCATATCCTGTGGCCCATGGGGCCCCAAGTGGCCGAGTGATCTAAAGCGCAAACCGTTCCGGATCACTGCCATCTCACCTCTGTCTGTGTGGGTTCGAGTCCAAGGCTCAGCTAGCATGGGTACATGAGAAAGCCTACCAGTAGCTTCTCGTGGGTCAGTGGTCTTCCCTGGGTTTTCCAGGGTTCTTCCTCCACCAGTTATACTGGCCGCCATGTATAGCCTATCTTGTGCTGAAAAATGGCGTTAAACCCTAGAACAACAACCTGTGGCCCACAAAATGACTATCGTCACAAGGTGTCATGAGACATGACAAAGGTGGTGCGGAACTTCGGCTATCAAAAATTCCCTCGTGCAGCCCTCAGGGTGGTTTGAGACCCCTGATTTATACAATAAAACAGCATCTACCTGAACATAAAGGATATTACCCAATTACTATGCTACAATTTTATTACGGGATCTTCAAGCGTCTGCCTCGGATGCGGAGGTCGTGGGTTCGATCCCCGGCCGAGTCATATCAACGACTTACAAAAATGGTACTAACAGCTGCCTCTCTTGGTGCTCAGCATTAAGAGGTTAGTGTTAGGAGTGGTCAGCCTGGTGTCAAGATAATGTGACTGGGTGGGACATCATGTTACATGTCTGTGGCATGATGCCCCAGTGCTAGACATCACTATAAACTGCCACACTGCAGACATCGTAGTGATATGACTGAAAAATTGTTAAAGCTACGTTAAAAAGTCCAAATCACACACTCACACACACACACTCAAGAAAGCAACTGATTACTACTGTGACTGGCAACAATACTGATGTGTGTCATTATGGGAAACCTATCTCATACTGTACATGTGGAACACTCAGGCACAAGCAAAAAATATGTCCCAGGACAATGGCATTTGTTTAGGTGAGGTTAAATAAATTTACATAATCCCTAATGTAACAAAATAGTATGCACTGTACTGTCAGAATTGTGTAAAACATGTAATAATTTCAAATGTGCATATCATTTCACATCTAATATAATATGTAACTGTAACATTATAATGCCATGAAATGTTAACCAAGGTTCATATAGTAAAAAAAGTTTTAGAAGCACCCTGCAATTAGTTAGGACTTCAGTTTTGTCAAATTTAATGTCATTTCTTGGCACAAGATAGGCTATACATGTACATGTTGGCCAGTATATCTGAGTATGTGAGATGGCTTGCCAGGAGCTTTGTTGGTGGTTCTTCCTGGGGGTCATGTCAGGCTCTATCTCTACCAGATATACTGGCCACCATTGTTAGTCAACTTGAGAATTGGACACATACAAACAGAGGTGAGATGTGTGACTAATCTGTAAAAGTGAACACCTAAAACCACTCATCAACGTGGGCTCAGCACCCAGCAAAGATAATGATGCTTTTCTACATGACTGTACTTCTTCAACATATAAATCTCTCGATGCCTCTCATTCATATGAGAATCTGAATGGTAATAATTACAGTATAAATCCTAATTGAAACCAAGATTGTACTAATACTGAGTTAACACATTAACCCCTGGTGACTTAAGTTTACGTGGCAGGAGGTAGTAGCCTACTGCCAAGCTTTGTAGCGTCAAGGTCATGTAAGATACACTAAAGTGGTTGGTATTACAGAAAGGAAGACAGATGTAGCTCTACAATGATACCAAATAATCTGAAGTTCTAGTTGCACTACAAAATACAGAGAGAAAAACCTCATTTTTGGACCCGATTTTTTTCCACCCAAAATTCGCTTGTGGTCGGAATCCGATTATGTGTCCGGATTTTAGACCTTTTGGTGTCAGGTCTAAGACAGACCGGTATGAGCTGCAAACAGACAGATGAATCTTTGCAAAAAGTAGGATAAGATGGGCATTTGGAATAAAGAGTGGTCTCAATACAAAAATAATGGGTCCGTTAGGCCCCCCCCCCCCACAAATTAATTTAAAAAAACAAACAAAAACTTTTACCCTCCTGCTCATGTACGAGCCAAATAGCCAATGAAAAATGATGTTTCTAACACAACTAGGCATTAGGTTATTGGAAAATCATCTGGAAGTTGATGTATTAAGATGTATTCAGAAATAGTTTTCAAAATGTGTTTCCTACTCGAATTTCAGGGGAAAAAGAAAAAAAAAAACAAAACAGGGGTTATTGTGTTAAGGGGTACATTTTGATGACATCACCGAATCTGAATATTCCTTGCATATTTAATTACACATTTAATAACCATTCCTTGATGATTTATAAAAAAATTCAAAAATCCTTGTTCAATTAACCCCTGGCGACGAGTTTACATGGCAGGAGGTAGTAGCCTGCTGCCGAGCTCTGAAGCGTCAAAGTCATGTATGATACATTAAAGTGGGTGGTATTATAAAAAGGTAGACAGATGTAGTTCTACAATGATACCAAATAATATGGAAGTTCTAGTTGCACTACAAAATACAGAGAGAAAAACCTCATTTTTTGGACCCGATTTTTTTTCACCCAAAATTCGCCCGTGGTTAGAATCCGATTTTGTGTCCGGATGTTAGACCTTTTGGTCTCAGATCTAAGGCAGACCAGTATGGACCACAAATAGATGGATGAACCTTTGCAAAAAGTAGGATAAGATGGGCATTTGGAATAAAGAGTGGTCTCAATATGAAAATAATGGGTCCATTAAGCACAACAACAAAAAATCCAACTTTTACCCTTCTGCTCATGCGCGAGCTAAATAGCCAATGAAAAATTATGTTTCTAACACAACTAGGCATTAGGTTATTGGAAAATCACCTGTAAGTTGATCTGTTAGGATGTATTCAGAAATAGCTTTCAAAATGTGTTTCCTACTCAAATTACAGGCGAAAACGACAAAAACTTCCTGGGTTAATGTGTTAAATGACAGTATAGATCTCAATGTGGGGTATAGGGGGCTCTAGATAGAGGTAGTACCTTTGTTGTCTGGCAGCTGCATTCTCCGAGTGGACGGATGCACTGGTCATCATCCATCTCCCAAACCTCTCACGTCTGCCTCCAAAAAGGAATTATTCCTGGCATACCCCAGTACACCGCTTCAGCTGGCAGGCCAAACGACACCGAGGGGGTGATGTTAACAGTGCATCACTAGGCGTATGAACTTCTACAGGGAAGTCACCGGCTAGGGCAGAAGGTCTCTACACATCAAAGACCAAGTGTTCAGGACCAGGGCGCACCATATGTATTAGTGGATTGCAGCTGTGACCGACCAGCTATGGTTCGAAATAGCAGGGAAGGCAGATCTCTTCTGTCATGGCTGGCCATCTGCCTAGGAGAGGAAAACTCCGATATAAAACCTACGGCCTGCGGACCTCACTGTCACCATCCTGGCTTGCTGGGCCATGGCAGATGAACCCCAGGTTTAAAGGGTGGGGCCAGTTTGTGCAGACTGCACTCCACCTAAAAGCTCCACTGTGCAGGCATGAAGGAACTGTCTGCTGTTTACATTCGACTCTATCAAGCCCTGCAGTGATGGGAAAGGGGCGAAAATGACAGGTGAAAGATGTCACTGGAAGCAGCAGTCCCAATCCTGCATGCAGGCGACTCAGGCCTTTGGCCGTCTGGTGTTGATCCAGAGACGACACCATCACCTGGCAGCAGCCTGAGTGACAAAGCAGCCTTTTCTAGGGACAGCACTGCTTGCTCCGCATGGTGAGGGGCCTAGAAAAGGTGGTTTAACCAATGCTGCAGCCAATGGGCATCTTCCAATGCAGTCGAAACTTAACAGAAAAAACAAGGCATGTCCCACCTGATTCACATTGTGGCAAAAGACTAAAACTGGCTTGTTGGAACATCAGAACAATGCTAGACTCAACCGACAGCAACAGACCAGAATGACACTCTGCCTTAATCGCACATGAACTCTCTTGCCTTGCTGTTGACATTGCTGCACTTAGCGAAGTCTGCCTTGCAGAGGAGGGAAGTTTGAGAGAACTCACTGGATACACCCTGTACTGGTCAGGAAAACCAAAAACTGAAGAACGATTTTCAGCAGTCAGTTTCATGGTCAAGAACTCAATCGCCACCAAGTTAACAAACCTTCCCACTGGTCACAACGACCGCATCATGTCCATGCGTCTCCCATTAGGGAACCAACAACACGCCACACTCTTTCAGTTTATGTGCTCCAACACTCCAAGCATATCCTTCTGAAAAGAATAAATTCTACAGTGACCTGCACAGACTTATCAAATGTGTCTGAAAGAATGACAAAATAATCATCCTCGGAGATTTCAATGCCAGAGTGGGCAGAGACTCAGAAGCCTGGAAAGCCGTCCTTGGGAAACATGGCATGGGTGGCTGCAATGACAATGGGTACCTGCTTCTTGAATTTTGTGCAGAATTACAGCTCACCATACAAACACATATGGGGTTCCATGAAGCGCTGAAATCAGTGTATGGTCCTTCCTTCCAAATACAGAGCCCCCTACGGAGTGCAGATGGCCAAGAGCTGCTCACTGACAGGGAATCCATCCTGAACCACTGGTCAGAGCACTTCCACACCCTCTTCAGTACTAGCCATACAGTCCAGGAGGCAGCTATTGACCACATCCCACAACAGCCATTTAAGATAGAACTTGATGAGGTACCCACACTGCAAGAGACTGTAAAAGCCATGGAACAGCTGAAGACAGGAAAGGCTGCTGGAAAAGATGGTATCCCACCAGAGATATGGAAGAGAGGCAAAGCATTGTACACCAAACTCCGCGAGTTCTTTGTTTGCTGCTGGAAGCGAGGGAAACTTCCACAAGATATCCGAGATGCAGTCATCATCACCTTGTACAAAACATGGGTGAAAACTCTGACTGCTCAAACTACCGTGGGATAACTCTGCTCTCCATTGCAGGCAAAATCCTTGCAAGAATGTTGCTAAACAGACTGGTACCCACCATTGCAGAAGAACATGCTCCAGAGAGTCAATGTGGCTTCAGAGCCAATAGGGGCACAACTGACATGGTGTTCATCCTGAGACAGATCCAGGAAAAATGCAGAGAACAAAACAAAGGACTGTACATCACATTTGTGGACCTGACGAAGGCATTTGATATGGTGAGCAGAAATGGACTGTGGAAAATCCTTGAAAAGCCTGGCTGTCCTCCTAAATTCCTTACCATGGTCATCCAAATATATGAAGATCAGCTTGGTCAGGTCAGAAAAAAAAGCGACCTGTCACAGACCTTCCCCACTGCAAATGGCATGAAACAGGGCTGAGTTTTATTCCCCACACTGTTCTCAATCTTCTTCAGCATGATGCTCCAAAAATCAACAGAAGACCTTGATGACGAAGATGGCATCTGTATCCGATTTCAGACTGATGGCAACCTCTTAAACTTAAGGCGACTTCATGCCTACACCAAGACCTTGGAAAAACTTATTAGAGAACTTCTCTTTGCAGATGACGCTGCCCTTGCTGCTCACACGGAAGCTGCCTTACAGTGCGTAACATCCTGCTTTGCAGAAGCTTGCCAGCTCTCTGGTCTTGAGGTCAACCTACAGAAAACTGAGGTACTTCACCAGCCTGCTCCCATGGAAGAGTACCGACCACCAAGCATCTTCACTGACCAGACAGAGTTGAACGTAATCCACCAGTTCACCTACCTAGGCTGTGTGATATCCTCTGATGCCAAGACTGATAAAGAAATAGACAACAGACTGACCAAGGCAAACAGCGCCTTCGGCAGATACAATAAACGAGTCTGGCACAATGCCAGTCTGAAGAGAGATACAAAGATCAGCATCTACAGAGCTGTCATACTGACCACCCTCCTATATGGCTCCAAATCCTGCATCACCTACAGCTGCCACCTCCACCTCCTTGAACGCTTCCATCAGCGCTTCCTCTGCACCATCCACTGGAGTGACTTCGTCACCAACACTGAAGTCCTCAAACAAGCAGGGATCACCAGCATTGAGGCCACGCTCATGAAGATACAGCTTCGCTGGGCAGGGCACGTGTCCAGGATGGAGGATCATCGCCTGCGAAAGATCGCACTGTATAGTGAGCTGTCAACTGGCCACCGTGATAGAGGAGCATCTCGAAAGAGATATGAAGACACCTTGAAATAGACCCTCACCAGCTGTGGCATCGATCACCACCAATGGGCATCACGAGCTGCTGACCGTGAAAGCTGGAGATGTACAGTTCACCAGGCCACTGGCACTTTTGAACAAAACAGACGGGCCATCTTGGAGGAAAAACTATGGTAAAGAAAAAACCGGGAACCATCAGCAGCACCCACCACAACCCAGACATTCCCCTGCAGCCTCTGTGGATGGACGTGCCTGTCACGTAAAAGGCTCATCAGCCACCAGAGCGTGTGCAACAGACATGGACATACCCCTTCCTAATCTTCGCAAGCGAAGTCAAGCCAACAACAAGATCTCAATGTACATAATGAAACTGATACTGGTGTATCTGGTAATAATGATTGTGAGAATTTTTTTTACAACATCAGCACTTATTGTTCTAGGTTTAATGCCCTTTTTCCATACATTATAGGCTAGACAAGGCAGCCAGTATATTTGGTATAAAAAGAACTCAGGAAGACCCTGAGAAAAACCAGCAACCCTCTGAAAGCTACTGGCAAGCTTTCTCACATGCCCATGCTGGCTGAGCTCGAGACTCAAACCCACACTGGAAGAGATGAGATGTCAGTGATTTGCAAAGGTAAGCACCTTAGACCATATAACCACTCAGGGTACCACAATAAGATTTGTAAAGAAGGTTTTAATATTTGCCAACCTAAATGTAAGGCAATTATCTTGCCTCATCTTGATGAGATTGAGCTACTGCTAAAATCAGAATGAGATTAGGCTACTTCTAAATCAGAAGAGATTTGAACATATTCTTGGTCTGTGGGAAACAATTTTAATTAGTAACATTAAAATTATATGATATTTAAGTGTACTAGTTTTGGAAGAAAGGATAGGACTTATAAACTGGGAGAGTGGATTCTTATCCATATTGCAGACTTCATTAAAAATAAAAGAAAGAAATGGTCTTGAAATAACCATATTTAAAGTATACAGACAGAAGTAAACTTAACACAGACAAAGTCAACGCTGCCTACTGGCACCCAGATTCTAAAGAGGAGTGGACTGAATAAAATGTATTTGTAAACCAGGTACACACTGCTGTTGGTATACTTGATAATTAAACATTAAGTGGTGATTTTAATTTAGACTTCTTAAATAAAAAAACTGACAAGTGGCTGGACTTTTCCAAACTGGTAATTTCACTCAGGTCATAGAAAGCCAAACTAGAATAAAAAAGATACTCAGGATTAATTGACCATATACACACACACAAAGAAAACCCAGAAAATATCAATGAAGTCTGGGCACCTGTGTTTGCAATAATTGACCACTATGTTATATGTATCAGTAGATATGTGCCAAAACTTACTATTAGCCAACATCATTAAATAAAATACTGAGAATTTCACAATTTTCATAAGAAAACTTTTGTCATGATCTGTAGTTTGATGCCTTTTAATGATACTATAAATATTACAGATGTCAATACTGCTTTGTATGCATGGTACAATTTTTTTTCTCCATGTATTAGACAATCATGTGATCTGTAAGAGCTTCAATCTAAGTGAATGACCAAAGAGATAAAATAAACAAGACACAAGAGTGACAAGTGTCACAGAATTAAGAACTTGGAAAACTATTTAAAAAATTGCAAAACATAGCAAGCAGCTTCATCCATAAAGCTTAAAAAAAACCCACCTGTTATAATCAAGCAATTGGGAGTGCTACCAATACAAACACATTATGGCAATATATAAAAGATTTTAGTCCTTCTCAAAAAATTGTATGTCTATCCAGTTAGACTTCAGTGGACACTTAACTAGAAGTGTACTTGAAATAGCACATATCTTCAACCTTTACTTTGCCATCACAACAACTATGTCTAGGAGAACAGTAAGACCACTTATTACAAAAATGTAAAAGCTAAAATTCCAGTTAATCCTGAAGTTTATATAGTTAATGTCGGTGAATATGATGTATACTGTACCCTTACAATGTTAAATATTTTTAAAAATCAGCTGAGTTACAAACAAATATTGCACCACCATACCTGCCTACAAATTGCCAGACAGCATGGGGAAACTATCTCAAGGATCAGTTAGAAAGAATAAGTAAGATATAAGAGAGTAGCTCTCCAATGCTGTATGCTCCTTTGACACAGCATTTAATAAAATACAGAACAAACTTCTAAAAGGAAATAAATTGTAATATGCATTAATGTATGAGTGAAATATTTGAAGAAAATCATAGGCCCTATGCTTTATCATCAACTTCACATGACCACTTTAATCTCACAAAACCCAAAACTTACCAATTTCAATAGATTTTTAAATATTCTGAAACAAATATATGGAATCCCCAGCCCACATCAGTTAGATTAGCCACTTTTGTTTAAAGTTTAAGTTCAAACAAGTAAAACTTGATTTTGACTGATTTTGATAAGTCTTTAAATTTTTGTAAAATTCCTGTTTTTTATTGCAGCTGTTTTGTCTTAGTGCATGCTAATCTTTGTTTAAATGAGTGTCTGGTAGCATGTAAATCATATCAGTTGTTTCATTGTTACATGCTGTGACTTTTAACTTTATTTACGTGTTTAATTAGTCAGATACATGCATGTAGACTGTTAGAAAGCATGGACCTCTAGGTAGACCAGATAAATCTGTATTTTAATTGAGCCACCCTCATTAAATAAAGAATTATTGTTATTAAGAGTATTAATATTAGTAGTAACAGTCATCATAAACTTTATTCAAATATGTAAATGAACATGTTAATTTACATTTAATTAATTTTTCAATAATTTATTTAATACCTTGATTTCTATTTGTGACACTTGCATATTTACGGCTGTACAGATTATTTATGTTTATGTAAAGGACAGTATTCTTTAATGATTATCATGTTATATTCAGTACTGTGATTATCTATATAAAAATAATCATGCTTTGACTGAAATTCGTTTGGTTAATCATTAGTGATGAGTGCCTTTTATTTTCAAACACACCTGTCAGTGAAATATCAAAAGTTATGTAGGTAACAATTAACGCCTTACTCACCTAAAGAGGGCAACATGCATCAAAACAATCTTTATACTTGGCCAGTTAGGAAACTGCCTGAAGCTGGGTTAGGGACCTCAACACTGGCTAATCCCGGGTACACACAAATATTACAATTAAAATGTAACTGATAAGTTAGAATAGCAATATTTATTCCTTATTTGTCAAAACTGGTTTCAATCAATAATGGAACACAAACAAACCCCAACTCAATTTTTTTGACTTGCCCAAGGGCAAGTTACTTGGAAACTTGAGCTTGCTTGAGCCAAATTTGAACTTATCCCAGGAGTCGGGCAAGCTGATTGGTAAATCCCTGAGATGGTTATAGGTTGTAAGTCAAGGATCTTAACAGTTTCCAACTTATGGGCCAAAGGGATATCCACTGCTTCAGAGAAATGACCCAGGCCCTGTGTTGGATTTATCTCTATGTCCCCATTAAATGTATACATGGTTATAAAGTGATATCATTGCTGTCTCCAAGTTTGAGCAAAGGACCTTAAACCAGGGATATGACCCAGTGTCAGTAATGGATATATGTCTGACTTTGTCTTGTCTTGTCCTTGAACCAATATTTGGTTATAGGGCTGGATCTCAAGATAAATGAAGAACAGGAGGTAGGAAAATCCATTGCCTAGTAGTCTGGGACAACTTAAAATTAAAGCTAAGTGACCAAATAACCCAAAATCAGATCCCAAGCCAGACAACCAGCTCCTGAAGGCATTGATTAAATTAAGGTTTTTTGCCATGATACATAACAAATAAAGTGGACTCTATCCAGGATATGAGATTGAATCTCTATATGAAATGACAGATGGAAAATAGATACTTCTATACTCATTTTAATATAATTTACAAGAACTCCAATGCTACATTTTAAACAATTAAGTCACTGTACATAAATTGCAATTTCCTTCAATGCTAAATTTTAATAAATTTGGTCACTGTTCGTAAACTGTAAATATGTCTACCTTCAACACAGATTTTTCTGCCGGATAACCATATTTTTAGTATAGATGTCCAGTAATCAACCATGCTTGCTGAAAATGTCTACCCCCTAAGAATAAATGGAAAAATGAAATAATAATAATAATACAGTAATAATAATAATAATAATAATACATTTACTTCACACCAAAATCTATATACAAGTACATGTACTGTACATGTACACAATTATGTACACACAGAATGGAAATAAAGATGGTACTGATCTTTTGTGCCACTGACCCCTAAGAGACAACTTCATTTGGTCTCACTAGAATGCTGATCAGATACACTTATACCTTTTCATTTTCAACTGACATAAAAAGGCTGATATGTTTGTAAATGGATCATTATACAAACATTCAATATTACATGTCCTGCTTCCATCCAATAATATTAAGGCATCACAGGTGTAACCTATTCAATTCATTGCCAGTCATGATTTTCCATAAGTGTTTAACGTGTGACACGACCTATCCTAAAGATTTTGTATTTTCCAATCTTGAATTTTATTTTATTTAAACACTACCCATAATAGTAACAAGCTCTTGAAAGTAATGTTGCTGGAACTTGATGAGATAATATTCTAATTTAAATACTTGATTTCAAGATAAAAAGTATTACTTTAATATACTGCCTAATTACTTTTTAATTTGCTCTGTAATTATCTGGTGATACTAAACTGATGAAGATCTGAAACTGACACAAACAGTGCAATCTAGGAAAAGCAAGGGAGATAATTTGTTGACTAGCAGCAAGATTCACATTCATAAGATTTAACTAAACTAAATCTCTCTCTGTGTCTGTCTCTCTCTGTCTGTCTCTGTCTCTCTCTCATATATGCAACATCATACAATGATTCCCACAATAACAAAATGCAAATAACAATAAATTACAAAACAATCTGAGCTAAAGCTCAGAAAACCAATTTTTTCAAGTTAAATGTATCTTCAATAATTCATACCCAATCATAATATCTTAGAGGAACTATTGCCTCACAAATCCTGCCCTCCCAGGCTAAAACATTTTAGCTATAGGACTCATGGTACTAATTCAGTTCCCATAGTAAACCTATGCAAACACCATATTAAAATTCAATAACTTAAAAGTTTTGAGTGCTCATGATCAAACCTATATTTATCAGTATAGATGAAACCTGGATGTTAGCTTCTGTGTAGAGGAAAGGATATGAGCCGTGGCATTTTCTGGACCTGCATGTGTTTGAAACATTTGCTTTCAATTCTGCACCAATGAGTCAGGTGCTAATTTTAGTAATAAGTGTTCCAAACTCAAGACTGTTAAAGGACTGAAATTCCATCAAACTGGTCAGCCAAACCCATACATACTCTATTTTATGTTCACCCATTTCCAGGCTGCTTCCCATTTTTCCATATCATTAGTACCATGTGACCTATATTCACCCTTAATTTTCTTGACAGCCCTGGGAAAAGTTCAATACATAAGTAAGTAATGTGCATAGTTCTGCTTGTCTAAGATTACACTTGTGAATATTATATTATATTGCAATTTCATCTTCACCGAAAGACCAATGGTGCATTTCAGGCAACATTTAAATATTTGAGCTTTATTTAAGAAAATCTGAAAAAATATTAAAATAAAGCTGTCTAATAAGGATCATCTTTTTTAATATCACCATTTATCACTCTTCAATTTAATGCTGACATATATTATCCGCCTTGTCATATTATGTAATTAATGAGTTTTTGGCCAAGCTCGACCATCTAAATGTACATGTATTATTACAGAAAAAGAGATTTAAATGACAAAAATTAACTAAAATTCCCCCAGACGACATATAATTTAAAACTAAAGTAAAGTAGACATAAGTCCATTAAAATGCAAAATACAAACTTTCAAAACATTCACTGAATGAAATTAGTGGGACGAAAAGTCAGGAGAGGTCATCACCATTAAGCATGGTAGAAGAGACCTAAGTGATCATATCTGAAGCATTATGTTTCAAAACACAACTAGGAAATATCATATTGCTTATTGTAATTACTCTATAAATGGTAAATTGTATAAATTTTATATATGCATTGCTTAGATATAAACCAAAGTGCTAAACGCTCCACCTAACATAGTCAAATCTACACACTGTTCCCCCTCCCCCCTTCTTTGCAACAGTTGATATATCTGAATATGTGTTTTACATCCCGCTGAAAGACACTCCTTGGTTTACAAAAGGTATTAATTTTGCTTGTTATCCACAAATAGAACCATATGATTGCTTTTATAGTAAAGTTAACTGCACCTGCATATGCGGAGTCACTGTATTGCTGTGGCTGTCTATAGGACTCAAGATACTAATTCAGTTCCCATAGTAAACCTATGCAAACACCATATTAAAATTCAATAACTTAAAAGTTTTGAGTGCTCATGATCAAACCTATATTTATCAGTATAGATGAAACCTGGATGTCAGCTTCTGTGTTGAGGAAAGGATATGAGCCGCGGCAATTTCTGGACCTGCATGTGTTTGAAACATGTGCTTTCAATTCTGCACCAAAGAGTCAGGAGCTAATTTTAGTAACGAGTGTTCCAAACTCAAGACTGTTAAAGGACTGAAATTCCATCAATAAAACAATGTTTCTATTTTGTTTTCAAAAAACAACTAGGATAAATTCTCAAAAGATTCTTTTTCCTAAAACATAACTTACATTATTAACCAATCCTGGTCAGCCAAACCCATATATACTCTATTTTATGTTCACCCATTTCCAGGCTGGTTCCCATTTTTCCATATCATTAGTACCATGTGTCATAACAAGCTAAAAGTTAATTCCCCACTCAGGTGGCAGTTAGAGTGATCTCCATTTAGCCAGCCTTAGATATGTTGAACTTGGACATGGATTTATCGTTAAATGCACCATTTTAGGAGATCCCAAACAAGAATACAAAAGACTGCTGCTGGAGAAATGTGACCACAGTGGCATTATTGGATGCTCTGCAGGCTCTCCAGCCACTAATGAAAAGCTTTTAGAATAGTTTTTGTCTCAAGAATGTTGATATATAAATGACAATCCTGAGGGGGCCATACTCCTATGGCATCCCATAATAATGGAAAGAGGCTTGCTTCTCCTATAGTCCTATGTGTTTGTATCTGTACAAAATTAAATGCATGTGACAAAACAAGGATCTCAAACCATTAGATTTATACATTTTGAGCAGTATATTGGCATTTATTTATTTTTATATAACCATAAATTTTATATTCTTCAAGGGGATTAAAAACCATACAATTGCATTTGTTTGTTGTAATATGTATTCTCTTTATAGTACAATAAAACAGCAAGTTCTGAACATAAATTGGATTTAGATTCTAATGTTACACTAATAATTAATTAATTTGAGTCATATTCTCAATTAATGATGTAGGAAGAGTTGTTTCTCTTCTCTGCATTTGAGTGTTGTAATGACAGGACAACTATCACATATACTCTTGTAAAAGACTGTTGGCATGTAAGCCAACCCTCCCCCCAAACTGAACAAATAAAACTTTTAAACATTCATGATCCAATAATAAAGAAGACCCAAAAGTTCAGCCATTCAAGAAATCTTTTTATTGTTACTTCATCTGAATTGATACTCATCTTCACATAGGGTTTCAGTACAAGAGGTCTTAGGGGTTCAGGTTAAGCATGGGATCTTGTCTTCAGTGATCGGCAAGAAAAATATTTACCAGTAGTCAACAAGAAAACTTCAAAATTTCAAGTTTAGACCATATCCTTTGGATAAACCAATCTCCCTTCTTCCAGGCTTTTATTTCTTTTTCAAAATTATTTGTCTTATACATAAGTATATATCTTATGTTCAGACTGCAAAGAAGTTCCAATTTCAGGTTCCTGCTGCTGGGTTTGGAAGGTTGCTGACTGCTCTCTGATAGTCCTCCAAGTTATGTTCACTCCACAGAGGAATTAAGATGTTATCCTGAGTCTCATCCTCAAGGACGTCTTTCTCTTCATTGCTCAAATCCAAAAATCTGTTGGCAGGTTTAACCACTATCAATTTAAAATAAAATAGAGATTGATTTAGACTTGAAATAAACAATGGGGAAAAAATGTATTTATGCTTTAATAAATAACTTATCCCAATTTTAAAATTAATTATGCTGTAATATACTGCTAACTGATATATTTTATCTAGCGATTGAACTTAATTTATCTATGTGAAATACAAAAGATGCATACCTCTGAAAGAACAATGTAAACTCGGGACCTTTCCTACCTGCCTGCACACACTTAAAACTGATATCCATGCCACGTTGAACTTGTAATATTTCTTAGTTATTTTCTTAGCACTGGGAGAAAGCACATGTTTCTGCATTTTGACATAAACTGAACAAAAAAAGCAAGAGCTGCCTTTATATGTTCCTCTTAAAACATTGTGAACAATAAAATAACAATTAAACAGGAAAAATTCAAAATACTCACTCTAGTGTGTCTGCTGAAATAATTTATTATGAATGGTCTCTTCGTCTTATCTCTCTTCTGGCAACAGTCGGCCAATTTTCATCAAGGCTCAGAAGAAACCATAACCAGCCTTTATTCCTTTATTACTTGTAAAACCTCAAAAGATGTCCCACATTTAGCCTTAAAATTGCCATATTCTAACAATAAGGTAATCAATTAACAACTTGTTATGTACACATGTCAGCTGTTTTTGAACAATTGATTTGCCATGCATCATGACACAGGTTGCTGTACTGGTGGAACATTTCCAGTCCGCAGTAGACTAGTTCTGGCAATTTTCTCTAATATGTTGATAGAACACATGAAAATAACATGCTAGGGTTTTGTAATAATTTTTTAAAAAAAATTCTTCACATTTTCAAAAGCTGCAAATTTCAACTATAAAATGGTATTATGGTAGATAACCTTTAAAATGGCATTTCTGACCTACCACTGGTAGAATCACACATATGAAATTGTGATTGCCTTAGGCTGTACTTGTTAGTCCAGTGAGGTTTCCCCACCTTCAAGACAGAACATCATCTTGTGGAGATTGTGAAAGTTGGTCTCATTGTCAAAGGTTTTGCTGCCACATTGGGCAAACCCAGCAAGCAAAGAAACTCTCCGGAAGGTGGAGTTGTTCCATATAAGGAAGGAAGCTATCATTGTATTAATTAATTTCTCTTTAATGAGGGAAAAATACTGTTTACTTCAGTGTTGCGCTCCAGACCAAGACAACCAAAATCTTGCAATGGCACTAGATCATAGATGTCCTTGTTGACGAGGAGACTGTGGACTTGGCAGCTGCTACAGAAGAAGGACATTCCAGTTGGAGTAGGCAGAAAGCTTCTTCAGTCCAGTCTGGTAAGGCTCGGTGTTTTTGCATCATAGTGTTCTGTAAATTTAATTTGTATTGTGTGTTTGAACCTTGTTTGTAACTGAGAGTAGGAGTTTGTGTGCACCTGACAAATGTCTTTCTCTTTAAATATGCTTTTCTTGGGCTCAGGATATTGTTTTTTTTCCCCTTGAAATTATATGGTGTACCTGCTTTTGTCAAGTTGTTTGCTACAATTAAAGTAAACACGCCTGACCTTGTTTACAAGTTTGATGGAAATTTCCACTGGAATGATCTGAGTCTAGGTCATTTTGTTATGTCAGGTGATAGTGTACATATAAAGAAGACCAAATAAACAATTATTCATTCCTATTTTAAAATCAGCATTCCTCGAATCACTTGTGTTCAGTTACAACTGGAGAGGAATTATTTGTTTAAATTATTCATTGGATTTACAAAGTGCATACTGCTACTTTGGACTAAAATAACATTATGAAATGATTGTGAATCATTCAAAGAGATTCTGGATTATATCATTGTGATACATCAAGATTACTAGGACAGTGGTATATTCAAGACTACAGGTACATAATCACATTCAAGTTTGGATTTCGTTCAAAACGCCACTAGAATTTATTCAGAACACTCAACACTTTTGGATTTATGATAGTGTCATGGAATTGTGTATATTGTTTATGAATACTTGGAATAGAATGTACTCAGGTTTCGTTTCTGTGTACAAGCATTACCTGGGGGTGGTTTATCTATGTCATATATTATTTCAATGTAGAGAGTTTGGTTCACTCCATGCTGCACAAGTGAAGTGCTTATGATGAGAAATCCAATTTTACTGTGAGCACACAGGCTGTGCATTACAATATAGCCAGTGTTCATATAGGCTCATGGTACATTCAAACTACACAGTACGTAAAGTCTTGTCAGTAACCGGTCCACTTTACAGCACAATATCTCCAGCTGTTGAGTTATATGAATTGTATTTTCCTGTCTGTATTATAGGATAGAATTGTTTTGTTTCATTGTTCTAATATTTATTGTGCATTTTTGATAGTTCCAAAACTGTGTACAGTAATGCAATGTTAGTTTTTATTATAGTCTTTTTCAAGTTCACCATTATATATCTGAACAGATGGATTGTATTCACATTAATGTTGCATGAATTAAGGGAACAGAGAATGTTACTTAAAGTTCTGTAAGATTTTCATCAGAAACAGGTTCACATATGAACTTGATTATTACGATAACCTTATACAGCAGTCCCGATGATATGATTTTTATAAAATGATCAATTCCACTTATGTACATGCATCATGTACGTCAACGTATGTTATACATGACCGTGTCACTGATATTACATGGATTTAGATATATTTTCAGCTGAAAGGGGTGAAGTGTGAAAAGGGGTGAAGGGCTGAAGGAGTGATGGAGTGATAAAGCAATAGTGACAGAGCTATGTTGTATCTTTGTCTGCACCGTACTGAAGGTGTTCTTTTAGATGCTAATTTGGGTTGGTATATACCTGGTGTGCTGCTGTTGGTGGTGATGCTGGCCCTGAGGAAGACAGTGGTTATCTCAAGTTGAGGGTCAAAAGCTTCAGGACCAATGGCTCTACAGGGATCAAGATGTTCTATGGATCATAATGCAGACCGTGATGGGTGGACCATTCATGGTGGTTCCTTGATAATCCAGCAGAGCAGTGGGGCTGAAATTACCTTGTGGTTACGAATTTGATGCCACAAGATATATGTCCCAATTTATATTAAATCAGCTATTACTATTTGAGTGAAAAATTGACATTCTTTATATGAACCAGTTATCGCTATTGGATTGAAACATTGTCACTATTTATATAAAACCAGCTATCACTATTAGAATGAAACCGTATCATTGTTTGAGTGTTTAATTATTGCTTCCTTTTGTGCTTATTTTTTGCTTTTCAATTTGTTTAATATTGTTGACTGTTTGTTTTATATTACACCTTATAATTCATTCCAGTTCAGAACCATATCATTTTTCATTATATTATTTCAGTTATCGTTCAGTTATTTACCTCAGTGTGTATCATTGTGTTAAAAATCCAGTCTTGGAATTTATGTGCACGAGTTTGGGGTATGATTTTTTTATATCTTTAATCATCAATAAATAAACATATTTTTGTTTATCATTCTTTGTGTCTTCATTGTAATCTAATCCTAACCCAGTTCATCTTGTTACAGATGGTACTTTAAGGATTATTTGGGATTTAATTCATAATACTGTAAGTTCCTTTTAAATTTTCACTTTGTATTCAAGGGAAATAAATTATTTGTTTAATTAGATTAACTTGTTTGTTTTCCTTTTTCTTTTACTTAATTTAAGACCACAGTCATAACAGTAGTAAGATCTAATAATGAAGAGGCAACTTTTCATCATCTTTGGATAAAGGTAGCAAAGCAAACATCTTTTGTGCTACCTGCAAAATAACTGGAGAAGTTATGTCAAGGATGGTAGCTCACTACACTTGCAACATGTCATGAGTTTCATCCCATTACTTTCAAGATGTTGCTAAGTACAAGCTCCCTTTGAGAAGGCTTGAGGACAAGTGAAGCAACATCTCATGGATACTGAGACATAGCTGGACACTGTACACAAGAAGTACCTAGCGGCAATGTGCAAGTTAGATCATTCCATGAGAGTGCCTTTATAAACTGGATGCCTTCCACAGGAAATAGCTTGCAGCAAATAATACAGGTTTGACTGATCCATGATAGTGCCTGTATAAAATGGGTGACATATGCAGGAAGTGGCTATACATGTTAGACTGCTGCATAACTCATTTTTTGACAATGGCTTCTTGGGTTCTGAGGCACTAGACAAACACAGGTAGTACCTAGAGGATCTCAGTGAGTTGTGAACTGGAAAGGTTCATTCTTCTGGCTGGCTGATAACGTGTGATATGGTTGTGGCCCATTACAATCTGAGTCACATGGCTGAGTCCAGTCATGATGGAATAGGAATAACTTGGCTGACATTATGCTGTCCAGTTCTTGAGGTTGGGATGAGGTATGGCATATTGATCCACGTAGTCAGTCCCTTATTCAAATATGTGAAATAGAAACTAAGGCTGTTGCTGCTCTCTATCTCACTCCCCCACAAGTAATATGGTTCAAACCTTTGCATGCAAAATGATGACATTCTCATGCACAAGGTGTACTTCTCTTTTACTACTCCTCACATTATCCTTATAATCAACAAGTCTGACATGTCTTCACAGAAAGATAACCATAGTATGCTACACACAGTTGTCAGTCACCAATAATCTAAATCTGTAAGACAAAAATAATGCAGACAATACACATGTGCAACATTGCACATGCCCTGCTTTATGAACTTCAGAATGTCTGTGCAAAGCTACACACAGTGACAATTACCTATCAGAGGGCACATGTGGCCTGTACAGGTAGAGTATTCGAGCGTCATTATTAATACTTACAAAGTGAATGCTAAAATATGAATTCTAATAAAAGGTTACTTGTACAAAGGTCAATTAACTGCCTATACAGATAAAATCACTAAAGTATCACTTATAGTAATTATGATGTAGATGTTATAACTAAACAATGCATAGAAAACTGCCCTGTATGTATCTGTCTGTACACTAATATAAATGAGTTTTCCACAGTACACCACATATGCACATGAAAATGCAGTGAAGCATCCATGTTGATACGAAGTCAGGATGCTACAATATCCATTGTAAGAAAGTTACCTGTAGGAAAGAACAATTGGCAGTCCTTACCAACAAAAATCAGCAAAGCATCACGTATATAACTACTGTATAAAGTAAATGCTAAGATGAGATAACATAGAAAACTTACCTGTATGTATCTGAATGTACTGGGAATTGTACAGCAATATTATATGAGCTATCTGTATCACAAAGCAGACCTGCACTTATTAAAACTGCATACAGCAATGTGAGGCCATTGCAACCCATACAGGTACATGGATGTACCAAGGGTGCCTATGCATGAAGACAGCAAAGTGATAACACTGAAAAATCAGAAAATTTGTCATCAAAGAAAGAAAGAAAAGAAAAGTTATAAATTTATAGATGGAGTATACTTCCCTATGAAGATAAATCTCCTCCAACCTGCTTTAAGATAATTATCCAAAAAAACAACACTTCCAAAATTCTTATGGATTCTGCAAGGTGGAAATAGTAACTGCAGAATTCACTGGATTTGACCCACTCCTGGTATCAAGGGCAGATCATTCTAAACTGCCACCTAGGTGGGCAGATAAGTCTTAGATTTTTAGCTGAAAAAGGTTTTAACCTGGCGGGTCAAGATTTGTGAGGCAATAGTAGTTCTAATGTGTTTGAAGAAGAAATACTTTGCATGAACTTGACTAGCTCATGTGAGGGTACTGACAAAATTCTAACTCAAGATTCAACTACACTTCAGATCTTATAATTACACAAATACATAGAAAATTTGTTCAACTTACAGTCTAAAAAGTTATTACCATCTATAAAGCCTGTATATTAGAGTTACATGTCTATAATGTATGTATATTAGAGTTACATGTCTATAATGTATGTACATTAGAGTTACATGTCTATAATGTATGTATATTAGAGTTACATGTCTATAATGTATGTACATTAGAGTTACATGTCTATAATGTATGTATATTAGAGTTACATGTCTATAATGTATGTATATTAGAGTTACATGTCTATAATGTATGTATATTAGAGTTACATGTCTATAATGTATGTACATTAGAGTTACATGTCTATAATGTATGTATATTAGAGTTACATGTCTATAATGTATGTACATTAGAGTTACATGTCTATAATGTATGTATATTAGAGTTACATGTCTACAATGTATGTATATTAGAGTTACATGTCTATAATGTATGTATATTAAAGTTACATGTCTACAATGTATGTATATTAGTTACATGTCTATAACGTATGTATATTAGAGTTACATGTCTACAATGTATGTATATTAGAGTTACATGTCTATAATGTATGTATATTAGAGTTACATGTCTATAATGTATGTATATTAGAGTTACATGTCTATAATGTATGTATATTAGAGTTACATGTCTATAATGTATGTACATTAGAGTTACATGTCTATAATGTATGTATATTAGAGTTACATGTCTATAATGTATGTACATTAGAGTTACATGTCTATAATGTATGTATATTAGAGTTACATGTCTACAATGTATGTATATTAGAGTTACATGTCTATAATGTATGTATATTAAAGTTACATGTCTACAATGTATGTATATTAGTTACATGTCTATAACGTATGTATATTAGAGTTACATGTCTACAATGTATGTATATTAGAGTTACATGTCTATAATGTATGTATATTAGAGTTACATGTCTATAATGTATGTATATTAGAGTTACATGTCTATAATGCATATATATCAGGATCTATGGTTGCTTATCAAAACTACTTTTACAAGCACCTAGGTAATCCATAATGGTTTCAGTGAAAACTTGTCCTAATGACCCTCTCTCAAACTAAAATCCTGACTTCCTCTGAAAACTAGTTGCCAAGTTTGGTCCCAATAAGGCCATTCTAAAACTATTCACACCTACAAATACTGGCCACCTCTATTAAATGGCAAAGAAAAGGTGTTCCCAATAGTGTCTGGTTTAGATATTAGGCACACTGCATAAGCAATTATTACTATCTATTACCGATGTTAAGAACTAAAGCACGCAGTCATATACATATATATAGTTATTCAGTACAAGACATTTTCTCACCTCTTTTATCCATCATCCAGTTGTAAAAGTTTTTAGTCCTCTGAAACACTGCTGCCATGTTGAATTCAAAATCAAGTTCTTTTCCAGCTAGCTGAATTTAACACCTGAAATACACAGAACTAATCAATACACAACTACTTAATGCATACCTTACACTGATTATCACAGAACACTGTGTATTATCACAGAAAAATGTGTACACCAACTTCAATAAAAGCTGAGTCTAGTGGGAATGGTTTAAAACAACAGACCATACAAACAAGTTAAAACATTTCTTCTTATAAAATAGTAACAACAGATATAAATACTAACCTTCAACCAATAAGTTCTCCTAATTGCTTGGACTCACAACGAAAATTATTTTTGGATGGAAAACAACATTTAGTCAGTGGTATGATGTAATTATCTCATATTGAAATATGCCAAATCAGTGCAGTAATGATTCAATGCAATGTTATTATCTCATACTGAAATATGTCCAATCAGTACAGACCGTACTGGTGGCCTAGTGGTTAGAACATGTGCCTCAGAAATGGGAGGTTGTGGGTTCAAACCCCGACCGAGTCATACCAAAGACATACAAAAATGGTACTAACAGCTGCCTCACTAGGCACTCAGCATTAAGAGGTTAGTGTTAGAACTAGTCGGCCTGGTGTCAGGATAATGTGACTGGGTGGGACATCATGCTAGATGTCTGCAGCTTGATGACCCAGTGCTAGACATCACTATAAACTGCCACACTGCAGACATCGTAGCGATATGACTGATTTTTTTTTAAAGCTATGATAAAAATCCTAATCACACACACACACAATCAGTGCAGTAATGACTCAATGTAATGACCTGCTGTTTCTCCTCATGATTCTGCATGAAAAACTAATTATTGTTATCAGGTGGAGAAAATTCAAGCAAGCTTATATTAGTCCATAATAGTGACTTTCAGCGACACATTGTATTAGTCCAAAATAGTGACCTTCAATCACTGTCGACATAAACTATGCATGAAAGAACTCAATACATGTGAAACTGAGACAGAAGCCATAAGACATATCTGTGCTTTTCAATTGCCTATGACAATACAGGTGACACTCGATACATGCCATGTGTTCCTGACATTATATCCTAATTGCAAACTGGTATAAATCAAAAGTAATTGTACTCTCTCAGTGGGTGTTGAGATGTGACTGTGCAGGCTCATATGTGAGCTGTGTGAAAGTCATGTGATCTGCATTTGAGTCAAAGCACATGGTACCAGCAATGGCATAAATATTAGCACAGTTGTGCAAACTGAATGCTGTTTATTCATTATAAATGGCATTAAAATGAAATGTGCAAATCGAATTGCATACAGTGAGTGTCGCCTGTATAGCAGTTTACCCTGGCCCCACCCTTCTCACTCTATCCTTGGACCTTCATTGTCAAGTACTCATCCTTGTTAAATATTAACCCTCTCTCAAACACTGTTTGGTTACAAGCTTACGCACACATGCTCCACCTCCCACCCCACTTCACTTGGGCTGTATCCATTAGCCAGAGCATTCATCTTGAACATCATTTTCTTATCCTTGTGAAACATCAACTCATATAAGTGAACAAGGAGTTCACCTTACAAGGAAACCTTTTGCTGAAGGATTGTCTGTGATTTTTTACTGCACTTTATTTGGCTATCATACCAAGGAAAATATAGCTAAGTGCCTTTTGCACTGGCAGACCAAAGCATCCAACCCGGGCTGTCCTGGGCAGGTATCAAGCCTGTGATCCTTGAATTACTAGTTGATCACTATACCAAATATTCTACCATGGCTTCTAGTTGGATGGATGAATGGAAATAGGGATAAATAAATAAAAAACATGACATTTATAATGTAACAGCCAAGTTACTTATCAAGGGAAATTGGATCATTCTTTTAGCCTTGTTCATACCTGTGTTAAGTAAATAGTGTAAAGTCAGCATGTTGTATTCATGTGAGTGTATCTCATGTGACCTCAACCAATGAATAGTCAATACATAAAGCACCAGTATAAACTATTTCAACCTGTCTGCAAAACCTGAGTAAACACAAACTATTTAAACCAGTCTGCACAATATGAGTAAATGCAAACTATTTAAACCAGTCTGCACAATATGAGTAAATGCAAACTATTTAAACCAGTCTGCACAATATGAGTAAACAAAAGATTTAGGTATAGGTATTTTCTATCCAGTGTCAACTCTACTGAGAATATAATTTGATTAAGAATAAATGAGTAGAGAACCTAAATAATCAATACACTTGTATAATTAAATGCTCAAAGTATACTTAAAGGTACCAGTTGGGGCTAATATTGATAAAAACACAAGAGGCAGTGGAAATTTCATCTAATATTGATTCCTTATTTCCTATAGAACTTTTGATGGTAAGGCATAAGTGAATTGACAAAATTAAATTATTTAGAAACAAATGAGAAAGTTGAATTATTTAAAGATAATGACTGATGCATGCCTAATGAAGAGGTTTTTAAGGATATCTGCAATTGTAAGATCAATGCTAACTGTTCACCTCATTATGACTTGATCATTATGACATGATCAATATGGTTTTTTGAACGCTATGACATGATCAACAGGGCATAATGATTATAAATTGATTAGTATGACATTATTAATATGGTATGATAATTATGACATGATCAATGACATAATCATTATAAACTGATCAGTATGGCATGATCAATATGGTATGATCATTATATGACCATATACATGATCATCATGATGTACTTCCTTCCTATACGTATCATAGTGGTATGAACTCTGATAGAGATTCAATGTAAACTGACGTGGTTGTGACAATTTTTTAAATTAAATAAGGAAAAACAAAAATGCTAATTCAATATTAATGAAGGCAATAAGAAATCTGATGAAAAAACATGATAAAGTCAATGCAAAGTATATGAGACTGGAAAATGATTATCAATTTACTACCTGTTTAAGTCAGCCATTTAGGTTTCTTGTAGAAAATTTATATGCCCTCAATAACCGTATCATACTAAGGAACTTCACCCACCAACATTTGCTTATCATATATACTCACTTATAAGAAGAGGCAAACTGCAAACAACAAATACCCTGACCCACCACAGCATAATGTGCCTGCATATCAGGATCTATGTTGTTTGTTCTACTGATTGCTCCAAACTGCTCAGACCAAGATCTGCTGGCACATAAAGGATAACAGGGCTCTGTGAGTGTGGGCAAAAGGGTTTGTTTGTGGACAGTGGACCCAACAGGACAACAGGACTCTGGGTATGGGCAGAAGGATAACAGGGTTCTGTAGGTATATGCAAAAGAAGTTGATTATGGAAAGCAATCCTATAACATAACAGGATAACAGGGTGCTGTGGGTATAGGTGAAAAGATTAGTTTGTGGACAGCCACCCCAACAGGACAAAAGGGTTCTGTGGATATTGGCAAACAAATTTTATGGTAACTAAAACTGTTTTATAAAAGTATGAAAAATCACCAGCTGCTATTCAGAAATGTGATCCTTAATAATGTAACAATAACAAACTTCTGGAGCTTTAAAAGTTGATCTTTTTGCCATGTATATGATCCATGAACTGGAACAACTGTGAATCTCCTTGCAATTACCTGTGATCAACTACTGTGTACATTTTTTGGTTTGGTTTTATCGGTTTAATGCCATTTTTCAGCACATGATAGGCTATATATGGTGATTGTTACATCTGGTGAAGAAAGAACCCAGAAAATTCCTGGGAAGAACCAGAGACCCATGGAAAGCTACTGGCAAGCTTTCTCACATACCTACCTTGGCCAAGTTGAGAAATGAAACTACATGGACAGAGGTGATCTGACACTGATCTGTAAAGGCAAGTGCCTTAGAACACTCAGCTTTCTGGTGTCATGTTAAACGGTCAGCAAAAACGGTTTTAAATGTAGTCAGCAATTTCTATTGCATAACATAAGTTATTATTACAATAAATTGATTGATACATATTGTGTATTTTGAAAAATAAATGATCTTAGAGATACATCATTTTCATATCATCGACCTATGATCTCACCAAAAGAAAATGACATTACCAGTTCATGTAATTAAAATGGATTGTATGAAACTGCAATCAAGTTAAAATCGAGATCTCTGACATAGGTGGTGCTCAATAGTGTCATAATTTTACATAGGGTTAAATTTGTAAAGAAAACAAAATTCCCAGGTTGTCCTCACTGGTTATACTGGCTATTTAAGAGTGACGTTGTATATATTTGGTATTGTTAAAAGAACTTTTAATTCCCTTTATTTTGGTGTATGATTGATGGGTGTGATTTCAGCTATAGACTATGCAGCTTGGGACCACTTCAGTGGCCTAAGTGGTTAGAACAGCCACTCTTGATGTGGGAGGTCATAGGTTCGAACCCCCGCCAAGTCATACCAAAGATATATAATAATGATATTAGCAGCTGCCTTGTTTGGCACTCTGCATTAAGAGGTTAGTGCTAAGGACTAGTCAGCCTGGTGTCAGGATAATGTGACTGAGTGGGACATTACGCTACATGTCTGTGACATGATGCGCCAACCCTAGACAGCACTATCAACTGCCACACTGCAGACATCATAGCAATATGACCAGAAAATTGTTAAAGCTATGTTAAAATTCCAAATCACACATCCAGTATACAGCTTGGTCCTACTTCAAATGTTCATCTATCAAAACACTGATAGCAATGATGGGTTATTTTCATTTCCAAGGGCTTCAGAGGTAAATTGTAAAAAGAGAGCTGATAACTTTTTTTTACATTGTATATATTTGGTAATAAATTCATTGAACTTTCAGAATCTGGTATTGTCTAGTCTGGCAAAATTAATTTTCCCTATTTTAAAAAAATGCTTAAGACAGTGAACTTTAGACTAATTCAGGTAGATTTTTCAAGCAGGTGGAAGCAGTCATTTTGGTTAGCTGTGTGCTTAAAGCAGGTACAATTTCTGTATTACAACATACAAGGAAATTTTAGCCACCAGTATATGAAAGTAACACAGAGGTATACTATGCCAAAATTCTCTCCACTGTGCATGTTCCAAAGAGAAAGAACATCCCCCTTGCACATCACCTATCACTCTCTCAGAAGTTTATAATATCTGTAGAGAACATCCATAAAAACCACAGAGGTATCAAAACCATTTACATGTAATTTAAGTTTTATTGTATGGCTGAAACATTTAAGTCACTATTGTAGTATCAAAACAGTCCTTTTGAATAATTCTCTTTTTTTCCCACACAGAACAGTTTTCATTAGTAGCAAATTTCCACACAAGCCCAGCCCCTCCCCATATGATAAAAAAGGAGCTATTTTACAAGTGCACACTGCATTTTCTCAACATCGCAACCAATGTTGTGCTGAAAGACAAGAACATGAAACTTGCAACAATTATTCATTAGATGTCACCAATAAATTTTACAGTTTGAAAAAAACTGGAACAGATCAACAGGTTCATGGAGGTCAAAATATTTGCTTATTCTTCTAACACTAGTATATGGAAGAACAAGAATCTGCTTTGTCATCATTTCCTTCTTAATTTTATTATCAATGGATGAAAAGAAACATTTTCACAATATATTTCTTTATTTGGGTTATAGAGTACACAGCTTGGCCTTATTTCAGACGTTCGCCTATCAAATAACTGCAAACTGCGCTTGGTTGTTTTCACTTCTTGGACTTGGAGGTAAATTATATAAAAAAAAGAACCAATAATTTTTTTTTTAAATTTTATATATTTTGTACTTCATTCATTGCACTTTCTTAAAAGGTACTGTCTAGTCCAGCAAAATTTCTTCTTATTTTAATAACTGCTTAAGATAGTGTACTTTGCATTAAATCTGGCTGATTTTCAAGCACATGGGAGCAGTCATTTTAGTTAGCTGTGTGCTTTGAGATGGTACATGTTCCATATTACAAAGAAATTTCAGCCACAGTACACAAATTTAACACAGAAGTATGCCAACTTTCTCTCCAGTGTGCATATTGCAAATACAAACAACCTCACCTTTCACCATTCAATCTCTCAGAAGTTCATAGTATCTGTAGAATGCCCCATTAACAGGAATTTAACAGACACCAATCTGATTCTCTGATGACCTTTTCAATTTGCCAATCAAATTACAACATTCTTATTACGAAAATGAAACCTCATTTGGAACATATCATTTCTAATGAAATTATATAAATATAACATATACTCACAAGTTTATGTGCACAATATCACAGAAGATAAAGCAAGAATATTGTGAAATGTACATTATATTCCTATCCAATATATGATTCCATGTACATCGGGTATTTCCAATTTGTGTAATTCAGAAATTATTTCCCTTTCCTAAAAGGGCAGCACCTTAAGACATTTCATAAAACATGAATTACCTTTTCTTGTTCTGCAATCCCTAACTAGTAAATCATGTATTAGCATAGATGATTATGTACCTCAAGGAAGTACAAATGTGAAAGCAAGGAAAGTCACAGTAAAATCGCAAAGAACTCTGCTGAAATCGGCCATACAGATCAAGCAGAGATACTGCTGTATTTTAATAATAATAATAATAATAATAATAATAATAAGATTAAATACATTCAAAATTTCAATGGACTAACAGGTATATGTCTCAACCAAAATGATCAGGCATAAAATTTAAAGCCTTATTGATGCTCTCTCGTGTCTTTTGATGAATTCTGTGATCAACTTAAGTGACATCCATTAATTCTTCCATTCATTCATTGTTCCATCCATCAATCTGTCTGCTCGTAGTTAGGTATAAATAAGGTGATCATCAATGCAATGAAACCTTATAGAATTTTCTCCATTCCCTGTGGAAACAGACTTGAAGAATACAACTACAGATAATACCAATGGGTGACAATAGAAACTCCACCAGAAAAACTTAATTTTAATGTTTCCTTCTATCTCTACACATGTATGTATGTATGTATGTATGTGGGGCCCCAAGTGGCCTAGTGGTCTAAAGCGCTCTCCGTTACGGATCACTGCCATCTCACCTCTGTCTGCGTAGGTTCGAGTCTCAGATTCGGCCAATGTGAGTATGTGAGAAAGCTTGCCAGTAGCTTCTCGAGGGTCAGTGGTTCATTCCGGGGATTTCCCGGGTTCTTCCTTGACCATTAATACTGGCCGCCATGTATAGCCTATGGCGTTAAACCCTACAACAACAACAACAATGTATGTATGTATGTATGTATGTATGTATGCATGCACGTACATACATACATACATATGTATGTATACATGAACAAATGTATACATGTATATATCAGAGATCCTGTAATTTCAATGCCTCTTGCTGGAAATTATTTCCCAAATAATTAACATGGAAGTCATATATTTCTGAAACTCAATATAAACACATTAAAAGGTGATATAACAAGTTGTGACAATAAGGGAACATTGACATACCTAATTATTAAATTATCGGAAAATATGTCATTTTTGGTTCTGACTTTGCTACTGCATTAGTGCTAGTCTTTTTATCCTTCCATGATTAACAGGTTTCCTCTCAATTTACAAAAAAAATTCTTACAAAAAACTATACAACAGACTTTATCCAACAAGTGTTTTATTCCACTGTTACATTTTTTAAAGTAATTATTATTTAACAGTAAGCTTACTTATTACCTTGAAAATATGTAAAACCTATTTAACAGGATTGTAAAGTCAGATGTAGAAGTTTTATTTCATTAAGTACCCAAATAAGTCTTGGTGGATAGTAATAAAAGTAAGCTGTTGCTGATAGGATCATTATTTCTTAATTCGAACCCATCATCTCCTATATTGTTCTACCAGGGCTGCATATGCACATAAATTACATAAAATTTAACAAATTTGAGCACTCGTAAAGCAGTGATGCATGATAATTACCACAAGTTAGTCTGAAGTCATGCATATAAAAATGCACTAATATGCACAGTATAAAACTTTTTAATTTAACTGCTAATATACATATACACTGAATAAATAAGAATCTAAAAACAATTAAAAGAAAGGATACTTATTGGATCAAAATACATCTGTCCATTTCAAAGTAAGCGGATATAGGTTAATAAAAATGGATGCTTGGAAATCCTGGTAATTATTTATAAAAGTAACATATGTGCCTTAGTGGGGCTCAATAACTGATGCCCTATCCTCTCATTTGCACATGCATTAATATTGATCCATCTCCTGATGGAGAAATACCATAGTAAACTATAACCAAGCATGGCTGGGTGGAAAATCTCTGCTATTTGTCAATTTCAAGTAACTGGTGTCATGACTGTGCAAAGTGAATGGCAGAATGAAGAAAGTGTTGGCTGTAGTAAGTTTCATGCTGGAGAGAGGATTATAATTCGCAATATTAGATGAACCACAAACAAAAAAAAACAAAAAAATTACATAGTTTCAGAAAGGTTGATGTGGTATAAATGGTTAAAACACAATATCAAGATAGGAGTAGGCATCTTATGAGGATATTGATTTAGTGCAGCCTACCCCTGAAAAACAGAGTTCTTGAAATTATGAACAGTTCATAAAGTTTGTGAAATATTGTTGTACAGAACAATAAACATTCCTGAAATTGTTTTTTGGGGGGCTGTTCATGAACTTCAGTTCTTAAACAGTTCATGAATAACTTAAAGAACAAATGAAGGTACTTCAGTCAAGAACAATAATATATCTTAAGAGTTAAAGAACTGTTCTAGAATGAGTTCATGAACATATCAAGAACAGTTCATCTACTAAAATTATTTAATAATTCACACACAAAAATCATGAATAGTTCTTGAAAGAATTCAGGAACATTCAAGAACAGTTAAAGAACTAAAAGAATGGCAGTTGAAATTCATGAAAAAAATTTGAGTCTGTGTGTGTGATTTGGACTTTAAATGTAGCTTTAACAGTTTTTCAGTCATATTGCTATGATGTCTGCAGTGTGGCAGTCTATTGTGATGTCTAGCACTGGGGCATCATGCCACAGACATGTAGGATCATGTTCCACCCTGTCACATTATCCTGACACCAAGCTGACCAGTCCTAACACAAACCATTTAAAGCTGAACACCAAGCAATGCAGCTGCTATTACTATTTTTTTAAGTCTTTGGTATGACTCGGCCAGAGTTTGAACCCACGACCTCCTGCAAAGGTAAAAACTTCTCAAATAATTATGATAATAGTTGGAAACAAAATAAGAATAGTTTAACAACACACAAGTTGCTTTGAAATAACTGAAAACTAATACAAATGTATGTTCATCTGATTTTGAATGCAGCATGATTCAAGGAAAAAAACAATTTCTGTCATAACTTTACCTTTGAGCCGAAGCTCAGTCCCTGTTTTCAATCTTATTTAAAATGAAACAAGGCAGTTGTTAAGCCAGAGAATATCTGGACAAACTTTAAATGCATAACTTCAGAAATTATTGTTTTGGATGAATTGGGGTAAAAAGGTAAATGAAGGTATGACTGATCAATAAAATGGACATAAATTTAATGGTACCAGGGGTTGATCATATTCATATTTCAACCATCGATATAAATAAATTCAGCACTTACTAAGATTGTGAACTTCATGCAAATGAAGTACGATATTTTGTTCTGATGCCAAGCATCTCTTGCAAATCAAGCATTCCTATTTTCCTTCTAATGTTCTTTTTATTTGTTTTGCTGCTGGAGCATAGCTTCAACAGCCATGCCATATTTTGCTATCTTAATTTGTGCTTGAAACTTTGGCAATTTAATGTTCACTAGTTGTTCATGAAATGTTCATGTGCATTGTATGGCTGGTTCCTGAAAAGTGCTCTAGAACAATTCATGGATGATTCAATAATTGTGGTTAACAGAATGAAGAAGGAAGAAAGAGAGAAGGATATTTAAGTGTCAGGTACATAATGAACAATAACAATTTTATACACTTCCCTTTTAATGGTGACAAAAGAGATACCCCCTTTTAAATAAAATCCAGGAGCATCTCTACATGTCCAGACACACTGTGACACAAATTAGACTGTTGTGAGGGACTGTTGTAATGTCTACAGTAAAGAACTCAGAGGCAATTGTTAAATTACAGGTTCTTTTCTGACAAGTCCAGGACACAAGCCTGCATCTTTCTTTTTTCTTCTTCTTGTTTTAAATATTAAACAACTGGAAAAACATGATGACCAAAACAAGTTTAGTCAGATCTAAATGAATGTCCAGTTAAAAAAAACAATGTGTAAATTGGAACTGGTCATCATCATCACTGAATTAAGCTTAGTTGACAACATCTTTATTGACTGTCTGACAAAAAAGATGATCAGTAAAGTAGCTCCAGTAACTCTTGAATTTTAAGTCACTAAATTGTTTCTTTGGCAGTATAATGGATCACTAAATTGTTTATTTGGCAGTTTAATGGATCCCTAAATTGTTTATTTGGCAGTTTAATGGATCACTAAATTGTTTATTTGGCAGTTTAATGGATCACTAAATCGTTTATTTGGCAGTTTAATGGATCACTAAATTGTTTATCTGGCAGTTTAATGTATCAAAGGCAATTTGATTCAATGATATTGGAAAATTCCTATGACTGATATCTGGATGCTTCAAGTAAGCACCTGTCAAAACCTTTAATTTATTGGACATGTCCAGCAAGAGAATGTGTGTGTGTGTGTGTGTGTCTGTGTGTGTGCCCAGTTATACAATTGATACTCTTTGATCTTAACTCTGTGCATCAAGATTATTTATCTAAAGCATACACACACACAAACACACACACACACACATATATCTTCCATGCTGGAACACCTCATTAATCTTGTTTAGCTGGGGATCTTTATCTGAACTCAAATTTAGTATCAAATACTTTAAATTTTGGTTCTTCCACTGTTCTAATTAATAGTAATTTGCTAATGTTTCATTACTTGAGACTTATTACCGTTTATAAAGTGTTTATATTAAATAACATGTTCATGATCAAACTTTAAATTTCTTCCATTTCTGACATATCTTGATTTACCTTGTTTTAAAACAATGGTGTCAGAATAAATCCTGTGCCTATCGATTTCATTGAAACTTTGCAGCAATATTTCCAATACATTTGTCTCATCACATATAGAAGCTCTTTCTATTCTGACAAACATATCTCCCCTGATAAGACTCAGTTCAGTTATCATATATGCAATCACTATCTATATTCAGAATAATTTTAACATACGATTCATTTGGATTTGTACACTTGGTAATGTTCAATAATGGGAAACATTTGTAAAGACTATATAGGAAAATAATTTTGTACAGAATCCATGTAATACTTTCTGGTAGTGTGGACTAAATACAATGCTACTAGTGGGAAAGGAGCATAACTTAGTTTGGGAAAATTGGTATAGTATCTTACTAAACAATATTAGGGGTGAAGCAATACACACAGCGATATGATTCACAATACACAGACTATGATACAATATATTATGATAACAACTTGATGGACTTTTCATCTTTCAAAGGTCTGTCAGTGGTAGGGTGGTGATATTTTACATGTGTTGACATCTTGGTTGTATTTCCAGTAAGCAGATTGCAGAAAGACATGGACTTGTTATCTGTTCATATGCTGCTATTCTCATCCTTGACAACAAAAAATATTTCCAGCAGACTACCTGTTAGTTGTCAGTGATTTTAATTTAGGCCATTTCAAGATGCTTCATTTGGAGGACACTTTTTGGTCATCACACCCTTCGTTTTGCACTGTATGAATGCTTTAAAACATGTCTTCATGCAAAGAAAATCTTATCTAGAACAAGTCCAAATGTGGGAGTGAAGATGACTATTGACCAATTCCATCACTAACTGCAAGACAACTGCTGCGGCCACAGGCACTTATTTCTTTCAGTGAAAAAAGAAATCATTGTCAACACCCACTTGCCTTCTAGAAATTAACAAGGTGACTATAACTCAGTCAGTAATTCAGTGGCATCACTAGAGGGGTGTGGGGGCTGTGGAGGGTGCGGGCTGCACTGAGTGACACCATCAGAGGACGTGACACCAAAATGACTGTCAATAAAATATCTGATTTTTGTGTGAGAAGGAGGACAATGACACCTTGAGTAACCACACATGACTATCTATAAAAAAAAATATGTTTGTGCTGGAAGGGGATCCATGTGGGTGATGCTTCGAATTACCGCACATGACTGTCTAATAAAAATGTAGAATTTCTGTGCAGGAAGGAGGTCCATGGCGGTGACACCATGAGTTACCGCACTGGGTGACACCAACCCTAGTGATGCCACTGCAGTAATTACATGTATTAACTTAAACGGAGACATTCCACACTCATTCCTCAAGTGTTACTTACGTATTTTACAGATCATATAAAAGCCATTTTTTTGCAAAGCTTATCTGTTGCTTTGGATCAATTTGAATCTTGATTTGATGCAATCTTCCAGTGTGTCATTCAGTGAATAAACTACAAATAGTTCTTGTGATTAGTGTTTTACCCTGAACTTGAACAACAATAATCACCATTCATAAATGAATGTAACATATTTCTCTGCATGACACACCAGAAGTGTAGCCTTCAAATTCAATCCAGTACTAGACAAGATACAAAACATCAGAGAAGCTTAGCGTAAAAGTGGTTAATAAGTAATCAGCAAAGTATGTAAATCATCACGAGGAACAATCATGGAATGTCTTCTTTACAATGACATCTTATCAGTGGCTGAACATGTGAAGAGGATAAATAATTAGCATGGAATGGGGGGGGGCGATATTTTAAATCATGTGAATTGTGTTAATTTGTAGAAGTGGTTGTTGCCAATATATTTTTTAATCTGACAAAAATGAGCGTATATGCCTGCAACATTTGTCTCAGATGAATCCTCAACTTAAAGAATAGAAAGGCAAACAACTAATAATTATTCATGAGTGCTGAATATTTATGTACATTTTATAGGGTAAGTATCATTTGTATGGATTTTTCACTTCTTGTATTGCTATGGGTATTGATATGGAAAAAGTATTGATGCATCAATACACTGATTACTAACTGTTTCACACATTCAATATATGCATGTAGCTGAAAAAGCATTCTTCAAATTGTTAAAATGATTCTAAGAAGTAGTTGTCAATCAACATACACGATCAGGTATTGGCATAAAAATACTATTTTCAATGTTTTTTTACTTTAGATGTTTACTCTTTGACAGACTGGGACCTTATTCTAATCTTGAGTCACAGTGACCTTGACCTGTTTAACATTTAGACCTTACATTATTTTCTCATTTTGCCTCCCTTACAATTCAACAACAAAACTTGCTTGAAGTAAGTAATGCAAGATTCCATTCAGTCATGTGGAAACCATCAATTTTTATACAAGTCACAGTAACCATAACCTCTGACCTTTTAATCCAAAAATAACAGATGTCTTTCTTGTCTCTAGTACAAACCTGTATGTCAACAAACCTGTATGTCAATGTAGTCATGTGGGTACATTTACAAACCTTAAGTAATAATAATTGCTGTTCTAAAATTTAATACTAATACAGTTTAAGAAAAATCCACTCATTCCTGGTTGTTGAATGTTCTACACCAGCTGGCAGCTAGATACATAACTGGGTCAAGACAGTAACACATAATGCAAAGCATGATGAATGTTTTCCAACATGTGGCACTTTCATTGTCACATCACAGTGCATGATATTCAATTCAGCTTATACTGGAAAACACCTCTTGCCTGACCTCATCCAAAAATGGCCATGTACTTTAACACTGATTTTGATGTATGCATTTCTCAACACATTTATATTATGATCTTCCAAACAATATTGATTGACAAGGAATGAAATAAACTTAATAATTGCCATTTAAAGGCATGTGTAAAAAATTCTAAGAAATTACACACAAACAATTGGTATTACTAGTTTAACTTGTACTTTAGTAAGTGTATATGTTGTAGAACTAAAGTTACTGAAGGAATTCATTTTCTTTCCTCAGTCAGTGTGACATGACCTTTGACCTATTGACCTCAAAGTTTACAAGTGTTTTTCTTTCCTCAAGAACAAGTACAGTATGAGGCTTGGCTAAAATATGTATTTGTAAAACTAAAGATTTTGGCCTGAGACAATATTTTCAATCACTGTTCCATGACTTTTTTATCTATTGAACCCCAAACCAATAGTACCATTTCTTGTCTCAAGTGCAAGCCATCCCCACCAGTTAGAAAAAGTGGATGGGATAAAACTAAATGTGGAGAAGTGGGATGGTAACAGATAGATGTAATGTCCTGCCCCATTTTGACACAGCATCATAAGCTCCCAGTTCTTGAGAGAATGCATCTCTCAGTGATACCCATCTTTGCTAGCCAAGGTTCTGATAACCCTATCTATACCCTGGTGGATTGAACAGCTATACTGATGCTTTCTCCTAGTGACATCTATTGGATTTCATGTAATGCCTCCCTTAGTAAGTTATGCCACCTAACCAATAGCTTTGTGCATTGTACATTGTCCAAAAATGGTGGAGGCAACTGACCTAAAAAGGATACTTTGTAAGTTTAACATCAAATTCAAAGAACTTAGTTTTGGATTGGATGCGGTGGCCTGCCACTGCATCCAATGAAATTCACAGACCTGAATCACAGAAATGTCTGTTCGATATGCCAAAGTGTAGATAGGGTTATCGGAATAATGGCTAGCAAAGATGTGTGATGTCATGACCACAGCATTTGTTTACACTGGTCAATTCCAATTCATATAGACAGAATTCTGTTTTGAAATTTCTATCATTGTCAGTTGTGAATTGTAACGACGACACGTCATAAAAAATGTCACTAATTCTCTTTTTTCCAATCATCCTAAATAAAAATCCATGCTGACTTTTCTGATGTGGCAAATAAACTTCATGCATCAATAGGTATCAAGTCAGCTACTCAAAAAGATGATAGCAACATGACTCCCAGCAGATAAATGCATCAATAATACTGTTTAGAATTCTATCAAGCATAATAAAGTGTCATGTGGAGTTGTCATAAGTGACATTATAGGTGTTATTTTGGTATTTTAATGTGTGCATATTTACAAGAAACAACTATTTTATTATATATTTCATAATTAAATCAGCATCCTCTACATTTAGTTTTATTATATAAAAGTATTAGGATTTCTATCTGATAACAAATAAACAATTTTACTTCAACAGTAAAAGAATCTTCATATTTAACTTATTTTGACCTATCTTCTGAATTTGTAAATAATAGGAAGAATGAGAATAATTTTTTATATAAACTTGTTTTTTTATGTACTGTTGCTCTGAGATTTATTATCCTAGACTTCTTTCATCTCTCTCATTTCTTTATATGTATGTACATCACCTATCTTGACCTTTTCCAAAACTCTTGCTTGCATGCTCATTAATTATGTATGTACATAATGCAAATGAATTTGTAAACTGAAAATCTTGTTTCCAGTCCTTATGCCGCCTCGGATGCGGGTGGTCGTGGATTCTATCCCCGGCCGAGTCATACCAGAGACTTACAAAAATGGTACTAACAGCTGCCTCGCTTGGCATTCAGCATTAAGAGGTTAGTGTTAGGACTGGTCAGCCTGGTGTCAGGATAATGTGACTGGGTGGGACATCATGTGTCTGCGGCATGATGCCCCAGTGCTAGACATCACTATAAACTGCCACACTGCAGACATCGTAGCGATATCACTGAAAAATTGTTGAAGCTACGTTAAAAATCAAAATCACATCCAATCCTTATGCTCTGTATTTATACTTACAGTGTTTAGGGCAATAAAACGTGTAAACTAAACCATTATTATCCCTAAATAGATCTATAGGTGTGTCACTGGCAGTGGACTATTGTGAAGTGCGTCAAAAAAAAAGTGACATAACGGATGAACATTCCGATAAGTAGGTAGTCTGGATGAAAGAATGCCAAGAAAAGTATGAAGGAATATATCATTGTGATTTGATGTGAATTCTTTGCTAAAATAACTAACGTTTCCAACGAAATGTGAGGTATCACTCAGAAAGGAGTATATTTTTAAAATGCTAAAGTACGTCAAAATTGACACTCATGTGGCAGATGAATATATGAATGGACACCACAACCAGTGGCGTACTAAAGGTAAATGGCACCTGGGGCGGCGATGAAGGCCCAAAGGGGTTTTGGCACCCAAGACCTCTGGCACCCTCAGGTTTTGCGCCCCTAGACGTCTGGCGCCCGGGGCAACCGCCCCGTCCGATCCCGTTATGTTACTGATCACAATAATTAACCTCTTAACACTTGCCTTTTTTGACAATATGATGAATGTTCATTTTTTTCACATCAGGTGAAATGAATGAAAGGTGTAAATCACTACCCGACAGTACTACTAGTACTTTTATGGCATGCAAACTGCGTGGATTTAATTCAACTGGTCAAAAGTAAAATTGACACAGTTTAACCCGTGCGCAAACTACTGGGTACTGTGTAAGGGCGTACTAATATTTATCAAAATATACTGTTTGTAAAGGATAAAATATGACGGAAAATAATCGTGTTGAAAACTTGACTTATGATTTACCTGAATATTCCCACAAAGATATCTTTCTTCTGCTGTAAAACCACCTTCAGCGGCTTTACGCGCCGAGGGACAAGGGTCACGAACAAAACAAGGGACGTAGCCTTTGTAAAGCAAGATCTCAAAATATTACCATTCTAGATATAGTTACCTCTCTTACTCAAGCAAGTTAAGGTTACGTAATGTCTCTCGCTCGCACCACGCAGGAATCTGGTTAACTACAATTAAATAGTGATTGTTGTTTACAAATTTAATGCTCACATAGTTTAACCAAATTCAAGAAACATACCGAGCGGTGTACCTCTTGCAGCAGAGTATAAAGTTGATTACCAGGCCATGTCCGCATTAATGGTAAAGAAAGGGCATCGCAGGCTGCTACAATGGCCCATCTCTACAACCATCTGATATTAAAATATACACTGACTTTAAACCTGATATTTTTATTTTATTTAGTAAGTGGATGGCATCATGGAACGACGCTGTCATTAACAAGCTCCATGTTATCATACCTACCTTAGGCAAATTGATTCCTTCATACAGAACCATCTATAAGGAAGAAGTAGTCATTGCAAAGAATTAGAACTGGTCATACTGATGTAGCCCACTTCTACATATTAAAGGGTGAATATCGCCTAAGTGCCTTTCTTCGAATGAACCATTCACAGTGAAAAACTTTATAATAGATTATTTCGATCTGCAAAATACACGCGTGGATCGTTACTACATTATTCAACATATGAAGGAACTTTTGATACCGTAAATGTATCTTGTATTTTAAATTTCTTGAAAGAAGTCAACATTTATTACAAAATATAGCTTGTCCACAACCTATTTCCTTTTAGTATTTTTAACTAACACGTGAACTATCTACCCTTGGTACCATTTGGGACAGGCCTGGCCCTAGGGCAAGGCGAACGAGGCAACCGCCTTAGGCCCTGCGCTTTCAGGAAATCAACTCCGCAATGCGATTTTTTGCTTGGGGGCCCCGCTCATCGCTTGCTGCCTTGGGCCCCGCACATCCTAGGGCTGGGCCTGATTTGGGAGCCTTTATGTATTGTGCGAGCTTACTCATCACTGTTTTTGCACTTTTAACACTCTATGGTGATAAACCTCTTTTAGGTACCTATTCCAAATTAGTATTCTATTTTAAATGTAGTAAAATACCTTTCTTCAAAATGATCGTTGCATTAATCGCAACTATTGAGTTTTAGACTCTTCGGCTATCATGAAGTTAATCGAGATTTAAATAGCTGTATTATTTTCTAAAATGCAGAAATTATACAAATGTATGAAGTTGGTTAGCTCGGAGGAAACGTGTAATCTTGAATGTATTTCTTTTATATATATATATATATATATATATATATATATATATATATATATATATATATAATTTAAATAAAGTTCGTTTGTTTCAGAATCAGAAAGAGCCTGTCTCTCATTGCAGTGATCCCGTACCTCATTCCCCAAGATGTAGCCTTTCTTCTCTATCTCTCTAACCATGGGCAAAGACATCTCTTAACTTATGAGTAATTCCTTCTCATAGCAAGAAATGAGAAGAAGGTTACGATATACAAAAATCTTGTCATAACAGATATATGAGGATCCAAATAAAGCGAATAATTGTCATTTAAAGATGTGTGTAATAAAATTATACAAAAATGACACTTCCTTCTGAAATAGTCGGTTCCGAACGCCAAGATGACCTGTGCGATTTTTACTATAGTCTCTCAGACTCTTGAGTACGTGTCTTCATGGGATCTTCTCACATACCTACGTTGGATGAGTGCTGAGACTGAGATGTCAATGATCTGATATGGCGAGCGCCTTAGACCACTCGGCAACCCGGGATCCCCAAATGTGAATAACTTTGTGGTCAGACTAGGATAATTTAAAAATCATCAACCTACATTGGAATTCTTCCTTATGGAATGTAGTTGTCGTCTAATGTGTAAAATCTTTGGGTTTTTTTGGTCCACCCCCACCCCCAAGAAAAACATTGTCACCCAGCTAGAACCATAAGATTATAATTTACAATGAGAAATTAATATAAATACACAGGCAAGAAGAAAATACACTTGACTCTTTACCTCTAGTATTCATGGCTTTGAATGCCATACTGTTTTGGGGACTTAGTTGACCTAAAAACAAGTGTATGTTGCAAATACATACATACATACATACATACATACATACATAGACTACTTGGCGATTGACTCTTCCACATGAGGTATTTGACGCGGCCATACAGACACCCACACCCCCAAGCATTAACTGCATACAATTTCTCACGTAGAATTTGATGTTCCAGAGTATACATCGACACGAATCATCATTGGCAACTACTATTGTTTGCATTAGCAACATTATCTGATGAATCACTACAATTCTGTCTTTATTAAGAAAGGAAAATGAATAAATATCCAGCTATAAGGAAACTATATGCCCACCTCCACCCACGCACAACTCTTAAAACTTCATTGGTGCCTTAAAAGCTTCGAGTCAAAAGATTGTCCATAAGATACCAAGTATACATTTTTATTCTCGGGTAGTATGCAAACGTTGTATATCATGCATCAGCTGTTCTGCTAGTTTTGTTTTCTGTGGCACAATGGTCCCAAACCACAGGAAACAAATTGCATTTTTTGCTTAAAAAGAAGGTCTTTAACAACATCAATATACAGGTCAGTTGAAGTCTATGCGCATATATTATCCTATTTCTTTGGAAGTTTTTCGGCTTTCTGCTATATCGAGAAATCAGCGAAATTTTAAACTACCTATAGTATGTATGTCTAGTCTTGAGGAATTTATGCTTGTGCATATGTCAAATCCTGACTAATATACATTTGTGCAAAGATGAATAATCCCGAGGAATGTACACTTGCACATGTATGTTTAATCCCTAGAAATATAAACTTGTGTATGTATGTGGATACTAGATTTGATTTCTTTTCATTCACTTCAGTCATAGTGGTTTTGTATAAAAAATAATACATTTTTGTACGAACTTAAATTCGTTGATTGGAAAAGGGACTATATCATCATGACAGATCGATCTCAGGTTCTCTGGCAGAAAGAAGGTTGGCACGACATATGGACTCTTTTATGAAGCTGTCAAAATGCATTTTATTTTTAAAATGAGAAACTTAATTTCATGTTTCATGAACATTGTTAGTCATTACGACTTCAGAAGCAGGTGTTCTGAATAAATTATACGAAAGACATTTTTTCTCCAAACAAATCAGACCGAGTTCTTTCGGAATTTTATTTTTATTAGTTTAATAATAATATCCAAGATCGAAATCTTGGATTAGGATAGTAATAACCAAATAATGTAAAATGATTCACAGTTCACAGACAGTGGGAACTCTGTTTTAGTTATTATTGGGGGGGGGGGGGGGCCACAATTTTTTACCAATTATATTTGGGAGGGGGGCGGTCCCAGCGTTTAGTTGTGCGGAGGGAGGTGTTTCTTCCTAAGTCACTATCTAAAATAAAAGTTTTCCGGGTACACTAGAGAAATTACCTGATAAAACAACGATACTACTGAGATTTTTACTCGTTTCAATCATGAATATGACCATCCACCATCCGTAAGTAAAGGATCGTTACTATGGTATGCATGCGTAACGGTTGCATTAGCTACACCTGAAAAAGAAATAAAGGTTAACGAATATGTTAATTATGTCGCTACTACAACGCACTGACTGCAGTAATGTGATGAACAGTGTAAGTTTACCAACACCACCCTTTAAATTTGTAATCTGAGAGAGTGTTTTAAATTATCATTTCTTCCTGCATTTTTCAACAGTGAAACGTTTTCAAACCCACGACTGGACTTTTCACACAGTTTATAGCAATACAGATAAATAAATATATTGCGCTTGATAGACCGATATTGAATTTCACTGAGATAAGACCAATCCAGTTATGGAAAAAAAAAAAAGAAACCGAACATGACAACTGGAACGTGATTTTAGGTTCATTCACTTCAATATAATAGACACATTCTCATCCGCATATCAAGTCTATGCGCTTTTTATCAGCAAATAAGTTAAATTCTACGACTCTATTGAAAAAAAATTGACTTTACTGTTATCTAGCTTTTGTTTATTTTGTGTGATTGTCCATGATTGAAGACAGTGTTGGTGCGTACCTGTTTTATGTCTTGTTTTTAAGTTATGACTAGATGTTTGCTTGGGTTTGAGTTAAGGCCTAGCCTTAAAGGTCTACACGAGTGTAATACACATTATATATTAGAATGTTCATTTTTCGCTAAATAACTCAGAAATGTGCATTAAAATGCATATTATTACTTACAGAGAAGAAAATCAAGATAATGTGTGTATTGTCGATGTTTTACGGAAATAGCTCAGGAAATATTTGTATATGTTTATATAGTCTTACTTGCCGAGGTAGAGAAGTTGTGCGATCTCATCGACGGAGGGCGGGCATGTGGCTCCGGCGTCCAAATTCCGATGCATACAGGCGGTTGCAGGTGGGGCATAGGACACCGGCGGTTGGGGGTAGCTGGGATACATCTCTGTTAGGTCTCTCACGAGCTGCAGCAAGACTCTGGCGGCGGTCAACATCGAAGGTGGAACAGGTTTTTCTGGTCAGGGCTCGCCAGTGGCTTGTGTCCGAGGCAGTGAGCTCGAGCTGGTGGTGTTGAAGGTTTGTCCGTTTGATATGCGTCTTGAGATGTATTTGTACCTCTTGCGAGGGTGGCATTGGTTTCGGTTGCCCTGAGTTAGCTCGCCAAAGAACAGCTGCTTTGGGATTCTGTTTAGATCCATGCGGATGACATGGCCAGTCAAACGAAGATGGGCCTGGATTGGTCTGGCTTCGATGCTTGTTGTGTTGGCTCTATCAAGGACTTCCTGGTTGGTGATTCGGTCCTGCCTCTTGATCCGCATAATGAATCTCAGGGAGCGCTGGTGGAATTGTTTCAACTGACTGATATGCCTTCGGTAGACAGTCCACGTTTCACAGCCATACAAGAGACACGTGAGGACAACTACATTGTACACTTTCATCTTTGTTGACAGGCGTATGTCCTTGTGCTGCTAGACCTTGGAATGGAGACGTCCGAGTGATTCACTGGCTTTTTGGATCCTCGCAGTGATCAGTTTGTACAGGGAGCAATCACTGGATATTGTGCTGCCAAGGTATTTGAAACTGTCCACATTCTTCAGCTGCGTGTCGCCAATGGTGATGCAGGGTTGTGAAGGTACAGTGTTTGGGGAGGGCTGGAAGAGGACTTCTGTCTTTCCCAGGCTAATTGTGAGTCCAAATATTTTGGAGGCTTCAGAGAACCTGTCCACGATTGCCTGTAGGTGAGTCTCTTCATAAGCCATGAGGGCACAATCATCTGCAAAGGATGCTTTAGTGATAACTCTTTCTAGCGTCTTGGTTTTTTCAGCTATGCCACTTAGATCAAACACTGATCCATCCAGGCAATATCTAATGTAGATACCAAGGTCAATGTCACGGATGGCATAGAGCAGTACCTGTGTGAAGAAGATGTTGAAGAGTATCGGAGAGAGAGTACACAACCCTGCTTGACACCGCTAGATATGGGGGATTTCTCAGAGGTTCACGGTCTGAGAGAATCTCTCCAGTCATGTCATCGTGGAAGAGCCGGATGAAGTTGGTAAACTTCTAAGCTTCTTGAGTACTTCCCACAGTGCGTCTCTGTTGTCTGTATCGAAAGCCTTTATCAGGTCCACAAAAACGGCATACAGATTCATGTTCTACTCAATGCACTTCTCTTGCACTTGTCTCACTGCGAAGATCATGTCAAGGGTGCTGAGGTCTGGGTGCTTTGTTCTTTCTGGCAAGCAGATGTTCTGACACTGCCGCAATAAACCTGTTGAGAATGATGCGAGCAAGTGTTTTACCAGCTATGGAGAGCAAGGAGATGCCTATGTAGTTACTGCAGTCTGCACGTGTGCCTTTATTCTCCTCTTCCGTCCAGATGCTGATTATCCAGAGTCTGTTCACTGAGAACCTTGTACACCTCCGCTGGGATACCATCCTTTCCAGGTGCCCTGCCAGAGCTCATTTGTTTAATGGCCGTCCTCAACTCCTGTATCGTTGGCGGAACATCCATTTGGTCGTGCGTTGGTTGTTGAGGTATTTGGTCAAGAACAGATTGGCTGACCCACGAGGGCAGGTTAATGAGCTGACTAAAGTGTTCCTTCCATCTGTCGTTAATGCCAGCCTTGTCCTTTGTTAGTGTAATGCTATCTGCGGCAAGTAAGGGGGCAGAGCCAGACTTTGAAGGGCTGAAGATTGACTTGATGGCGTTATAGAACTCTTTGGAGTTGTTAGTGTCGGCATAGCGTTGCAATTCGTCAGCTTTTCTTTTCCACCAAAGGTCATGCATCTTGCGGATTTCTCTCCGAGCCTCAGCTTAATAGGATTTGAAGCGGTCTTTTTTGGGGATGAAGTTTGTGTCATTCTGCCAATCTATGAATGCTTTGTTCTTTCTGGCAAGCAGATCTTCGATGGTACCGTTGTTCTCGTCGAACCCGTCCTGATGGGTTCGCTTCTTGGGACCCAGAGTCACCAAAGCTGCTTCTCTTATCGTGTCCTTGCGCTTGTTTCATTTCTAGGTGTTTCCACGTATATGTCCGTTGGTGGACAGCTTGTCATCAAGGCTCTTCGGAACATTGAGCTCGGTGGAAGGCAGCTCAAGTTTGACAATGTTGAATGATATGCGCACAAGCTTAGGACGCCTTGGGTGATGTGGGACAATGCGTAGCTTTAGGGTAGTTCAGACAAGTCTGTGGTCTGTCCAGGATTCTGCTCCTTGCATGGCCTTGGTGATGAGGAAATCCTGGTCATCGCGCCGACATAGTTAAGAAGTGCCATTAGCGAGATCTGGTGTGCTTCCAGTTGTGCTTTTGTTTGTCATTCTGAACATTGAGTTTGTGGTTAGAATGTCAAATTATGTGCATTTACTGAGCATAAGCAGGCCGTTGTTGTTCATCTTGCCGACATCGTACTTTCCACGCAAACTTTTATGTCGTCCATAATCGCAGCCAACACGGGTGTTGAAGTTCCCCAGTAGTATGATCTTGTCGTCAGCTGGAGCTGCGTTAAGTACAGAGCTGAGGTCCTTATAGAACTAATCAATGGATTCCGCTGAGCTCGAGAGGGTAGTGGCGTAGGTGTTGAGGATTGTTGCGTGGCGTTTGTGGCTGATAGGTAGTCGCAGTTTCTTTAGAGTCTCATTGATACCAACAGGCAGGTCTGAAAGCTGCTTCAGAAGACTTGATTTGATAGCAAGGCCGACTCCGTGGATCATGCCCTCGTTTTGGGCTTTTACTTTCTAGTAGAAGTTGTAGCCGCTTGCTAGCCAAGTCAGAGAACCCTCCTCTGCGAATCTGGTTTCACTCAAGGCTGCAATATCGATATTGTAGTGTGAAAGCTCCTTAGCAACTAGGGCTGTTCTCCTGTGAGGTCTTGCTACGTTCTCTTTGTCCATGAGAGTACGGATGTTCCATGTTCCAATAATAAGTGTTTTTCTTTGATGGTTTCAACCGCAAATATGGATGATCTTGCCAGCCGGGTAATGCTGGCCAGATTATGAAGGGCATGCTATTTTTAAGCCACCGATTCTATGCCTCTTCCTATGCAGAGTGAGAAGCGCTGTCCTGAAAAGGTCTGCTCAGTCACCTTGGATGCTGACGAACTGCTCTGCCTCCCTGGGTACAAAGCACAGCGACCACGTGTCCAAGGGCCGCCTACGTGCAGGTCTCTGACTACAACTCCCAGTGGTCATCTCCGCTTATTATGTCGACAGTCGCCCATCGCCGTAGAACTTTTTATAGGTACAAGTAAGGAACGATGAGTGTGATGATGATAAATGATAGGTGCACACCATAACCTGTGCGTGAAGGTGATTAAATTGAAACAGCCTCTGCACATAGACAGCCTCACTCTCTCGGCCTTGGTAGTTGGAACTCAGTGGTACGAAGATTCGTCACGGCTGAGGACTACTAAGGTTGCATTGGATGGCCATGACGCCTTCAGTGCCTTGTCATGCCATACGCTCTCCACAAAGCGTTTGCAGATTCGCCTTCGTGGCCGTTGGATCACTCAGTTGATCTCTTCCGCCCAGTCTGTCGAAGCTGGCTTTGCATACAAGGATAGGCAAGCTCCTAAGTCACAAAGAGTTTGAGGTCCGTGTGCTACCCGCGATCCTTTTTAGATGGCCAGTCGATGCCGTTGCCCGTGGTATTGCCGCTGCGCATGCTACAGCTGTTTGGAGCCACAGGCGAGAGCTGTGCGCCTGGTGGGGATCAAAAGTGGACAAGCTACTCCCGAAGGAGCACGACGTGTCCCCCACCCACCCACCAGAGATACTACCCCTTCCAGAGCACCCCAAACATCACAACAATACGAAAAACACTCCGGAACTATTTGTGTACTTCCAGTGATAACAGGATTTCCGGAAGTAACGTACTGTCGGGAAGTCCCTCAAGTATAGCATTTGTGGTGATGGCTGAATATAGAGAAGATTCAAGCGAATTTACGGTAAATCTGTGATGCTCGTATTGGTCGTGTGAGTAAGGTGAACTCCTAGGACGTAATGAATCTTTAAGAAAATTCTGCTCGCTTAGGTTAGACAGAACCAATTTAAGCCTGAACGAGGCGAGAACGTGGACTAGGACCCTAAAGAGAGCATGGAGCATAATGAGGCTGAGTAGCGCTTGGGCTATTCATTCTGGTAATTATTACTATCATTATTATTATTATTATTATTATTATTATTATTATTATTATTATTATTATTATTATTCATAATGAAAAGAGAAGGGCACGAATTTGGGCGAAAGTTGGATGTCTTCAGAGCAAATTGTCATGTGGGCGTGGTTCATCAGTAACTAGTGGTGTTAGAAGTGAAACACTTAGACACAGACTGTGAGAGGTGTAGAAATAAATATTTTATGAACTTTATGACAAGTTTGTTCTTTTTAACTGTGATGAAATGCAGACCCCGAAAGTACTTTGGTGTGATTGTTTACTACCCTCTATATATTGTAAAATGTAAGAATTTTATTAAAAAGAAAACGTAATCATAGACTTGGTGTATCCAGATGTTCCGCAAGCATATATTTTCTCTGTGGGTCTTGGTGTATAATACTAGTGGCAAAGGAAGTATACATATTTAAGGGGAAACAAATCTTGATATATATAAATTTTTAACATGCAATAACTTCTTATAATTTTACCCGCAACGTTTGCTCTCGAACACAATAATGAATGATGGAATGTATTTACCATGTATATTGGTGTACCTGTGGAAATTGCTGTAGTAAATAAGTAGTCGATAAGTGTCGATGCTGTAAAGGTATTTAATTTTGAATAAGACTGAGGAGGTCAGGGTGGACTGTATTATTGATCATCCAAGATTTCATACAGTTTTCTTGGATGAATATGTACTGCAAGCAGCATACTGTATCTACATTCAAAAATATGGAAATTGCAAGGAAATCCTGTCCTAGTACACGCATACTTGTAGGACAAATATTTTTTTACAGTAGTTATGGTGCCACGATCATGGTCAATTTTGGAACAAGTGATTGCTTTATATGCTTAAAATTCCTTTTAATAAAATCTTTCCTTTATTAACAAAATGTATGAGTACTATCACTTTACTTGAGTGTGGAATTTTTATCCAAACCTTTCATTTTGATAATAGATCGTGCTAAACTCATTCATCCATTATCTTGGAAATTGTCATGAAAATTGTTTTAATCTTCTATATGTCATGTTTGCTCATCCACGTTCGTAAGTCGTGTATAAACTAAGGTATTATTATTGTAAGCCATGTTTGATGTCCGAACATGCCGCAGGCTAGAGTTAATCTCTTACACAAGTTTACCGTGACCAGAGAGACGATCCGACACTTGGATCGACATAGGCGTTAGATCGAGCGACTTTCCACCTAGGTGTTACAGCTTTGTCCAAGATCAGACCCAGGCATGTTCTACATCCGTCCCCACGTGGACAGACAACAAGAAGGACATTGTCCGCTAATTTGACTGGACCGAATCAAAGCGACATCCACTCGGAACTGTGTGATAAAAATTTCGACCTGAATTATAACTTCTAACTAGCAAGCAAAAATGTAGCTTTTCTGGGAAGATTGCTGAGCAAATAGGATTTCTGCGAGAAAGCCACTCGTAATTTGGCGGCAAAACTTAGAGAGGAGATTCTAAGGAAAGACAAAGTTTCGTAAAGAAAGCTTTTTGGGGGACAGAACTTCCGGTTCAGTGAGTCCCGAGTTTCATAGAGGGGAGACGGAAGTAAAACTAGAAGAGCAGTCAGAGTCGACAAGTCTAGTCGGTATAGAGTTGAGGAGGAGGAATAGGAGTCGAGGTGGAGAAAGTGTAGAAGGAGGGGGAGTAACGAGGAGTCCGCGGAGAGAAGGAATTTGGAGAAAGTCGGGAGGGAGAGGAAGAGGAATTGGAGGAATAGGAAAGAAGAATACACAGATGAGTAGAATATAAGGACAGGTGGAAAGCTATCTGACACTACAAATCAAATGATGCAATAGAATATCACAGGGTCGAGCGGAAGGAGAGTACTTGGGAAAGTTTAATCATTTAAATATTGAATTGTCATTAATTTATTAGTTGAATTTCACTTTTTTGTATATTCAATCATTTCACCGTCGGCATTGCTTACTGGTGGCTCGGAGCTTTACATCTATTTTTCACTAATTTAACTTCCAACCAAAATCGATCCTGGGTGGGACTTCTATAATAATTTAAATAAATATTGGAAGCATTCCACCCCACACCTACGACAGTGTCGGCATAACAAGTTCCCCGACACGCTACAGTGGGCGCTTCGTTCGGGATCTGAATTAGACATACATATTATATTTACGACCTAAAGTTTTATTTGTTAGGAAGTATTAGTGAACAGTTGTGAGATATTTTCTATGCTGTGTATTTTGAAGTTTGATTTTTCAACTTGTGTATGTTATATTTTTAAATTTGCATGCTTGGTAGATTTCAGTTACTTGCAGTAATTGTGAAGCAAGTATCGGGCAAAATATATTACCTGAGCGAAGTTATTTATTGTCAACAGGTAAGTATTGGGTTAAGAACGTGTAACACCTGTCCATTGTTCAGTACGTCGAGACAGGGAATCACTTACTGTTAATATCATCATAAAATGGCTACAGAAAGACAGATGATTAAAGAGTATCGCGCCATGGGCTCAGAAGATCTATGGTACGTGGGAGATCGCCTAGCAGCGTTCACAGAGGAGAGAATCAAAGAATGTAGGGCCGAAAAAGTAGCCGAAAGATAGTCACAGAAAGAGCTGGCCAGGATGACCGAAAAATCAGCCGAAAGAGAGCTGGAGCTGGCCAAGATAGCAGCGGTCAGAGAAACACAGAAAGAGCTGCAGCTGGCCAGGATATCAGCGAACGTGAAAGAAAGAGAGATCGCTCGTGCTCTCTAAATGCAGAAATTAAGGGTAGAAGCTAGGACCACAGATAGAGACGACTCCAGTAGGAGTTCTGGGGAAAGCTTACGACCGATTATCGACCACCGAATGGTACAGATAAGTACGCCACGGTTCAATGACAAGATAGAGTCCATTGACGATTGCCTCATGCAATTTGAGAAACTCGTGTGCGTTCATAAAATTCAGTACACGAACAGCGCGCGTGATTCGTTGCCAGTGGCTCTCATTGACCTCGATTCACCCTACGTGAAGGGGAAATTTAAGCTGCGTGCTTGGATGGACTATCACATGACGTCATACTGGGATGTCGTTATATGTTACCACAACCGAATCCCTAAATCTGCACACCGACACCGGTGAGTGCTGTGGAAACCTGGTCCAAGAACCGAAAGGCAGAATCAAGGCCGACGGATGTTACGCCGACACCGGTCAGTAACGTACATCCGGCCGAATTGAGGAAGCTTCAGCAGAAAGACGCAACTCTTGGGCAGTTACATAAACACGCTGCAGAAGGAACGATGAAAGAAACTCCGAATGGCGCGGTGAAGTTCGTATACAAGAATGGGATCTTATATCACCATGCCAGGAAAGGACACGAACACTTCATGCAAGTTGTCGTGCCAAAGGAGAAGCGTTGAAACTCACGCATGAGAGTCTATTGGGAGAACGCATGGGAATTACGAAGACGCATGACCGTCTTTTCAAGGAATTCTATTTGCCAGGGGTCCATGGAAATGTTAAGCGGTGCTGTCTCTCCTGTGACAAGCGTCAGATAATGGCACCGAAAACGGGTCATGGACCCGTCCCCTTGGGGAGTACACCCCGTATCACTGAACCATTTCGACGAATCGAGAAGGATTTGATTGGATCGATGAAACCCACGCTGGCACAAAGAAATTGGTAGAATTCAACGGTTGTAGACCACGCTGCACGCTCTCCATAGGTTGTCGTGTCGCGTACGGCAGTCGGAACTACTCCATATCGGAGAGGGAATGCCTCGGAATCGTGTTCGGGATATCACCGTTCGAGCGGTATTTATACGGGCGGAAGTTCGTATTGGAGACTGATCACCAGCCCCTCGCCTATCTCTCGCAGGCGAAATTGTTGAATGGACGCTTGATGCGATGGTCGCCGTTCTTACAGCAGTACCAGATGCAGATCAGATACGTGAAAGAAACCGGGAACGTAGGCGCTGATCTCATGAACAGGAGCGCTGAAATGGCATGGATCGCTCTGTAGATGACTAAATGTTGTGCTGGATATTCGTGTCCGTGCTTATCGTGTAGCGTCGTTATGATTTTGTTTCTTTTTTGCGTGCAGTAACGCACATTTGCATTTTGGAGCAATTTGGGGGAAACAAAATCCCGATTTTATTCTCAAGCGTGGGTGTGTGTGCCACGTTTGCTCAACCCCGTTCGTAAGTCGTTTATACACTAAAGAATTATTATTGAAAGCCATGTTTGATGTCTGAATCAGGTAATCTCTTACGCAAGGTTACTGTGACCAGGGATACGATCCGACACTTGGAGCGACTTCCCACCTATTTGTTACAGCTTTGTCCAAGTTCAGAGGAACCGCGAGGGAACCGGGGCGTGTTCTATATCCGACCCCACGTGGACAGACAGCGAGAAGGACATTGTCCGCTAAGTTGATTGGATCGAATCAAAGCTAGAAAGCCACTCGTAATTTAGCGGGAAAGCTTAGAGAGGAGATTCTGAGGAAAGACAAAGCTTCGTAAAGGAAGCTTTTTGGGGGACAGTACTTCCGGTTTAGTGAGCCCCGAGTCTCCAAGAGAGGAGACGGAAGTAAAACTAGCAGAGCAGTCGGAGTCGACAAGTCTAGTCGGTATAGAGTCGAGGTGGAGGAAGAAAAGGAGTCGAGGTGGAGAAAGTGGCTTTTGCTGACTGGGGACTCGGAGCTTTCACTACTTCAACTTCCAACCAAAATCGATCCTGGGTGGGACTTCTATAATAATTTAAATAAATATTGGAAGCACCCCACAGCACACCTACAATAGTGTCGGCATAACAACCCCGACACGCCACACTCTGTAATTTCATTTCTTGGACCGATTCTATACTATGACATTAAAACACATATTGCTGTCTATGGTCACAATTAATTCTTTAGCTTCTAACACTGGTTTTAGTAAAATATAAATTTATGCTAAAGGTATTGACTCTGAAAACATGAAATAAGTATCAGAAAAACGGGATACATGAAATAACATTAACTTTATTCAAGTGTAAAAATTTGCTGTATATTCTATTTTCAATCATAATAGATACATGGCTGCATAGAGATGGCAATATCTATCAACTGACTACGGTTTCAAACCACATCCTCCGGATCCATCACTGCCGTCAATTCTTCATTACAGTCTGAAGAAGAAAAAATTGTTACACCAGTAATTCAAGAAACTGAAAAATGCCATTCACTGCTTATATTCATATTGACAATTTACCAAAGAGAATTAATGGAACTGGAAACAAGACTTAATTAGTATTCAGTTTAACATACATATAAAACATTGGTTTAATGAATGAATGAATGGTTAATAATAATAATAATAATAATAATAATAATAATAATAATATTTGCGCTATATGATTTTGAATATGTGCTACAAAAAAAATCCGTGTTAGCTTTGTTTTGATTGAAATATTTCAAGTTCGATTTGCTTTTCTTTAGTTAGTTTCTCCCTTCTGTGTGTGTATGTACAGGGCTGGGGAGGAGGGGGCTCACTGTATTCCTAGTGATATATTCTCTCCAACTGTAATAGAACTTTGAAACGGTATCATTTAGTGCAGTTAAAATTGCAATATCTACATACCTTTGGCTACATATCACACATCATAATAGTGTGTGGCTCTCATATTCTCTCTGATCCATTTCTGTTCTGAATATGCCTGTCTGTAGTAATAGTGTCCACCTCCACACTGTGGTTCTGCAGTTTTTTTATGGCTCTAGAAAGTTGCTCTTTCTCTGAGTGGTAACTACTCTTCACTTCATTGATCTGAAGAAAAGAGAAAAAAATTAACAATACTTCTATTTCTTGAAATGTGACACCATCTGTACATAGCTTAAATGTGTTTACAACAGTTTAAAAATGGACTTATGCATAAGTAACATTGAAAAAGTATGCTCATTTTTTTGCATGAGTGTCATGTATGAATGCTGACAATTACATAAAAGTTTGCAACGCCTTTGCTCATTCTCTTTCCTTGCTGGACATTTACTTTACAACGTGTGTAGTAGGTGAAATTTTAGACGTGTATTCTGATCATCGTCGTTTTCACACAGATGGGGATTTCTCATGAATATATGTGTCATTTAAAGTGTATCATTGCTAAATAATAACAAGTTCACAAGTGCTTGGTCTACCGAGTCAAATGCTTACATAATCATACTGAGTTTAGTTAATACAATGTTATATGTTTCGTTTGCTTGTTTGTTTTTTCTTAAGTATCCTATCACATAATCAGTCTGACTTTGAACAGCAACACTGCATGATGGTGTATCTAGTTCCTGTAATAAGAGTATGGAAAATGTGTTTCATGCCTTTGCAGTAGATATGGTAGGCGCACATGAAGTCTTTTGCATGGCTGAACAATAGTTGACAAATACACCAAACCTTTTTGCTTACTTTTGCAACTAAGGTTTTAACATAAAGTTTGACATATAACCAATACATTGTAGTTCTTCTGCAATAAAAAAATACATAACTTAATTATTGACTCATACGCTGACACAATTTGTGAGGCCTTAGGAATCCATATCAACTATGAGGCTATACAAACCATGTTAATAGGGAATGAATGGAAAGTTCACTGTGACATCAAAATGCACCACAGGATATGTCACACCATCTACTGTCTTTCTCAGTAGTGCAATATCTTCCTGGTGCTGGTTCTCAAAATTCTCATTCAGTACCTATATATATATATATATATATATATATATATATATATATATATATATATATATATATATATATATATATATATATATATATATATATATATATATATATATATATTCCTTTTAACTATGGTTCTGTACATATTGAGAATAATAATACTGTACTCTCCACATTGAACCGACATTAGTATTCACACTCATAAACAATGGGTTGTGGGTTTGACTCTGACCTAGACCGTCATCCATTGACACATTTGTGTATATTCTGGCAAACGTGGTAATTTACTCCCAGTGCCCCAACATGAAGGGAGGTAATTAGCCTTTACAGTTAAACACAACCAATACATCAAGTATTCACAACATTTTGGCTTTAGCAGGAAACTTGTTTTGTCATTTTTATTATTGTTGAACTGGCATGAAATAACCATGGGCATGCAATTTTTTTAAAAAATTTTTTTTGGGGGGGTAATAAAGGGGGAGTGGGCAAAACTAAAATTCAAAGGTCACACACACTCGCGCTCGTCATAGTAAAGCAGGATTCATTTTGGGAGTAGGGGTGGGGCTATTGTAGTTTGCAAACACTCTCCCACTAAAATCGCCCTCTTCGATTGATTTTTCCCGCAAGTACCTTGACAAACACACTGGCACTGGACTTTGCATTGTGCAATTCAGTGCAATTTGGTGCATATTGTCTGCTACCAGCCAAGGTAAGTTTAAATAACAAATGCGACTCAGGTATACGTAAACAGCAACCTTTTTATTAAGTATTTACCGACTTTCCATGGATAAATATTTGTAAATGACGATCAGCTTCACCCATGCATGAAACATGTCGATACCACACTGATCGTGTAAACATCTTTTGAAGAAACTTTTCAAACACCACATTAAGTACATTTTATTCCAAGGGACCGACATTTGATATTCAGGTGTGGCGGGGTTCGAATTTTGTTTCCAAAATGGATATATCTTTTTCGTCACCAGCTATTTTCTTTAAGTAATATGATGCATAAAAATAGTTTAATTTTATACAAACCACAGCAAGAGTATTAAGCTATAAGGGAGCCGGAACTTTTTTTCTCCCAAAACGCCCACCCACCCTCATGCAGTGATAGCTCTCTAACGGTAACTGGGCATAGGGCGGCAAATTAATGTCTTAATAGACTGTGAAATCCCATAATTAGGATATAATGGGAAGGCTATATCATAATCAGAACAGAACAATTTACTTATGTACACAAATCATGAATATGACGAAAACATGCTAAAGGTGTTCACAAATTTACAATAAATGATTATGGTAAGTAGTATCACAATGGGGCTTTTAGATTTCCATTACTAACCTAGATTAAAGCCTTCTATAATCTATCACTTTACTAATGTTCTCCTTCCCGCCACATGCGAGTGTAAAGTGCTACAGCTACAGACTGAGGAAGTAAACACAGGATATCGATGTCTTTTTTTTAGCAGATATAAGGAATAAAAAGAAGTTATGAAATTGTACTTCAATTTTAAGACAGCGAACTCCTGGAAATTTAGGTTGTACCTATGTTTCAATTGTAAGCATATTTTTCATATAAAAATGAAAATATTTTCATCACTTTTAACATATTTCTTGCGTGGATTCATACAGTCAGCATTGCTGGGATGGAGGTATCTGTAAGAACATGACTGAATGGTACAAAAGACTTCAGAAAGTAACATCATTAAGCAACATATTTTAATAATTGTGAGCTTTCTTGTTTCTGTGTTAGTTTTACATTTTGTTTATTTCCACATTCTGAGGTGAATTGTTCTGTGTTGACAAGTTTGCAGTTATTTCATGTAACAGACGCAGGCCAGATTGATTTTCCGGGGCAACCAACAGGTGGCCATTTGTACCCACTGCTGAACGACCAGCAAAGCCTCCTTGCAGAGCATTTGTGCGAAAGAAATTTCAAGTTGTTCCCATGAATACAATATTAACATCAAGACTTATTCTCAAGTCGTAAGTTGATTCATAATTATATTGTGCCCGTACGTGTAGGTGGTGACAACATCGGGGATTACCCACAGCTTGGTGGCATGCGTGCTTAAACTCTCCTTGGTGTATCGGTATACACCATGAAATGTTACAGCGACAGAATACGATTTTCTCTGTGCATGAATTCATACCACTCGCGTAGCAAACACATTTTGGGGCGCAGTCCCACATATTCCTCTTTGGGCTTACCTACGCACTCGTCCTTAAACTTACCAATAACTTTTTAGGTGGTATTGCTAAACAGCGAAAGATCTATTGGATACTCACTTGTGACAAATTCATCTAATAATCATGGTTCAGACGTGCCCGCATGAACGTCAACGGTTATTATGTACATCAACAACGAGTATATGTCCGTGTACAAGATTTTGATATTATCACCTTACCAAGATTTAATCTTATCATAATAGAACTCGAACATCAAGAGTTTGGAAAGACCTAGCACTATCCCGCCAACGTGCATAGGCTTGTCAGCTTCAGTTAGAACTTTTTTATTACTATGAAAGCAGTGAATCAACCGTCAAATGGCTTGCGTGACTGACACGTGCGGTCGCCAAACAAACCTGCGAGGTGTATATTGCTTACTGTCCCAAACAAAGTCAACACTGATTAGCTTTCCAAAGTTTTTCAAAGTTTACGGCATTATTCAAAAGCTTGAAGAAATTCTTTCCAGACTCATTTGTGGCTCCTGTTCGCAGATCTGTATTCATTTTAATGTATGGAGCCATCTACGCACATTGAGGAATTCTGAGCACCCTATAAATTGGCGACATGCTCATTCCTAATCGTACATATAACTGCAAACTGCATATGTCGAATATGCAGTTTAGCTTGGTTTTAGATTCAGGAGAACCTAGGAACATTCTATAAATTGCGTCCGGAGTCATAAAAGGTTCCGCACTGGAACGGTCACCCATGGGATATCACCAACTTTTCCAACGAATAATTGTTGTGTGTGTGGTGAAGTTCATACGGGTATTCCAGGTCAACTTCATAAATATACCCAACATCGCTGTTATGATCGCACCCACACGTCTGTTTTTGTATATCTACAGCTGTATGACCAGTTCACTGAAATTCTTCAGCCCCGGGCTGCATCATTGTCCATCCACATAAAATTTAAATGTCAAGATACATAATGTATATGTTTGGGAACGCCAGATCATATCCATCAACTATCAGATTGTTAGTGCGAGCGTCATGATGGCTCGCCATGGATTCTCTCGTTCAATAAAGAGATGCTCATAAAGATCTATAAGCAATTCAAGCCCCGTTTTCTTTTTTTTTCTTTTTTTTTTTTTGCGAAGGCGCATGTCAAGCCAGTCTCGGGGAAGAAAATTATGTGCAGGATCAAGTTTTTAAACCCTCATAGTGGTATCACGGAAAATCTCAAACACATCAGCAACATATCCAAAAACAGATACAGATTGTGATAGTCGCCAAAGTTTTGATAAACAAGTAAAACACGGAGCATACGTCTTTTGCATGTTCATGATCTTGTTCTGTGATTGGTGGAAAATGGGTCTCGTCAAACTCAACCCAGTCACCCAAAAACTCATCTGGATAAATTCCTTTGCGGGTGAGTGACTTGAACGATTCAGTTTCACACTCCCTGTCTCAGTTAGTAATTTTGATAAGGTCCCCGCCATTTTCTGGGTTGGAATTCAGAAATTTCAGCGAATAAATTAACTGCCGTTGTCCCAGCCGAACTGTCATGTATTATTTGCATATTGTTGGGGATTACACTTATTGGTACATTCGATGGCGTTGCAACTCCAAGCATGGCCAGATTACTATCCCAATTACGCACGTTTAAAGCAATCACGCAGGTTATAAAGCACAGCAGCATTCACTTTTACACTGACGTAAACGAAGAACTAAAACCAAAGAGGGGTACAGAGATGAAAATTGATGACATGATCAATGAAGCCGTTGCAAAGGTTGAACAAGAGCTTGGTAAATTGGCAAGATGGTAGACACACTACATGAAGTATATAAGTATTTGCATGTCCAACACAAAGAATTCTGGTTAAGTTTCACGGCTTTACGAAGTTGTTAAAAGATCAGAAAGCATGCATACATGAAAAGAATAAGTATTATATATGCTTTTTAAGTGGTTGAAAGTGTTTTAAATTTATTAAGGCTCATGTGGGTCGCCCTGAATGAAAGTGAAAATTCAGAAAGAACTTACGTATTTTGAATTAAATCCCAAACAGTTCCAAAAGTTATATCACAAGTCCAAATGCATAGAATTTCGAATGAATTCCAATGGCGTTCAGAATGAATTCCGAATTTAAATCTGCTGATGAGCCAATAGCCTCGAATGTATTAATGTGCCAACAGTCTTGATGTATTAATGTGATATAATACTAAATGAGCTTTAATGAATTCACAGTAAGCCCATAATATTTATTTAGTCCAAAAACACTGTGCACTTTTTGATTTCAATGAATAATTTAAATACTCTCAAAAAAACACAACAAACACAAAAATAAGACTGATTCAACTTCGGATATTATAGTAGGAATAAGTAATTTCTGATGTAAATTTGATATACCTCTCCACTTGACCTATGTAGCAACTACCATTTTCTGAAAATACTCTTGTCATCTTAGTGGAAAAATACTTCAAACTGTAAAAAAAAAGAGAATCAAAATCGAGGTTGTATCTAAAACTCAAATATGAAGTAAACATGTATGCAATTGATAATTATCTTAATGCATAACCAACAGTGATAGACAAATATTAATTATGTGAATACCTACAAAATAAATGTCACTAGTTCAAATTGAGTATACATAATAAAAGATAAAGATATACAAAATCGTGGATAATTTTGTTCGGTTATATTAGTTTTTCCCTTTAATTGATGAAGACGAAAAGAAATTTATATTTCACTTACAGAAACTAAAACTTCTTTAATATCGAAAATAAGTCTTGCTCTGTGAAGACGAAACAAACTGGAACAAGCCACTGCAGATAACTTATTTATATTTCTCGTTGCCATATTTAAGTCAACTTTTGTTCTCTTTTGCAATGCTCAGTTTCCAATTCCCCACTTTTCTCAGCATTACTTCGAATACTTGGATGATAATTCAGACCAAATCTTGAAATGTAGGACCATTTATATGTTCAGAGAAAATCAGTGGGGTTGCAAAACTATTGCCTGGTAAAAACACAATTTCAGGCAGAATTGATTTTACTAATAATGGCCAGTAATTAATCTATTACTAACGGTCAATAATTTCGAATTAGTCTTGCTCGAGTGTGTCCTGTATGAGTTTCGTCTTCTGAGTGCATCTGCTGAGTGTAATCGCTGATTGCGAATAGATTCCATATTCTTAATTATACAAGTATGTTATTACGCATGATGTTGTAAATATCATCACAACAAATTATTGCAAACCAAAACCCTGCAGATATAGTACGTCGTTTCCTTGGTGTGTCAGAATAGCTAAAAAAAATGTAAACACAACTTATAAAAAGATAGGGTAGAACTCGCTAATATATATATATATATATATATATATATATATATATATATATATATATATATATATATATATATATATATATATATATATATATATATATATATATATATATATTCCCGTATTTGTTAGTTATTTCAAGCAGAAAGGATTATTAAAAAGAATAGTTAAAGCAGATAGTAACAACAGCAAAAGCAACTAAACCGCTCCGGTGGCCTAGTGGTTAGAGCGTCCGCCTCGGATGCGGGAGGTCGCAGGTTCGATCACTGGCCGAGTCATACGAAAGAATTATAAAAGTGGTACTAACATCTGCCTCGCTAGGCGCTCAGCATTATGAGGTTAGTGTCAGGACTGGTCGGCCTGGTGTCAAGATAATGTGACTGGGTGGGCCATCATGCTACATGTCTGCGGCATGATGCCCCAGCGCTAGACATCACTATAAACTGCCACACTGCAGTCATCGTAGCGATATGACTGAACATTGTTAAAGCTACGTTAAAAATCCAAATCACTCACACACACACAAGCAACTATAACAACAACAAAATTGCTTTGAATTTCAAATCCCAAATAAACATCTCATATTTCGTATGCATAAATCAATGTATGTAAATCCAAACATTTTGGCCATGAAAGAGAAGAAAGTATTACGGCCAATTAAAAAAAAAATCTGCCTTAACTTTCCCTTAAAGCAGCATGTGTACAGCCTTTACTCTGCTCGACTAGTTCATGTAGGTTAAGTTCCAGGTGAAGGTCAGTAAACAATGGTATTTTTATACACCTGAAGACAGCATAGTGGCAGGTGACTTTCGTCGATGCTATAGATAAGGATCCCGGATCGATTTTTGTCGAAAGTTCAGAAGAGTTTCTTCTCAAGCACTTCTATTTTGGTGCAGATTATGCTCAGCTTTTTAATGATTGACGAAATTCTTGATGAAGAGATATGCCTAAGAAACGGGTAGCACTATACCGGGAAATTGATAATACTGGGAAAATAATGACAGACATGTGTATAAAAAATGATCTTATTATATTAAATGGAAGATGTGGTGACGATATGTGTTACTGACTAATGCTTTGAAGGGTTAATAATGTTTGCATACATGAATTTGACCCATTGTATAATGATGGTCACTCATTATTAATCACTACTTTTTATTTCACCACAAAACTAAACAATTTTTACTTGATGCATAAAAAATATCATCACAAAAACCTAGATGACGAAAAAATAGAAAGGGTGATTTTATTAAAAATATTGATACCTGTAAACTTAAAGAGGTAGTGAAAAGGACTCAGGATGCACATAATTATATGGAATACATATAGAAATATTACATCAACGGTCTATATTCGTCAATATCATCATTATTTAACGGTACTGCTTCAGAATGCTTCTTTTTAAATAACATCAATCAAATTTGTCTTAAAAGTAAAAAACGATGCATTGAAACTAAATGCCGAAAGGCCTTGAGAAAATATCACCTAGCAAGAAAAATACAAACCAAACACGTAGACGTAGGACGTATCTAGTGAACGCAAGATAAATATGCACACACACAAAAACCCAATGAATTTCGACATAACCAGGGAAAACAATTTAACCCAAGAAGTCAAAAGCCAATGGATTATTCGAAAATACAACCACAAAAAAACAACAACCAGGAAATGGGCCAGAGGATAAAACTTTTAAACTCCAAGAAAAATAAATTTTGTATCAATAAGAATATTGACAATTAAATTTTGTAGAAATTGATTCTGAAGATGATATTATTATTAAAATAGATGAGAATGATGAAGTTCTTACATATGAAATTACTGATTCAGAATTTTTTAATTGTAGTAAAAGTCTTAAGAATAGCAAAATTCCATCGTACGATGTTGTATTAAACAAACGTATAAAATAAACTTATAATATGTTGAGGCCCTTATATGTCTCTTTGTTTTTTCAACATAATATTTGACACCGGTCTGATTCCTTACCCATGGCTTGCAGGAACCATCATATTTAAGTAGAATGGGAACCAAGATTACCGGATGATTATAGACCTAATACGAATTTGAACTGATTCACATCTGTACCTGAAAAAAAAAGACTTGACAAGTTACTAGATTTATACGATGTACTTAAAAGAAACCATTCCGGATGCAGACCAGGCTGTTCAACTACAGATCATGTATTTTGTCTTCATCTTCACGGTCTTAATGAATATTTTTTTTTTAAATTGCTCCAATAAACTAGTTAGTACCTTTATTGATTTTAGTAGTGCTTTGGAGGATAGGGCTGCGTATGAAATTATTAGGCAACTATATCAATGGAAATTTATTTAGAATAATATACCACCATGTCGGCCTATTCTGCGCGTCGGGTAATTTTGAGCAACGATACGTCATTTTTGTCAACATTTAATCACGTGTTATTTTGGGTAAAAAATCCATTTTGTATCAAAAACGTACGGTCGTACTTTAATTAAGAAAAGTGGTATTCATAAACTGTATAAAAATATCCCGCATTTTGACTCAAAATGCATATGAAAATGTGATTTCTAAATGCCAACATGAAGACCCAATCCATGACCTTCTTGAACCTGTAACCCAAAAATCCTATTTGCTATGTATCTTTTAGAATCGTACATATAAATACATTATTTAAAAGATGGAAATTTATACCTTGAAAGAATTCTGCATTTGAATCCAAGTTTCCAAGTTTGCAAGACGTTGTTCTACACGTACAAATTCGTCTGCTACCTAACGTGTCAACTTGCCGCAAAAACAGGATTTTCACGAAATTCCCCGGCGTTATACCCTGTTTCTAAATTCTTTAATAATTGTTCCCCATAAACAAGACGTTGTAAACACATTATACCTTTTCATTGCTGTTTCTCTTACACATAATTGCTTCTTTTTTAAATAAAATTTTGAACTTCACAAAAAAAAATTTGCAAGATCAATTAGTTGGCTTAATATTGTTTGCCATTTATTACGTTGAATTTTGTAAAACTAGCTATAAACCTGGCCTAATTACTAGACTGAACTGCTGACAGAAACAGTCCAAAGTAATGTATTGCATTTCTGTAGCCCGATGGATAAATGTTACATCTTTTCAAAGCTGTGCGCAGAATAGGCCGACATATTGCGAGTCATGAAAACACGGGAGTGGTATCCTTGGTGTCCAAAATTAATATTATTTTGAACGGAATATTCTGGTGACAATTGCCTCTTTTCAAATGGTAAGCATTGCAGTATTATATTTTCGTCAATCGGTCGTATTCGGTATGCCTTTTGCTTCGGCATTGGTGACGGAAACCTTAGGTGCGCAGAAATGCCCGACAGTATTGTATATTATTATGCTCATTTATTTTCTCCGTTAAATTTACATTGTCAGAATCGTTCAGTATCTTACGATATTGAAGTCGCGCTCACTTCATATTGCACTCATAAAGAAACTACTTTCTATTGTAAACAAGCAAAGGACGCAGACGCAGCACTTTTGATTTGTAAACAAATCATGTACACTCACGTAGTAGGCGCTTTACGTTTTGGTTGATTAAATTTGTTTCTGATTGAACTAAAGCAGATGTTTCATGGACTGCCACATACCAGGTTTTTTGCTACACTCCGCGTTAAATTTTTTGTTTCGGATTTAGGCGGCGATAGACGCAAGATTTCATAAAATTGCTGGGTGCCTACAAATAACATGCAAGTGACAAGGAACAAACTGCCTTCTTTAGCTGGTAATAAGAATCGCCAAAAAATATACTTGCAGTTTAACTTCATGAATTTCCTCAAAATGTACTTTCATATTTCTGCAAATCCGAATTATATGAGCCACTTCATGGGTTCTCAAGCTTGATTACACATTTCGAAATTGCACTGTAATTTCGACTATATTCCAAATGCAATTACATCCTCCTTACTGCACTCAAAATGAAATAAACATTATATTCCATAGCGTCTTTTTGATAACTGCAATTGAAAGACTTCATATTTTCCCCACATTATGATTTCAAACATTTAATGACATAACAGAAACACACTTGCAGATGTCAACACGCTGTTGAAATCCGATGCACTTCATTAGTAGAATTGGCACAGATAAATCCATTCCATAATCACGAAATTTAGCAGAAACTACAAAAATACCTAAATCTATTAATTCCAGATGAAATGGAAAACTTGTCGCAATGTGCATTCATTCACAATATGACTCCACATTTCAATTTTAAGCAGACCAAAACGCCATTTTCTTTCGAAAGTTATGTCTAGCGCGCGACTATGTTCAATTTATCTGGGCGGAGTTATGTGCGCATTAATAATGTTGTTGTGCAATGACGAATCTGCGCTTGTATATTTAGTTTGGAATACGGCATACATTCAGTTACTTTGTTTCATGTAGCGTATTTTTGTTTACATAATTAAGCCTTAAGTAAAATAAGAAAATGAGCATATAGTTTAAAGGTTACTTCATTTTTATGGGAAAATATTAACTCGTTTTGTCGGATGGATATATTACACTCCCAATGTCGTGCAGTATTTCCATCTGAAAGACTCCTTCATATTTTCCCATACAAATGCAGTAACCTATAAATATGTGCCAAAAAAGTCCAATCTTGTGTTAGATCTACGGGGTAGTAATCCGTTTCCTTTCAGTATAGTAAGGGTGTGAGGCAAGGTGAAAATCCTTCGCCGATTTTATTTATCTTTATTTAATTGACATAGAGAAAAATACTACATGCATGTCATACATGTATCTTAGTAATTATTTAAACCAGAACAAAATTAAATCGGGAACACAAGAACACTGAATAAAAGGTTTCATGCAGAAATCTTTTTTTTTAAATTTATCATACAGCTAAATGACTTAGAAAAGTATCTGTTAGAAACTGCGAAGTTATAATTTTCTGATCGCCCTACGGCCTTTTTTCCACTTTTATACAGCTTTATGCTGATGACTCTGAAATTGCTGGTATTGACAAGAAGTCTTTCCAAAATAATTTAGATATGTTTTAAGAACATTTAGAGCTGTTGAAACTGAGTATCAATTTCGCAAAGACAAATATTTTTAATTTTTGGTACGCTTAAAGATGATGCATATAGATTTAAAATTGGTATCAATCTAATAGAAACGTGTGCTAAATTTAAATATTTACTTGTTATGTTTTCTAAAATTCGATGGATTGTTAAGTCAATTGGTCAACAGCGTTGCCGGTAACTCTACATAGGCCCTTTATCGACTCTGCCAAAATATTAGATTGTTCAGTCATCTCATAGATTTGCAGTGACATCGTTTCGATCATATTATATGACCTATTTTAGTTTATAGGTGTGAAGTTTAAGGATTTGAAAGTATCACAAGTATTGAAAATTTGCAGATCAAATTTTTAAGAATCATTTTAAATCTGAGGAAACGTACTCCCACTTTTATGCTTTATTCCGAACTAGGAATGAAAACGATTGAAATAATTGTCAGATTACAATTATTGGAGTTTATATCTCTGTCATCAATGGTAAAGATTCACTGGTAAATGGGCTAGACTATCCAGACTCTTTTGTCAAATGCTTTTTTTAACGAGACTAATGCTAGTGCTAATACTCATAAATGAATTAATAGCATAAGGCACACTTTGATAATTGTTGGGACACCTATATCATGAATTTATTAATAATCCGGTAGAAACAAAACACATGATAAAAGAAACTTTAAAAGAAATTTACATACAGGAATGGCGTTGCCGGTAACTCTGTCGTGTAGGGGAAAATTTCTACTAATATTTAAAACAAGATTTTAATATGGTAAACTACTTCTTTTGCTACCTAGGAAACTGTATTAACAATTTATACAGTTTAGTACTTTCATTCATATCGACTCCCGGTTGAAAATGGTCGTTTGATCAATGCAGTGTTTGAAAAAAGATGTAATCATTGTGATAAAAAAAAAAAACATCGGAGACGAATCGTATTATTTATTGATTTGTTCCAAATTGCATAAAGAAAGAAGTTACTAAAACCGTTTTATTAATGCAAACCCTCTATTACAAAATTACAACTTTATTTGCAACCAATAATTGCAAAATTCTCCAAAATCTTGCCACGTTTCTTACTCATATAATGAATACAGGATCATAAAGTTTGTACTATTTGTGGGATTGGAAGTTTTTCACAATTCATAATTATATTCTATTGTTTTTCTTCTAATTTACAACTTTTATATACTCCAGGATTGTTATTGTTATCTGCCCTAATAATGTTTTGTTATATATATATATATATATATATATATATATATATATATATATATATATATATATATATATATATATATATATATATATATATATATATAGAGAGAGAGAGAGAGAGAGAGAGAGAGAGAGAGAGAATTAAATGATCATGTTGGGTGTTTATCGAGGTTGGGTATTTATCGATGTGTAAATTTTACCTAATCACTCACAAAGCCGATTCATACCAAAGACTTATAAAAATAGTACAGCTGCCTCGCTAAGCGCTCAGCATTATATACCCAAATAATATATTTATGTACCCAAATGTTATGATCTTGAGTAACCTTTCGCCGCGTCGGAGCTATTTTTCTTCCGCGACAAAAGTACCATAAAGACGTTTGTCAGCAAAGAAAACAATAACTGGTCAGGAGCCATTTCCCCTTCTATGCTAAAATACATATAACGTTTTCGAAGAGGCTTCCCCGTTCTCCGATCCCCGTTTCTGTTTACCCCATCCCCCGTGAAAAAACCCATCACTTATACCATAACCACCACCACCATTCCAAGATTCTAATGTAAATTCTTTCTTTCCCGAACGAAAACGAAAACTACACTAGAATTAGAGTTGGGTTGCTTTTTTCCTTGGGAAAAGTGGCCCTGGGACTGTTCCACATCCATACTGTACATGCTTCCCTTTCTTGGAAGCTATTTACTTTACATGCATTGTTTACTCTCTTATCCACTGCAGATACATCTATACAACCATACACACCACCAATCATTCAAAATTTCATTACAGAACCTACCGAATGGTTCCGATGTTTTGATTGTTCAGACACACGGATGGATGGTCCAAGCGGCTAGTGGGCAGGGAACTAGACTATATCATTGTCTCCCCATCAGCAGAGCTTTTGTATATTAAGGGTATTGAACAGTGTTTAGTATGTGATTTTTTAAATGTAATTACACTAAATCATTCGAACTTTCGAATTATTTCAGACAAGGACGAATCCCATAAGACAGCTTTTACGGGGTCTGTCAATCGACACATGCGAAAGCCCTGCCCTTGTCGCCGTTGCAATCATCAAGTTGCTACAACTCCATGGTCTAAAACAAGTAACAGAAAAACCGATACTAACAATTTTCGTAAAATTCAGATTTATTTCCATAGAATACAAGAAAACACTTACAGTATTGTGAATTAAATCCCAAATAATCCAAAATGTCCTTCAACAAATTCACAAAAATCTGCAAATAATGCTTTAGCCCAGACAATGAGCACTTCAGCAATTCTAATGAATGATTTAAATAATTCCTCTAAACACAGCAGTAAATAATTCATCTGAACACAACGGTAAATAATTCCAGAGACTGAACTTAAAACAGGAATGAATAAATGTTTATCTGTTCTCCTTTGTATTCAGACTATCGCTGACTTATGACGCAATAGTATTTTGAGAAAAAATAATGTGTTAATGGTGTGATTTGTGATTTAGATTTTTAACGTACTTTTACAATTTTTCAGTCATATCGCTACGATATCTGTAGTGTGGCAGTTTATAGTGCTGTCTTGCACTGGGACATCACGATGTACCACCCAGTCACATTATTCTGACACCAGGCCGACCAGTTCTAACACTGGCCTCTTAATACTGAGCGCCAAGCGAGGCAGCTATTAGTACCATTTTTATAAGTCTTTGTATGACTCGGCGGGGGTTCGAACCCGCCACCTCCTTCATCCGAGGCGAACGCTCTAACCGCTAGGCCACCAGAGTGGTCAATGATTTAATGGAAAACTTCACTAACGTGTAAACAAGGTCAAGCCTTAAACTTAAATTCAGGTAAACTCATGACAGTGATCAATAAGACACAACCCTCATCCAATATAATAATCAGGTAGACCAAAACTACACCCTCAATCACGGACAAAGGTTAAGCACAGACTATACATTAAATATACATAACAGAAATCAGAACCATAATAATTGATTTGCGTTACTGGCAGCATCATGCATGTGGATAATGTTCTACACTACTATTTAATAGCAGTTTCTTCAATAAATGCTACATCCATAAGTGTACTGCAAAGACTAGTTTCTTCAGCAAATTTCTACAGCAGATCGTTAATAGTATAAGCATATCTAATGACATGATGAATCACTAATGATATAAATGATTCAATAGAATACTAGGTATAACCCTTGAAGATATACTAGTTACATTCGGAGGCATTAGGAATAACGACTTTTAATGATACAATTGTGTCATCCGGAATTATTATCGTATGTTGCAACCCCTGATGAATCATGTCCTATTAACAAGGAAATCCCCAAAAGTCAGTCAATAACATCAATAACTTCAACAAAAATAACAGTCGGGATATAATATTTTTATTTTCTGCATTTCGATTGTATTGAACGCTGCAGAAATCATGCTACAAAAGTCCACATTAAGTGACAGTAGCTTTAAATTTGGACGTGATGACCTCAAAAGAAATTATAATCCACCCTTTACTGTAGAAATTCTGCATAGCTCGGTAGGCGTTTCATCAAACAACCTGGCATGAATTCGACGCTATACTGTGAAAACAGGCTGCGATGACTGTTCTTCACACCGGCGCACGTGCTATCGCAGTTCTCGGCCCTTGAAGTCAACCACATTATAACCGGAACGGCGCTCTCATGTCAAGAACCTACGTATCCTTTTTACAAGTGTGAGCTTGTAACAAAATGGCCGAGAAGAAAGATATGTAATTAATGCGACAAAAAATAGTTTTCCTTGTTACTATTTATTGTTTCTATCGTTCAAGATAATATGAGAATAACTAGGAAGGGCCACGTTCCTTTCGATCATTTTCATAAAGAAATGTCCTAGTTCAGAACCTTGCGTTTTGTAATAACGTTTAAGAAATTTTCTTGAGTACGCACGAGTTTTCATCTTGATGTTTGAAAAAAAGTCAATTAGTCAATCAATAAAAACCAGTCATTTACATAAGAATACATGCACAGATTCTGTCATAGTTTAGTACATTCTACTAGTTCGTGATCGATGTTCCTATTGTTCAATATAGCCAGTAATATGATCTTCTTGATCAGGATTTCAAGAATGCGTCCTAAGTGTATATAATTATGTGTGATGCAGACTGAAATTTGGCCCTTGTGACCCTAAATAAATAGCAATACACCCTAACTCCTTGAGGCCCTAAATTCCAAGCTTACCGTTGATTCAGAAATCATATAAAAATTGGATTGCAAGAACTGAAGCATGCATAGAAGGACACTTCCGGGGGGGGGTGGCATTTAATTCCCAAACTTTTATGCTTAAGGAATATGAACGACACGGAGAGGAAAGATACCTAAAGCCAGATATGGTATATTATATTTCTAAGGTTACGCTCCACATTTAAAAAAAAACAAAAAAACTGGCACTTTTTGACAAGTGTGTTGTCTGCTTGAGATTCAATCATTCAGATGAAGTTGCGGGAAATGTTTTTTTTTCAACTCGTATGACCCCCACCCCCATATCTTCATCAGTATAGGTAGTGGTTTATTGTATTTTAAGGTCATAATTATTATGCAACCTTTCAAATGCGGCTGCTGAGTTAACAAAATGCTTTTAAAAAGTAGAAATTGGGCATTTTGTACTTGCCCTGTTATACTACCATGGTTACACTACCGTTAATCCCTCTTGGAGATTTAGATACCTGAATTTGCCTTTTTCTACGTTAAATTTGAAGAAAACATTACCCATTTTACTATTTTAATTTAATCTCGAAAATTCTATTCAGATCAATGTTTTCCGAAACTGGAAGTGTACTCTGAGCGCATAGTTTCGCATTCGTTCCTGTGATAAGCTAGGTGATCGATCCAATAATCAATTTTGTTGGACACTTTCTTCTTCTGGTACACACTAAATGTTTAATCCACGACAATATAAGCTTTATGGGATTTTTTCTTTAAATAACAATTAGAACCACGACTCAAATATCGGAATTAGCTTTATTATTAAAAATTCCACCTAGTGCAATAGACGAATTAGACGCAATAGAGGAAACTGCGGAGTGAAACTGGTAAGTACTGTGAGAATCGCCATTTGACGTGCAAGGAAAGTATGTACACTAGATTTGTTTTACTTTCAGTAAAAAAATAAACTCCACATTCACGCATTGCCCTTCGACTCAGGCGATATCAAATACGTTATGTACATGGTTTACCGGCACGTGCGCGCACTTTTTGCTACACACTGCCTGTTAAAGGTTAAGTTATAAAAATGTACTGATAAACATTACAAGAACATAAATGTTTCGACTACGATGCTGAGGCTGCGAGCAAAATGTTGTCAAAAAAGTTGATCTCGCAGTAAGGTGACTGCATACAAAGCCCTAATGCAACAGGTTTTGCTATATAAGTAGGGACTATATCTTGTGGACATTCCTTAAATGAACGTACAACTCAGTATAGCTTGTGAACATTCATTAAAGATAATGTTTGACAAACATTAGAAACACAGCAGCATCGATCTCCAGCAAGTGTCTCATTTATCTCGCCTTTCCCACTATCCTCACCCGTAAGTCTTGTACGTCTTTGAAATACAGAATTGGAAGACTGCTTTGCATGTCTAATCATATTCAAATCTCCGTCTTTAAGGTTACTGGTAACACTAATAAGCTTAACAGGGTGGGTTAGTATGATATAGCTAAATATAACGTATTATAAGGAATAAATGAAAATGTTCAGGTACGATCTTGCGAGAAATGGATTTATATCAGCTAAAATTGACAAACTGATATTCACGCGCAATAGATAATGGCAATGATACAATTATCTTGCTGCATGAAAGATGCAGATGCAACGAGCGTTACAAATTTCGCATATGTTGGGCACTGCGTACGAAGCACGTGGAAAACACCGCGATGCCATGTAAAGGATGCTGCCATATTGAACATTCCAGTCAATCCGGTCCCTTGCCTGGCAATCAAATTACGCGCATACATGTAACCCGATGGCTATCAACTTTTCATATTGAAAGTATTGTTAGGGTATGTACAAATAATAGTGAAGAGAATTCCGAAACGTTCATGAAATGCATACTATAAAATGATTTATTTGCTTGTTTACAGTTTACTTCTTTTCATCTCTTTTTCCACCGCATGTACTTCTCTAACACGAATCCACTCCAAGTGTATATCTTTGGGTATCACCCGCCCTTCGTTCTTAACATCCGACTAAAGATACTAGAAAAGTACTAGTCATTAGCTACCTATCCTAAATTAACCTTATATATATGCACAAATGAGATATATATTGAATTTGCTTGTAAGTATGATACATATTCTAGTTGTGGTATGCGTTTCCGCTTGTGTCCGAGAAGGCACTTTCCGCAAAAAGAAAGAGTGTGATTCAAATTAACAAAAATACAAATTTAAACAAAATTGCAAACTGTCCCGGTAAGATATATGATCAATTACATACTTTAGAAGAAGTTACTTCGTTCAGTTCTTTTGGCTGTCACGATGGTCACTAATAGTAAATGTTAAAGTAGGTATAGCGCAGCATACTAAGTCATGATGAATGTGACATTGTATACATATATATGTCGATGTGCTTTTCTACAATGAATTCTACAGTGTGACGAGTATGCTACGTATGGGGAAAGAGTTGACAATATTTTATACAATTAGTTAAATACAAATTAGTCGTACCAATTAGTGACGTTATTTTCTGTATTTGTGATAATTAGTTATCTTTTGTTGTTTTGTGTATGATAATTGAACACAAAGTAAATTAGTTTTATTGTTGTACAATATAGCCATGTGCAAAGACATGTGGTGCATTTGTAAGCAGGATACAAGGAGGCAGTTTAATATGGCCAGTGATCTACAAATAGGGGAAATGTTAGACCCAAGTCCTGTATTCTGTATATTTTGTCATGAACCCATTATTAGGATACCAAAAAAGTGGTTATAGATTTTAACTCAAGATTCATTAATTAATAAAGTATGGAAAAACTGAATTACTAATTGTGATACAATACATATATAGATGTACAGAAAGACACCTGAGCAGGGAACATGAAAATATTCCATACTGTTCATTTGTGGATCTTCATAATATTTTGAACTAAAAATTGTGCCAGTATGATTTCAATTGCAAAAAAAAATATAAGTAGAATTGTGTTATTGACTTCATTATAAAATACTACCTAAGGCCAAATACAGACCTTCCTACCTTTTTTAGGAACAACTGTCGATGTTGGGCTACAGTCATTTTAATTTGCAAACAGTAAATGCAGAAAAACGGCACATGTTCATGTTCTTCAAGTTTTATACAAATTCCACTTGTCCTTGTCATTTAATTAATTATTCATGAGTGTCAGAGACAGTTCATTTCGCTACGTACAGACTCCTTACTGAGATACCATGCATCAAAGTCTGTGGACAAAAAGGTATGTTTTTTATTTTATAAGTTATATTCCTTCACACAATCATTGCTAAATGTTGCAGGATACTTTATTGAAAGAAATGAGACATCACTATTACATATTTGTTGCCATTTCTCAACAATAAGAATACCATCACCTACCCACCTGCACTGAATTGTGCATTATCAATAGCCCTTAAACGGAATAACGCGAACTTTTGTGAAACATTATAGATGCATGGACAACAAGTGAGCGCTGCAAAATCAGCATCGCACAGGCCAAATGCCGTGTTCAAAAAGGGTGGGATCTAATACAAATTTTAAAGAATAGATCGGGCGTATTATTTCCAAACATTACTGCTTAAAAAATTACCTCAATTTAGTTAAAATTTTGGGAAAGGCAGAAACAGACGTCTTTTGTCCATCATTATACCAGGAGTCAGTTTTCGGTTGCATGTGTCGGTCTTTGATTTGCCTCTAACCCATAATAGGTTTGGTTAATTGCGCATGCGTATTTTTTTAAAGCATTTTTCCTTATACCTCGGATCCGTTGTTACAACTTTTACAGTGTTTATATGTTTCAGTTTAGATTAACAGTGAGTTGGTGAGTGTGTTTTTATTCTTTTAGCAACTGAATTTTACGAACACGACACCATAAAAACAAAAACAAAAGTTTAAAAGAAAATTTTGAACTCAGAATGAGAGCTCGTTGAACGTGAATCCCGTGCTATCACAGCCTTCATCGCCTATCTATTTCACGTCGAATGTTATCTAAAATTTTCACTATGCTTTATATCCCCGTATGATTATCCCTCTCACGCCCTTCCCCATGTTTACCATCTAAAATTTTCACAATATTCAAGTTGCGTTGTCAGACAACCACAACAAGCTTGAGCATATAATTTGAAAATCGCACACACAGACAATATTCAAGAGACGTTGAACGTTATAGCATCCAGTGTGGCTCGTACAGATCGCCAGGTCGACACAATCATGGACAGAATTGGAGAAGTATAGCAGAATCTTGTACATGTAAGGGTGATCTCGGGAACAAAAGAGGTCAAATTATAGTTGTAATATAATCACGAGTTTTCGTGATCATCTCGATGATCTCAGTATCAGACGATGAGGAACATTTTATATTTATACGGGTATATATGAGAACCCATTTCCAGGATCCCAGTCAGATGACAATCAAAATGCATGGCAAGTTAGTATTTCCAATGTGACAAAAGCGAAAAAAGAACCTGTTGACTGTTTTGGAAGGCCAAAGAGAGGCAGATATCATGCCGTTAAAGCCAAATTTTAATTGATATCCAATGGCAGGCCAAATTGTTCAAAATCGATAACTGGACGATCTTAGTATGACCTGGAGTAATCCTAGGGTGAGCTGGAGAAGGCGAAACGCAGATATCGTAGGGTGAACTGCAGTAACCTTAAGGTGAGATGGAGTAATCTTGTGGTGATCTTGGAGAGATCGTAGGGTGAAATGAAGTAATCGCAGGGCGAGCTTGGAGAGACCGTAGGGTGAGCTGAAGTAATCATAGGGTGAGCTGATATTATCGTAGGGTGAGCTGGAGTAATCGTTGGTTGAGCATGGGGAGATCGTAGGGCGAGCCTAGGTAATCGTAGGGTAAGCTAAAGTTATCGTAGGGTAAAGCATGGGGAGGGGGTTGTAGGGTAAGCATGGGGGGGAGGTTGTAGTGTGAACTGAAGTTATCCTTGGGTGAGCTGAAGTAATCGTAGGGTCAGCATGGAGAGAACGTATAAAGGGAGAAACTATACGAAAACAGTGTTAGTTGATATTAGGTTTAAAGCGCTTATCTACAAGGTCCTACCTTTTAATCAAGCCTTTTTAACACTGAAATAGAATTCAAACCCTAGCTACAATATTGGAACCAATATTCATATTTCAAAAGAAAACTAACAAAATTCTTTTTATTATGTAAACCTGGATGTTTTCTGCATGCCCAGTAGTTTTAATTCTTCTTGCATTCCTCAGGATGCTAAATCAAATATTTGTGAATACTGATGGTTTGGAGAGTTTAAGTGAGACTAACTTACATAAATTCTGATGGAAGAGACCAAGTCACATAAATTCTGATGGTAGAGACTAAATTACATACATTCGGATAGAAAGAGACTAAATTACATAAATTCGGATGGCATACACTAAGTTGCATAAAGTCCGATGGCATACACTAAGTTGCATAAATTCGGATGGCATACGCTAAGTTGCATAAATTCGGATGACCTACACTAAATTGCATAAATTTCGATGGCATACAATAAGTTGCATAAATTCTGATGGCATACACTAAGTTGCATAAGGTCTGATGGAAGAACAGAACTATAGAGATATTGCTATTCATGGACCTTTTGTATCGTCATTAACATCCTGCTCTAAATATCTTTGTAATATTTTTGTTGAAGTTTCTTTTCTGTATATGTCACTAGAGAATTTTAAATTAACATTTGAAACATTAGACAAGAAATAAATGTTCTGCTATTATTTTAAGTATTACCACAGGTTAAACAATATCCAAGGGTGATACCTATGTGCAGGTCTAAGCATTTACCCATCAAGGCAACCTCAGCCTTTCCTGTCAAGCCAGAATAAATACATTGGATGTACCAAGCAGACTGATTTCACATTTTGGATGATAAACAAAAATTGAAACAGCATCAAATGCTTGCACCACAAAGTAGTACAGTCAGTGAACTGCTTTCTGCCACGTACAGGTCAACGGTATAGATAAAATGAGAGCACATTGTGACTTTCATTTTAGATTTTAGATTTATTTGAAAAATGACGGTTTGACAAAAGATGGCAAATTGATTTGAATGCTAAGTCCCCCCCCCCCCCAACACTAATGTATAATCTGCTTACTTTTGCCATGTTTGTAATATACCCCTATATTATAAGGAAATTTAACATTTCATTGTTTCGTAAGTGTCAATGTCCAAAACATTATTGATAACGGAACTTGGCACCAAATAACTCGTCCCTTTTGAGAATGCAAACAGTACAATTTGACATCTATCTTACGCTTTGAATACAATTACTTAAATACATTTGGGCATTTAGATCACAAATGTAAACTTTATTTATTTATTTATTTAACGTCTATTACAAAGTACGTTTCTTCATCTTATCCGAAGCCATCTCGATGGCTCAGATTTCGTTACGATGACATCAGTATCCTGGACATTTTGAGGACTAAAGAAACTCCAGTTTAAGCTCAAGATCCGAATTCTTAAAACATACTGAAAGTGCAACTTAAGTATATTAAAAAATTTAGCAAGTTACTGGAGACATCAAAGTAAAGCATATCCGTCAAGTTCCATGATATTATTTTATTTTTGAGTTCCATATCTAGTTGCTTCCTTAAAGAATTTGGATAATACATTATAGGGTCTTTAATGTGGAGGAAGGTAAAAGAACTGCAAGGAACCCGTCGGTGTATGGTTGTCCACCACAAACTTTCAACGTGTCGAAACCAGAGAATCGACCAAACAACTGCAGGATTGCACTGTGAGTGTGTTGCCTCCGCACATCTGGTCGCAAATGAGATGAAAAACCCAAAGTTGTAAAAGATTGATAATGTATATTTCAAGTGAAAAAGACTCTAGCGGAATATATGAAATAGTCCAAGAATTGTAAACAATAAACTACTCTATAGAAAGTTTCTTGGTAAAAAGTAAAAACCATCAGCAAACGTTACTTCTAACCAGAGTCGTATGCAGGTAACATAACCCTCGGCTTCCACTCATGTAATAACTTAACGTTTCATGTATTAACTGACAAAAAGGCTGACAAATGATGGCAAATACATGAAATGGTAGATTATTCACCTCGTTTCCTTTTGCCTTTATCGTCGGGGGTGGGGTGGTTAATGGCATATTAAAAAATATTACAAAATGGAAATGTTAGCCATGAAAGTCACTTCTGTACAACTTAGATAACATTATTATCTGAATAAAAACTGTCCAAATAAGTTCTGCATAAAATAACATATTTGGTGATATTGTTTGTTTGTTTGAATTTTTTGTAATTAGCTTTAAACTTTTAGTCATATCGCTACGATGTCTGCACTGTGGCACTTTATAGTGATGTCTAGCACTGGGGCATCATGCCGCATAGACGTAGCATCATGTCCCACCCAGTCACATTATCCTGACACCAGGCCAACCAGTCCCAACACTAACCTCTTCATGATGAGCGCTAAGCGAGGCAGCTGCGAGTACCGTTTTTCCAAGTCTTTTTGGGGACCCCGAGTGGCCGAGTGGTCAAAAGCTCTCACCGTTCCGGATCACTGCAATTTTCACCTCTGTCTGCGTTGGTTCGAGTCTCAGGCTCGGCTAACGTGGGTACGTGAGAAAGCTTGCCAGTACCTTCTCGTGGGTCCGTGGTTCTTCCCGGGGTTTCCCAGGGTTCGTCCTCTGCCAGTAATACTGGCCGCCATGTATAGCCTATCTTGTGCTGAAAATGGACTTAAACCCTACAACAGCAACAAGTCTTTTTTATGACTCGGCGGGGGTTCGAACCCATGACCTCCCACACCACTTAGGCCACAGTGGCGGTTTCATTTTTGATGATAGTTTTTTTCCATTTGAAATACGTATTGATAATGTTTAGCAAGGTGAACTACCACCATCTTCTCAAAAGGTCTCAAGCAGTGAAGGGGGATAGATTAGCGTCAATGGGAATTAGCATTAAAAACACCCCTGGGACAGATTAGCGTCAATGGAAATTTAACATGGAGAAAAATCGTGGGTCAGATTAGCGTCAAGGGGAATTAACATGGGAATAAATCGTGGGACTGTTGAGCGACAAGGGAATGAACATGGAGAAAAATCGTGGGACTGTTGAGCGTCAAGGGGAATTGAACATGGGAATAGAGTGTGGGTCTATCTAGGGACTAGGGGAATTTAACATATGGAAATTGAACATGGTGGGTCTGTATAGCGTCAAGGGGAATTGAACATGGTGGGATTGTCTAGGGACAATGATGGTAGAGGGTCAAACACAACAGAGACAGAAACATACATACACTAGTACAAGCGTGAGATTTATATATAAAGCATTACCAAGACCTGAAATCTTGCTGGGGTGTTCAAAAATTTGCATAATTGTAATGATGCTATAAATAGCTATAATCAAGGAAATGCTCAACGACAAAATGGATGTGACTAAAAGTAACGTTAAAATGACGAAATTGTCCCAGAATTTAAAGGAAAATAAACATATCCCCGAAAATTAAGTTACAATGGTTTAGACTAAAATGGATAAAATTATTAACTACTTACAATATCAACTTCTGTGACGATCGTGAATAAATACCTATGTATCTATAATCAGCTGAAATTCCTATGAAATCCCACTATCTATTTATAGCTCCAACTTGTGGGTTTTTCCTTTGGAAAATCCCACTATCTTTTTATAGCCTCAGCTTGAGTGACGTTCCTGCTTATGAATTCTAGTATATATGTATAGCTACAAAATGTGGAAATCCCCAAGTCGATATTTATAGTCTCAAAATTTCCAGCGTCAGTGACGTCACTGTACTGAACACTAGGGGATAAATGGCAACAGTGTTGCAAGTGGCTGACCTGAATACGCGCTACTGTAGGTAGGTAGGTAGAGTGTATCTGATAGGGATAAAGTGAGTTTTATAGGGACAAACAGAGACCAATACACACACACTCTCTCTCTCACACACACACACACACACACACACACACACACACACACACACAGAGGGAAGAGGAAAAAACAAACCCCAAATATACTATCAACACAGAAGGGAGATAAAGCAAACCCCAAATAAACTATCCACACAAACGTACGTGAACGCATACAAACCCCAAATATACTATCAACACAGAGTGAAGAAGAAAAAGTTTTTTGAAAGCACCTAAGCCCTCACCTGCAGTTACAAACTCTACCAAACACCTACACCCCACCCTCCCCACCCCCACTCCCAACACTACAAAACCCATTTAACCCGTTATTTTATGGCATCAGTGTGTGATTTAGGAAACATCAAGACACAAAATGATGGATGAAGAGACTGACTATTGTTTACCGACTTGCATGCCTAAAGAGCGTGCGTGAAGGAAAACATCCTTCCATTTCAATTCTAACTAAAACATGATCCAGAGGGATAGAGAGAGGTGAAAGAGCACAATTTCATAAAGTGTGAGTAAAAAACAAAACACGCCATCCTTATTATACAATGTCAAGACCAAGAGACACTTACGTTTTCTTTCTGGTCTATTCTCTTTTAGAAGGTAGTATGAAATTTCACATCAGGGCCAACGCATCGGCTCACATTGTCAATTTTTCCATTTCCATGTCTTTACTGGCACAAGTTCTTCATCATCTTCAATTTCTTCTTCTTCTGAATCCCTCTTCTCTGTTTCGTCTTGTTTTTGTTTCTTCTCTTTTCTCGTAGGGCACTCTGAATTCCAGTGTCCTTTCTCCTGACAAAGATATTAGGTATCTTGACTTTTGTCTCTCTTTCTTAGACGAAGCAGGTATTCTGGAGACAAATACCCATTTACCTTTGCAGATATAGCAAACTTCATTAGCACTTACACACTTTCGTTTGACTCTCATCAAATCAACGCCCAGAAGAGTAAGTTTTGTTGCCACTTTCGCATGTGAATTATGCTTTCGTATGACTTTTAGCAAATATTTGACCAGCAGGTCGATCTGTGCTGACTCTTCCATCTTCTTGATCGTTTGAGAGCGGAATGAATACTCTGACGCTAAGACACTCTCCTTATATACAGAGACCTGCCGCGTATGTAACCTAGTCAAAGTAATTTTGCAATAAGATGAAACGATTTCATTGAGGAAGTAAAAGGCAATGATGTACCATATCGCCTCACACAAAACCTGAAGTGTTAGTTCAAATCCGTGTCAGCGATTTCGAAGACGACATAACTGGGCTTTAATCAATGCTCTCCAATTATGCCACAAAACCACGAGTCCTGATTCACGACAAAAGAAATTTCGTTCGGTCCATAAAAAATAGTATCACATCTGAGAAACGCAAAAACGAACTTCCAGAAAACTGAGAACGACGGCTTACACCTACAACGTAAATGTATGAGTTCAAGTAGTGCGTAAAACTTAGTCAAATTAAATTTTTATAGTCAAGACGAAACGATCTCTTTTCGAAGAAGAAAGCAGACACCAAACGACAATGGCGATCCGTGTCACACAACACTTTTCAAAATGTGTATGATCAGAGGTTTGTTCTAGCGATCTGCACGGTTAAATTAAATGTTGATGTATTTTGCAATAAGACGGACACAATTTCCATGGGATCGCCCATGGTACGATTGTTCGTGCACTAGTTTAATTTTTACAAATATTTTTTTATATAAATCGTCTATAGGATAGACCCAGTAAAGCATGGCCATTCTCGTCACTGTCTGAATAGCTACTCAAGTCAATTCGAAGCGAACGCGATAAGAAAATAAGTATAGCCAATGAAATGGCTTGCAACGGGTGATGCATTGTTTTGTTCTAGGACTGTGTGGCATAATAATCCCTATGTTCTTGCGTTGTTACCATTACAGTGCAGACACTGAAATATGAACTTACAAGCCCTCTTTGTGTGTGTGTGTGTTGTACCATTTCCTCTTACCACATCAAAATACTGAGCGTCACAGTATTGGTTCGCGTTTTCAAGCTGGCTATTTTTTTATATCTCACTTAAACATTTCGACATAAACACTCACACTCACATCGGTAGAGTCAGAACAGACGTGTTACAGTATTGAGGGGCATGTTATCTTTTTTTTTCAAACTAATAAATTTGGGGTTTGTATGAAGTAAAGAAACCAAAGTACAGTGAAACTCAAGGATGATGACCTAATCTGTCTGTCTATTGATGCGTGTATTTACTTAAGAAGAAATATGACCTCTAAAACACAAAGAGATACGGCAAGCATGATTAGATTAAACACAACGATGTTTTTTCCTTCACGCCCGTGTAATTTAGAGTTTCAATCGTCTTTGAAGACAAACTTGGTCTCCTTTTGTAGGGCTTGAAATAATAAAAAAAGCTGAAAAATCTTAAGCACTTTGCTATAGATAATTTCATCAACAGACTAAACAACATAAATACCGTTACAACAATAGAAAGCCTTAAATCTTCTATCAAAAAGAAATGCATGAAAAAAATTAAAGATTAACGATAACTAACCAATGAAACCGAATTTAACAAAGGCAATGACATGTGAAGAAATGCCTCTCACTTTGGAAAGGTAGGCGAATGTACTCTGCCATGCACCATCAACTTGAAAAAAATTATAAACAGAGAGAAACCTGAATTCAAAATTCAGTTGTTTTTTTTTCTTCAAAATTATTTCGTTTCTTTTTTTCTTTTTTTTTTTTGGAACAAATCTAAGCACTAATATAGAGTGGAAAAGGGAAAATGCACATACAAGCTTTGATATTTCTGAAAAAATGAGGGGATATTCCTAACGTTCATAACCACCTATATATGCTTGGACTTGTCTGTGACTTGTCCACAAAACAAGATGTACATATTTCTGGTCAAGCTGCAAGTGTGTGCGTGTTTTTGAAAATGGTAAAACTTGGATATACAATTTTCTCGTGACACTTATAAAGTGAAGAGTCTGTGCAAGTGTCAAAAGCCAAAGTCATATAAGTTTTGTATTTTGTACGGCTTGTAAAGATTTCCACTTAGGAAATGTGAAGTATCACAAGTTATTATCACAAACAGAAGTGGAACATAGGGGCTTGCAAGAAAGAAAATAACCCAGACAGTTGGTGTCATCAAGAGTGCTAGAGACGGTACCCGAACTTGCTTGCTTGCTTACTTGAATTAAAGTGATTTTCGCTCTAATGGAGCATGTATCACTGGTTTAATAACGCACCGCGTGATTTTTAATTACTCCTGGGAAGGAAAGAGAGCCTCATCCCCCAGGCTTTTATGTACTCACAGACTATTTTTAAATTTAGCCACTCAGGTGTAGGACTAACTAGTCCTTAACAACCTGACTGAAAGGCTTTACACATGAGTGGGAATTGTCTCACCACACACTCATTTTTCTGTCCGAGCGTGGTAAAGGAGGAAAAAAGGTGCTCAGCAAGACAGCCATGGATGTTAAGTACTCACCAAAACGCTAGCCCGTACTTATTTCAAATCAAGTCCCGTTTTTTGCTAATCGACAATAATAAGTACCAATAATGTGTTAACCACCTGTGCAATTAGTTCAAATCTAACGAGTCTGTTAAATTTCCTAACATATCTGTCTAATATTAGTACTTAGTGTACATAAAAATAGCCATGCTGATCTTTTTTAAATTATTATGTCTAAGCGACATATACCAGTTTGGTCACTGTTAGGTTTAAAAAGTTAAGTTTGTTGCAGTGTTCCAATGGGTCAAGTTTGTTTCGAGAATAGTTTAGTCAAGGAGGGATACCAAGCCAAATATGGTTCCCTATTTAATAAAAAGCAATCTTTTGGAGCCCTAAAAAAAGTCTGTTTTTTCTGTTAGAAGGTAACACGTCTCTCTTTTGCTTTCACGTTCTTTCCCGCACTCCAAGTCTCATGATTCTTGATATCAGGAAATGCGTAGCCATGATGGGCGGTAATGTAAGCAGCGGCTTCTACCAGTTGACTGAGGGGGTATCCAGTGTAGGTTTGTCTGTAGAATTGGGGAAGAACTCTGACCCCTAATCCCCATTGAGAAGGTCTTGGTTTAAAGGTGTCTAGAGATCTGTAGGCAACGTATTGTATGGCTCTAATAAACTGCCCTGCTATGTTGACGTCATACAATGCTTGATCTAGCCCCATTTCGGTGTACTTTTCAACGAGGGTCAGCATCCCCCTCCTCCTCCTCAACCGCCTCAATTTCCTTTTCTGGTTCTGATACTAATTCTTCAGTTGAGGTAGATAGTTTCAAATCCGCTGCTATGGTGTCTGTCGCTGTTATTGTTGTTGTGGTTGTTATTTCAGCTGAGATTGCCTGTAGTATCGGAGTGAGAAAAGAACGTAGTGCCTCCGATAATTACATTTGAGTTTGCCATACCGTTTGTCTAACATAATTGGCCCTTTGTTTTGCCACCACTCTTTCCGGGACGGGTTGTTTGTTAGGTATTGTCAGCTGTTGACTAGATGTTATTTGTGTTCTCGAGGTGGGTGGAGTGCTAACTGGCAGAAACCGTAAAGTGGGCAAACGACGTGTCAAAGAAGTCAAAGTACGTTGGAAAGGATATCCGACCAGTTATCATTCTTGGATCGACGTTTCGCACGTCATCGACTATAAAAAGAAGTGACCATCATTCCCTTTCACACAGATTCAGCTACTGCGATCACTCCTTCACCCAATTCTTCTCTGCAAGATTTACAAAAACAACCCTTGTGGGTGAGGTATAGAGAACGTGTGCCTAAAACACAAATCGTCTTTTTCTGCCAAATCTTCGTGGTGTATTGTGTCATCGGGGCAGCCATCGCCAATTTGAGTTTGCAACAAGGAGACAAACAATTGTGGACCATTGTATTGAGCAGTTACATCGGTTACCTGCTTCCTAATCCCTCCCTGAAATTCTCCTCGAACGAGAACCACGGGAACCTTGTGTCCAGTGTCAGTGCCGGCCACCACTCCAACAACAAATCCATTTTGGGCGGAGACACTCCTCTGACTTCCAGTATCGCCTCGGAGAGCCACAAAACTCTGGAATTATGAGCAATAACAACAAATTTTACTTAACCTTACCCAGTGACAGTTCCATGGAGGTGTTTCCCAACAACACGTTGTGCTGTTACACGGTCAAATTACCTCAGACCATCCAGTTAGATCACGAAGCCCATTGGGAAGTGGCTTTAGTGGAAATCATTCACCCATCACAAATCAAAAACATCACCGAAAAGCAAAACACTTTCGAGGTGGAAATCCTGAATGCCCAATTGGAGGAAGAAATCAACAAAATCGGGGTTTTAGGGGACACAAGAGCAGCCAGCAATCCAGCCTTCATTATCTACACCTTGAAAATTCCTTCAGGTTATTATTTTAGTGGTGAACATTGGTGGACACTATTGCGGACAGGTTCAACTTAGCCTTTGGCAAAGCACTGAACAGAGCCAAAAAAAGTGTGAAGATTGAGTACCATAAAGTGGCTCATCGTCTCGTGATCAAATTTCAAGATACGGACACATTGTCCCTCAGGTTCAATGGTAGTTTGTTTGAAATTTTGGGTGGACATGCACAAATGGTCGCAAACAATATGAGCCCCAAGATCAAAAGTAATATGGATTTTTACAGAGCTTTTGGAAACCCGGTAGAACTGAACCAAGGACTTAATTTGATCTTTGTGTATTCCGATGTGGTGGAGTACAACGTGGTGGCACACACCTCTGTGCCGTTACTGCGTGTCATTCCTTTCAAAGTGGATAGTACCACAAACAATGACCAGGAAGGTGCAAACACCTATCACGTACGCCGTGAATTTGTACATCCTCACTATTTACCCGTCAGTAAGTCGTATTTAGACACTGTCAACATTGCTATAAAAGGAGATCTGGGACAAAATATTCCCTTCTCCAAAGGGAAAGTTACAGTGAAACTCCATTTTCGAAAACGGTTCTCTAACGAATTGTAAGTCAAGACAGCTACGAGTGACATTTTCACCCTATAAAATCCGGCCAGATGCGTGTGGAATTTCAGTTTGCAGAAAATCTACGCGCAGATAATACGGTGAACGTCCTCCTGTATGCTGAATTGGACAATACGATATAAACCAACAGTTTGAGAGAAGTCATTCTACACTATTAGAAGTCATGGAAGACTTTTATCAATGTTTATATAGTAGGGATTCTTTGGACATGGAATGTGAAGATCCTGAGGAAGGAGAACCCCAAGACAAAGACGAAGAAGTCATCATGATGAAGTCTAGATGGCCAGAACAAGAATCACATATAGTTTCCTGTTATGCTATAGTCTTGACAGAAAAAAAATTAAGGAATTGATCAAGAAAGATTGCTATGGATGTCATAACGATCATCCCAGTCAAATTCAACACGATAAATGCCTAATGCTGAGTCAAGAAGAAAAATTGGACGAATATCTGGACGAAGCTTGGAGTCTCATCTCGGAAGAAGACGTGTTACAACAGTGGTATAAAGGCTTGCGTGAACATTATTGTCCTCCATTAACAACTCAAGAGATCCATCGCATCGAAGCTCTGTTGGATTAGAGTTGGGAGACAAGGCGAAGAAAACGGTTACTTGTCAGACATTTTCAAGCAGAAAGTCAGGATCGAATTGATGACTTAAGAAAAAAAACAAAAAATGGATACCTGAGAACTTTATTACCTTTTGAACCACAGTTCGTACACTGATTCTTGGAATCCTGTCGTCTGTGCTAAAGATGAACTCCCTCATCGCAAACCTCAAAACCATCAAGCTTACGACAGGAACCCACTGGGTAGCCGTTTGCTTTCCTCAAGAAGGATGTGTGAAATATTTCGATTCGTACGGATTGCCCCCTTTGGAAGACGATATCATTGACTTTATGAGAAGAAATGCTTAGACCACCCGATTCAATAATGTGAAATTACAAGGCACAGATTCCTTGGTGTGTGAACAGTACTGTGTGTATTTTCTGCATCATCGCAGCCTGGGCTATTCCTTAGAACATTTAGTGACTCATTTTGATCCTCGTTCTTCTTCAAGAAACGATGTGAAAGTAGATCGATGGTTTTGTGACCAGTATGCTTATCTTTTGTCTCTAACTAGGAAAGGTAGTGTCCATCAATGGCCTAATGACTTCCAACAGTGGAAATCACAATTTCATTCACAACGTTGTCAGCCCTGTTTAAAGTAGAGTGTGAATTGAAAAAAAAATGTTTGGTATTTGAAAAAATGTTTGATGTTATAGTGTTGGATTATTGTTAAAAAAATGTTAGAGTTGTTTGTTAGTATGAATAAAAAATGTTGTGTTTTGAAGAAAAAAATGCCTTTGTGGTTTGTTTGGCTATATGAATCTTGATTCATGCTCTTTGACTTCTCTCTATCCCTCCCATAACACTATTTGAACGTTCCGGCTCGAAAACCGTGTAGTAATGTTTTCCTTCACGTCCGCGCTTTGACCATAAAAACGGGGCAGTCTCCAGTCTGCCCATCCATTGTTAACTTATCTTCCTACGAAGATGTGCTCAAGATTAACCAAGTTGAACGAAGTCTATGTGAATTTGCATAGGGTCATGACAAGTCTGATACCGAGACCTGAAGAGATAGACAATATCATAATGTTGAAAGTCACTGAAGACCTGAAAGAAGATCTCTTCAAGGAGGAATTCAAGAAGGAGAAAGAAGAATGGATGGAGAAGTACAGACTTCATAAACGGCAGAGAGAGCAGCAACAGCAGCAGCATGAACCTGACAGAGGCTTTGTCGATTGTCGTATCGACACCAAAGAGTTCTTCTTCTCTTTTCCGAAGAAGCAGACCTTATCCTGTGAGAAAGCCTGTCATCAGAGGAGGCCGCCATCTTATAACCTAAGCGATCGCCATAGCGTCAAGTTCCCAAAAAAAAATTTCAGGGCTACCCCATACTCTCGAAAAGAAATAACATTCCATTGCCTATGATATGTTAGTCAGTTAGAAGAAAAAATACAGAAGTGAGTCTATCAGCACATGATTTCTTTATCTTGGTTAGAAAGTGTGACTCTAAGTTGTTCGTTTCCGTCGCTTATCATAATTTTACAAATAGTAATGTTCTGTAAAAAAAGTGAGTGAGTGTTTCTTTTAGGTCTGTGCGTTTTTGTTTTATTTTGTTGGTGATAATATGGATAATGTAAGTTCGGGTACAATGAAATTAAAAGAATTAAGCCCAGAACTCAGTGTGGAGGGAAGAAATATACGCAACAGCAGCGGGAGCAAGAAATGCAGACCTAGCCAGTTAGCATTGAGGCATTCTGCGTTTGACAATGCCTTTGATGTCGTACACGTCGTCTTTTTTTGGTGACACGACTTGATTTGAAATAAGTACGGGCTAGCGTTTTGGTGAGTACTTAACATCCATGGCTGTCTTGCTGAGCACCTTTTTTCCTCCTTTACCACGCTCGGACAGAAAAATGAGTGTGTGGTGAGACAATTCCCACTCATGTGTAAAGCCTTTCAGTCAGGTTGTTAAGGACTAGTTAGTCCTACACCTGAGTGGCTAAATTTAAAAATAGTCTGTGAGTACATAAAAGCCTGGGGGATGAGGCTCTCTTTCCTTCCCAGGAGTAATTAAAAATCACGCGGTGCGTTATTAAACCAGTGATACATGCTCCATTAGAGCGAAAATCACTTTAATTCAAGTAAGCAAGCAAGCAAGTTCGGGTACCGTCTCTAGCACTCTTGATGACACCAACTGTCTGGGTTATTTTCTTTCTTGCAAGCCCCTATGTTCCACTTCTGTTTGTGATAATAACTTGTGATACTTCACATTTCCTAAGTGGAAATCTTTACAAGCCGTACAAAATACAAAACTTATATGACTTTGGCTTTTGACACTTGCACAGACTCTTCACTTTATAAGTGTCACGAGAAAATTGTATATCCAAGTTTTACCATTTTCAAAAACACGCACACACTTGCAGCTTGACCAGAAATATGTACATCTTGTTTTGTGGACAAGTCACAGACAAGTCCAAGCATATATAGGTGGTTATGAACGTTAGGAATATCCCCTCATTTTTTCAGAAATATCAAAGCTTGTATGTGCATTTTCCCTTTTCCACTCTATATTAGTGCTTAGATTTGTTCCAAAAAAAAAAAAGAAAAAAAGAAACGAAATAATTTTGAAGAAAAAAAAACAACTGAATTTTGAATTCAGGTTTCTCTCTGTTTATAATTTTTTTCAAGTTGATGGTGCATGGCAGAGTACATTCGCCTACCTTTCCAAAGTGAGAGGCATTTCTTCACATGTCATTGCCTTTGTTAAATTCGGTTTCATTGGTTAGTTATCGTTAATCTTTAATTTTTTTCATGCATTTCTTTTTGATAGAAGATTTAAGGCTTTCTATTGTTGTAACGGTATTTATGTTGTTTAGTCTGTTGATGAAATTATCTATAGCAAAGTGCTTAAGATTTTTCAGCTTTTTTTATTATTTCAAGCCCTACAAAAGGAGACCAAGTTTGTCTTCAAAGACGATTGAAACTCTAAATTACACGGGCGTGAAGGAAAAAACATCGTTGTGTTTAATCTAATCATGCTTGCCGTATCTCTTTGTGTTTTAGAGGTCATATTTCTTCTTAAGTAAATACACGCATCAATAGACAGACAGATTAGGTCATCATCCTTGAGTTTCACTGTACTTTGGTTTCTTTACTTCATACAAACCCCAAATTTATTAGTTTGAAAAAAAAAGATAACATGCCCCTCAATACTGTAACACGTCTGTTCTGACTCTACCGATGTGAGTGTGAGTGTTTATGTCGAAATGTTTAAGTGAGATATAAAAAAATAGCCAGCTTGAAAACGCGAACCAATACTGTGACGCTCAGTATTTTGATGTGGTAAGAGGAAATGGTACAACACACACACACACAAAGAGGGCTTGTAAGTTCATATTTCAGTGTCTGCACTGTAATGGTAACAACGCAAGAACATAGGGATTATTATGCCACACAGTCCTAGAACAAAACAATGCATCACCCGTTGCAAGCCATTTCATTGGCTATACTTATTTTCTTATCGCGTTCGCTTCGAATTGACTTGAGTAGCTATTCAGACAGTGACGAGAATGGCCATGCTTTACTGGGTCTATCCTATAGACGATTTATATAAAAAAATATTTGTAAAAATTAAACTAGTGCACGAACAATCGTACCATGGGCGATCCCATGGAAATTGTGTCCGTCTTATTGCAAAATACATCAACATTTAATTTAACCGTGCAGATCGCTAGAACAAACCTCTGATCATACACATTTTGAAAAGTGTTGTGTGACACGGATCGCCATTGTCGTTTGGTGTCTGCTTTCTTCTTCGAAAAGAGATCGTTTCGTCTTGACTATAAAAATTTAATTTGACTAAGTTTTACGCACTACTTGAACTCATACATTTACGTTGTAGGTGTAAGCCGTCGTTCTCAGTTTTCTGGAAGTTCGTTTTTGCGTTTCTCAGATGTGATACTATTTTTTATGGACCGAACGAAATTTCTTTTGTCGTGAATCAGGACTCGTGGTTTTGTGGCATAATTGGAGAGCATTGATTAAAGCCCAGTTATGTCGTCTTCGAAATCGCTGACACGGATTTGAACTAACACTTCAGGTTTTGTGTGAGGCGATATGGTACATCATTGCCTTTTACTTCCTCAATGAAATCGTTTCATCTTATTGCAAAATTACTTTGACTAGGTTACATACGCGGCAGGTCTCTGTATATAAGGAGAGTGTCTTAGCGTCAGAGTATTCATTCCGCTCTCAAACGATCAAGAAGATGGAAGAGTCAGCACAGATCGACCTGCTGGTCAAATATTTGCTAAAAGTCATACGAAAGCATAATTCACATGCGAAAGTGGCAACAAAACTTACTCTTCTGGGCGTTGATTTGATGAGAGTCAAACGAAAGTGTGTAAGTGCTAATGAAGTTTGCTATATCTGCAAAGGTAAATGGGTATTTGTCTCCAGAATACCTGCTTCGTCTAAGAAAGAGAGACAAAAGTCAAGATACCTAATATCTTTGTCAGGAGAAAGGACACTGGAATTCAGAGTGCCCTACGAGAAAAGAGAAGAAACAAAAACAAGACGAAACAGAGAAGAGGGATTCAGAAGAAGAAGAAATTGAAGATGATGAAGAACTTGTGCCAGTAAAGACATGGAAATGGAAAAATTGACAATGTGAGCCGATGCGTTGGCCCTGATGTGAAATTTCATACTACCTTCTAAAAGAGAATAGACCAGAAAGAAAACGTAAGTGTCTCTTGGTCTTGACATTGTATAATAAGGATGGCGTGTTTTGTTTTTTACTCACACTTTATGAAATTGTGCTCTTTCACCTCTCTCTATCCCTCTGGATCATGTTTTAGTTAGAATTGAAATGGAAGGATGTTTTCCTTCACGCACGCTCTTTAGGCATGCAAGTCGGTAAACAATAGTCAGTCTCTTCATCCATCATTTTGTGTCTTGATGTTTCCTAAATCACACACTGATGCCATAAAATAACGGGTTAAATGGGTTTTGTAGTGTTGGGAGTGGGGGTGGGGAGGGTGGGGTGTAGGTGTTTGGTAGAGTTTGTAACTGCAGGTGAGGGCTTAGGTGCTTTCAAAAAACTTTTTCTTCTTCACTCTGTGTTGATAGTATATTTGGGGTTTGTATGCGTTCGCGTACGTTTGTGTGGATAGTTTATTTGGGGTTTGCATTATCTCCCTTCTGTGTTGATAGTATATTTGGGGTTTGTTTTTTCCTCTTCCCTCTGTGTGTGTGTGTGTGTGTGTGTGAGAGAGTGTGTGTGTGTGTATTGGTCTCTGTTTGTCCCTATAAAACTCACTTTATCCCTATCAGATACACTCTACCTACCTACCTACAGTAGCGCGTATTCAGGTCAGCCACTTGCAACACTGTTGCCATTTATCCCCTAGTGTTCAGTACAGTGACGTCACTGACGCTGGAAATTTTGAGACTATAAATATCGACTTGGGAATTTCCACATTTTGTAGCTATACATATATACTAGAATTCATAAACAGGAACGTCACTCAAGCTGAGGCTATAAAAAATAGTGGGATTTTCCAAAGGAAAAACCCACAAGTTGGAGCTATAAATAGATAGTGGGATTTCATAGGAATTTCAGCTGATTATAGATACATAGGTATTTATTCACGATCGTCACAGAAGTTGATATTGTAAGTAGTTAATAATTTTATCCATTTTAGTCTAAACCATTGTAACTTAATTTTCGGGGATATGTTTATTTTCCTTTAAATTCTGGGACAATTTCGTCATTTTAACGTTACTTTTAGTCACATCCATTTTGTCGTTGAGCATTTCCTTGATTATAGCTATTTATAGCATCATTACAATTATGCAAATTTTTGAACACCCCAGCAAGATTTCAGGTCTTGGTAATGCTTTATATATAAATCTCACGCTTGTACTAGTGTATGTATGTTTCTGTCTCTGTTGTGTTTGACCCTCTACCATCATTGTCCCTAGACAATCCCACCATGTTCAATTCCCCTTGACGCTATACAGACCCACCATGTTCAATTTCCATATGTTAAATTCCCCTAGTCCCTAGATAGACCCACACTCTATTCCCATGTTCAATTCCCCTTGACGCTCAACAGTCCCACGATTTTTCTCCATGTTCATTTCCCTTGTCGCTCAACAGTCCCACGATTTATTCCCATGTTAATTCCCCTTGACGCTAATCTGACCCACGATTTTTCTCCATGTTAAATTTCCATTGACGCTAATCTGTCCCAGGGGTGTTTTTAATGCTAATTCCCATTGACGCTAATCTATCCCCCTTCACTACTGTCTCATAACAATAGAAACTTGTGTCTCATCAGGTAATAATTTTGTACATTTTAAGTTTTTTGGGACACGTCAATAACCGTGCTCAATCCCTATGTGCTTTTGAATAAATTAATACAAATTGCCAATAACTGGCATCCACACTCATCGGATAGCTATATTCTTTGGTCATTATTGACCTGTTTGGGCTGTCTAGGGAACCCAGTATCAGTTTTGTTTTTATATCTCCAGCTCGCCTTTTCCAGCTCTCCTACGATTATTTCAGCTCACCATCCAAGTACTCCAGCTTAACCTAAGATCTCGCCAAGTTTATCCTACGATTACTCAGCTAACCCTACGGCTAATTCAGTTCATCCAACGATTTCTCCAAGTTCACGCTACGATTACTCCAGCTCACCTTACTATTACCTCAGTTCATCCTATGTTCTCTCCAAGCTCACCCTACGATTACTCCAGCTCATCCTATAAATACTGTAGTTCAAACTACGATTATTTCAGCTCACCCAACGATCTCTCCAAGCTCACCCTTCAAATACTCCAGCTCACCCTACCATCATTCCAGCTCACCTTATGATTCCTTCAGCTCACTCTACATTCTCTCCAAACTACCCCTACGATTACTCCAGCTCATACTACGATTACTTCAGTTCATTTTAACGATCTCTCTCTAGTTCGCATTATCCAGCTCACCCTTCAAATACTCCAGCTCACCCTACCATTATTCAAGCTCACCCTATGATTACTTCAATTCACCTTACGATCTCTCCAAGATCACCTTACGATTTCTGCAGCTCACCCTACGATTACTCCAGCTCACCCAAAGATCTCTCGAACCTCACCCTACGATTACTTCAATTCACCACATGATTACATCAGTTCGTCCTACGATCTCTCTAGTTTACCTTCTCCAGCTCACCCTACGATTACTCACTGTCATCCTACGATCGCTCCAGTTCATCCGTTTTGAACGATATGGAGGTCCATGCTATCCAGAGAGCGTGTTTCCGCAGCAGGAAAAGACAAATGGAAAGAAAGTCCTTATCTAGCATCGGCATAATTACCGTCTGATTTTTATAAAGGAAAAGGATCATGAAAAGCAAAACTGTGATGGCAAAAGGGAGAATAGAATTCTGGGCCTTTTGGTAAGGGAAGAATTTCTACATAGATGACGAGATTGTTCTTCCTCCCAAAGTACCTCCTTTCCAGCAAGAATAAGTGCCGGTAGACTTTTAATGGATCATGAGATTGGTAAATTTACCTACACATGTCCCTCTGAAGCGGGAGGTCGTGGGTTCGAACCCCAGCCGAGTCATACCAAAGACTTACAAAATGGTACTAACAGCTGCCTCGCTTGGCGCTCGGCATTAAGAGGTTAGTGTTAGGACTGATCGGCCTGGTGTCAGGATAATGTGACTAGGTGGGACATCATGCTACATGTCTGCGGCATGATGTCACAGTGATGGACATCACTATAAACTGCCACAGTGCAGACATTGTAGCGATATGACTAAAACATTGGTAAGGCTACGTTAAAAATCCTAATCACACACACACACACGTCTTTGTGGATGTAATTTTATAAACTATGTTATACTTATTGATACCAATGTTACATCACTTTTCCTTTTTACGCTCATATTACAAATTATTCCGAGAACTCACTAAAAATGGGATCTGCAATATGCTGCTGTATTTCTTCAAGACTTAGAAAACAATCATGACTCTCATGATAACTATATTGCAAATATATATGTATATATGTTCATGATCAACGGGAGTAGAGATGATATAGCTGTGAGAGTTTACGAATAATTTAAAACCGTATTTTGATATGCCCCATGCAGAAAAAAATCGGTGTACTTTAGTTTACCATCTAAACTAACCAAATCAGATAATGAATGATTTCATGCTTGTTTCTGTTGGTTTTAACGGCGCTTTAAACACTTTGGTGACCACATCGTATCGAGGAAATGAGAGCTATCCCGAAGGACACTCCGAGAGTAGTGAAGTGGGGCGATATAGGGTCTATGGGAATTAGCATTAAAAACACCCCTCTGTCACTATAGGGTCTATGTAAATTTAACATGGACAAAACCCCTGCGTCGATATAGGGTCTATGAGGAATTAGCATTACAGACTTCCCTGGGTCTGTATAGGGTCTATGTAAATTTAACATTAATTACCCTGGGTCTGTATAGGGTCTATGTAAATTTAACATGGACAAAAACCCCTGGGTCTGTATAGGGTCTATGTAAAATTGAAACAGGGAGGGGTCTCTATTTTTTTTAAAAAAATAAAAAAATAAAAAAAGGGGTAGGCAATTGAAAGTCTATCTCTTTTCGAGAGATGTGGGTGGCCCTGGAAAGGGCCTTTGGGTTTCTTCTTCTAATTTCTTCTATTTCTCCACCAGCTTCTTATTTTCTGTCCTACACTTTTCTATTCTTTTCTTTCTTTTCTTCCTCCTTTTTCTTCTTTTTCTCTTCTTTCTGCTTCTCCTCCTCTTCTTTCTTCCTCTTCTCATTTTCTTCTTCTTTTTCAATTTTTTCATTCCATGCTCTCATCCTTATCCTTTCCTCTTCATCCTCCTTCTCCTCCTTTATTTCTTTCAACAGATCACTGATGATTTCCTTTAGTTTTCGTAAGTTGTTAATCTCCATCTTCACTCGATGGGGACTATAAGAATAGTGATCCTCGTTTAGCCTAACTAACATTTGCTCCATCATGCCCAAATTGTCCAGGACGTCTTGCAATTTTTTCATTTTATCAAGGTGGTTCGAAGCCATCTTCTTTTTTATTCTTTGCAGAATGGTGTGAACGACGAACACTGTGGTTCTTATACGAAAAGCGCGGACGTGAAGGAAAACATCCCCCTAAGACCCAAAACTTAGTTAGTTAGTTGGGTTATAGTGGTTTTCGTTCTTTTGAACATGTACCACTTGTTTATTCACGCACTGCGTGATTTTTAATTACTCCTGGGGGAAGGAAAAGGAGCCTCATCCCCCAGGCTTTTATGTACTCAAAGAGTACTTTTTAATTTAGCCACTCAGGTGTAGGACTAACTAGTCCTTAACAACCTGACTGAAAGGCTAATAAACATGAGTGGGAATAGTCACACCACACACTCGTGTTTCTTAGTTGGATTGAAATGCCCCAGGTGTCAAACCAAGCAGTATGTGACTCCCGCTACGATTGGTCGGCAGCGATGACGTCACATTAGGACACCTGGTCTTGTGGCATTGACGAAGTGGCCCACTTTTTTGATATCATCAATTGCCTTTCCCAGTCCCATATTCCGGTAGACAGAGCCTTCCTTTTTTCCACTCTGTTTAGGTGGTGCAGGTTCATCAGCTTCATCGCCGCTGGATGATGATAATTCAAGAGCCGCTGTTAGCGTGGAAGTTTCAGATTCTTCAGGGTCGTCTGCCAACATTGCCTGGATTTGGCTGAGTATGTTTGTAGAAATAGCTGTGGAAGCTTGATTTAAAAGTTCAGCCAGATGTTGTTTTAGAGACAAGGAGACGGTTAGGAGTATTTTGTTTTCTTTTTCTTTTTTTTTTCTTCATGAATTCCTTATTTATTTGATTCCTTATCTTATTGGTTTGGAATGAAAACTTGTTTTATGGTTGTTTGTATGTTATTATGGAGTCCTGTTTGAATTAATTCCTATTTTCCTATTTAAATTTTTTGTGGCCTTAATTGGTTTTTATTATTCGGGCTATGAACGGCTGTGTCAGTTTATGAACCTACGAGACCTAGCAGGCCGTCATAATTCCCAAACAGTGATTTTGTAATATTCGTCCTTAACTGGTTTTTATTATTCGGGCTATGAACGGCTGTGTCAGTCTGTGAACCCACGAGACCGAGCCGGCCGTCATAATTCCCAAACAGTGATTTGTAATATTTTTAACTGATCTTTGATTTACTTTCTTAGATTTTTTTTGATTAGATTGGATTCGTGTATAAAACTTATGATATTTTTGAATGTTAGATTAATATTGGGGTTTGTGTTCATCAAGAATTCTGGGTATGTTGCAGGGGATCCAATATTATGCTGTTTAACTTTAAACTTAGCCCTTTCTTTTTCAGGTGTATGGCAGTTGTTAAAAATATGCTCTATGTCTTCTGGGACCCTGCAGTGGTAGCAGTTAGGGTTATTCAAAACTTATATTACCTAGATTATCACTTAAAATGCGCGGACGTGAAGGAAAACATCCCCTACTTTTCTCATTTCATATTATCTACTATTCACATACGCTAACCAGCAATAAACTAACCCAAAATCTACCATCCACACACGCAAAGCATTAAAATCAAATCCCAATAATCTACTATCCACACTAACCTATGCTAGCCCTTATAAACACACAATCATATACATAAACTCATACACTCACACTAGGAAAAAAAGAGTCAGTTTTTATATTCACACTACTCTACATACACATATTGGCAAATGGATTACTATTTCTTTTCTAAAGGTTTGGGTAGCCCTGAAAAGGGCTGTTTGTTTTGAACTCCAGGGCACCTGGTTAATGATGGCACCTTCCAGGCCTGGCACCACACACACATCTTCTACTCCAATCTCCTTTCACTCTTCTTTTGACTGGGAGCGCAGAGGGAGGATGATTGGCTTCAGCACCCCAATCCTCTGTCTCTGGAATTTTATACAACATCCTCTCTCCTATTTTCTTTTCCTCCTCTTCCCTCTGTCTTCTCTCCTCCTCTTCTTTCTTTACCCTTGCCTCTTCTACTATGGCCTCTGCAGCCAGCTCATTCACTATACGCCTGGCATATTCCAGGTGCATCTGGAGTTCTAGAAGCTTTACAGTTCTTGTATTCATCGTCTTGCTGTTAACAGGTCGACGATGGGTAGCCCAACTGACGATTAGTTTTCAATTTATACTAAAAGCGCGGACGTGAAGGAAAACATCCCCTTAAAACAAAATTTATATTACCTAGATCATGACCAAAACAACGCGCGGACCTAAAAGAAACACTCACTGACTTTTTTATACTACCTATTACTATTCTAAAAAATTTCATTAAACAAATAATATACTATCCACATACGCAAAGCAGTCAAATCAAACCCCAAATCTACTATCCACGCACGTCAAACAGCAAAAAAAAAAAAACATTATCATAATCTACTATCCACACAAACGTACTTGGGCGCTTACAATCACCCACACAAATAAACATATACAATCACACCAGAAAAGAGTGAGTGTTTATATTCACACTACTCTACATACACACATCGGCAAATCGATTGTTCTTTCTTTTCTAGAAATTGGGGTAGCCCTGAAAAGGGCTGTTTTTTTGTGTGCGAAGTTGAAGCTACGGCCATCTTTTAGTTTCTAAGAATGCGACGTCCTCTGACGATAGACTTTCTGACGATAGGTCTACTTCTTCGAAAAGAGAAGAAGAACTCTTTGGTGTCGATACGACAGTCGACAAAGCCTCTGTCAGGTTCAGGTTTCTGTTGCTGCTGTTGTTGTTGCTGTTGCTGCTCTCTCTTCTGCTTCTGAAGTCTGTACGTCTCTGTCCATTCTTCTTTCTCCCTGTTCATTTCTTCTCTGAAGAGCTCTTCTATCAGGTCTTCAGTGACTTTTAACATTCTCACATTCTCTATCTCTTCAGGCTTCGGTATCAGACTGTGTCTGACCCTATGCAAATTCACGTAGGCTTCGTTTAGCTTAGCTAGTTTGGAGCACATCTTCGTAGGAGGATGAGTCGACAATGGATGGTTAGACTGGAAACTACCCCGGTTTTTAAAGTCAAAGCGCGGACGTGAAGGAAAACATCCCCACACGGTTTTCGAGTCGGACCGTTCAATGAGTGTCATGAGAGGGATAGTAAGAAGTCAAAGAGCATGAATCAAGATTCCTATAGCCAAACAAACCACAAAGGCATTTTTTTCTTCAAAACACAACATTTTTTATTCAAAATCACTTAACACTAACAAACAACTCTAACATTTTTAACAATAACCCAACAATATAACATCAAACATTTTTTTCTAATCACAAACATTTTTTTTCAACTAACACATTATTTTGGACAGGGTTGACAACGTTGTGAATGAAATTGTGATTTCCACTTTTGGAAGTCATTAGGCCATTGATGGACACTACGTTTCCTAGCTTGAGACAAAAGATAAGCATAATGGTCACAAAACCATTGATTTACTTTCACATCGTTTCTAGAAGAAGAACGAGGATCAAAATGAGTCACTAAATGTTCTAAGGAATAGCCCAGGCTGCGATGATGCAGAAAATACACACAATATTGTCCACACACCAAGGAATCTGTGCCTTGTAATTTCACATTATTAAATCGGGTGGTCTGAGCATTTCTTCTCATAAAGTCGATGATATTGTCTTCCAAAGGGGGCAATCCATACGAATCGAAATATTCCACACATCCTTCTTGAGGAAAGTAGACGGCTACCCAGTGGGTTCCTGGGAGATGACTGTCGTCCGTGTTGATCACATAAGCTTGATGATCTTGAGGTTTGCGATGAGGGAGTTCATCTTTAGCACAGACGACAGGATTCCAAGAAGCAGTGTACGAGCTGTGGTTCAAAAGGTAATAAAGTTCCCAGGTATCCATGTTTTGTGTGGGTTTTTTTTCTTCTTCTTCACAGGTAATGATAAGTGATCAATTCGATCCTGACTTTTTGCTTGAAAATGTCTGACAAGTAAAAGGCGTTTAGATCCGACTTCTTACTCTGGTCAAAGAGAGATTCGATGCGACGGCACTCCAGAGACGTTAATGGAGGAGAAGAATGTTTATCCAAGCCTTTATACCACTCGTTCAACACGAATGCTATCTCGATGTGACCCCAAGCTTTGTCCAGATATTCGTCCAATTTTTCTTCTTGACTCAACATCAGACATTTGTCGTGTTGAATTTGACTGGGATGATCGTTGTGACATCCATAGCACTCTTCCTTGATCAGTTCTTTCATTATATCTGCCAGGACTGTAGTAAAACAGGAGACTAAATGGGCTTCTTGTTCTGGCCATCTTGACTTCATCTTGATGACTTCTTCGTCTTGGGATTCTTCTTCTTCTTCCACGGTCTCCTCACATTCCATCTTCAAAGTTTCTCCACTAGGTAAAGAGGGATAACAGTCTTCCATAGCTTCTAATAATCTAGAATGACTTCTCTCAAACTGTTGATTTCTATGGTATTGTCAAATTCTGCATACAGGATGACGTTCACTGTGTTCTCTGGGGGCAGTGCACTCGCAAACTGAATTTCCACATGAATCTGGCCGGATTTTATAGGGTGGAAATGTCCCTCGTCGCTGCCTTGGTCTGGAGTGAAATCGAAAGCCCACAAAGCATTGCCTCCTGCGTAATCGTCGTATGTAATGCCATGACTGGTGTTGGTTCCTAACTGTCCAGTAGCTTCGTACAGGGACAAGTACGATCTCAAATAATTCTTCGCGGCACCAAAGTTAGGCTCAAAGGGTCGGGTACACAAGGTCTTGCCATCGCGACTGACTTCAATCTTGGACACATTGTAATGTTGAAACTCAAAAGGATTTTCATGGTAGGCTCCGTTGAAGGCTGAATTATTGACGATACCAAGGATTAAACTTTTGGGTAACTGTCCTTGGAACAGATGATCTTCGATCATGGATCGCTGTCCAGCAGGAATGGTGAACGTTTTCACTTCCACTCTTCGTATCGGATACTTGGCGGTCGTTCTGCTCAACGTCTGACTGACGTCGTTTCCCACTTTAGGTAACACTTCCACACGACGCACGTAGAGTCTGGCTTCTTCGATTTTGGTTTTGTAAGTGGAACCATCAGCAGCCATCAAATGGAAAGCGGCACTGCTACGATTCACTCTCAAGCGGATATCCACCCCGTTCAGCAAATACTTTTCTTGTATGCACATGTCTAGATGCAAGCGATCCATCAGTTCTAAACTACGACTTAGATGAATTTTCGTTCGTCGTTCTACAAATCCCGTTGTATTTTGAGCATCCCCAGCAACTGTAATGCTGTTGAACTTAGTCGCTTTGTCAGGTTTCCATACCACGCAAGCATCCAGATGAGTGTTCTTGGCTTCTTTTCCGTACGTCAAGAGATTTTCCAGGTACGCTCGGTAAGGGTAAGTATCCATGCTGCTGCTGACCAGTTTGTTATTCAAGTACAAGTCCACTTCGCTAAACAAGGAATGCATGAAATTATTGACGGGAGCTACTACATCATCATTGTCTATGTTAGCGTTGGGTGGTTCGATCACTTTCACTTTCAAGTACACGTAACTGCTATTCAGATCGATGTAATCTTCGGGCTGTCCTTTGATTTCAAACTCGATGGGAGCGGAATCCGTCAAAGAGGAGACGGGATGAAATTCCACCCACTGGGATTCTTGCATGGTCATCATGGTGGGGGGGGGCATGGCAAACAGATGCAGTTCCGACTTGGAACAGGCGCAAGACTCTCGGTGCATCATTTTTTTTTCTGTTTTTCAATAATCGAAAACGTCTAAGTCTCGAACGGTTCTTCTTTTCTTTGTCTTTCTAGCTTTAGACGTGTGAAGTCTGGTGAAAGGGTGCTTTCTTCGTCGTCTCTTTCTGCCTTGTCCTTGCTGAATGCCTGACTCGGTAGCGTGCAGGGCATTTATAGGTGTTTCTCGTCGGCCCAAAAGGTCTTTACCCGTTTGCAGCAAGACATTTTTGCCTGCCCTCAAGAAGGCTTCTTTGCGGTTTTGTTTGTCGATGATGACATTTTGGAGATATTCTTTGCCTTGCGTCAGTGCGGCATCTTTCAAGGCGTGCAATCCGCGTGTCACCATCGGTTTCAACACCGGAGCCACCGAACGAAAAGCCGATTTTAACATATCTCCTAAACCGTATCCTCGCTGTCGAGCAACCCCTCGGTACACTGGATACATGACTTACGAGTCGTGAGAGAACCGTTTTCGAAAATGGAGTTTCACTGTAACTTTTCCTTTGGTGAATGAAATATTTTGTCCCAGATCTCCTTTTATAGCAATGTTGACCGTGTCCAAATAAGACTTACTGACAGGCAAATAGTGAGGATGTACAAATTCGCGGTGAACGTGGTAAGTGTTTCCACCTTCCTCGTCAGCGTTCGTGGCAGAATCCACTTTGAAAGGAATGACACGCAGTAACGGCACAGAGGTGTGTCCCACCACGTTGTACTCCACCACATCGGAGTACACAAAGATCAAATTCAGTCCTTGGTTCAGTTCTACTGGGGAACGAAATAGCTTGGCAAAAGAATCGTTGTCGGAAATGACTGCAATTCGTTCTTCTTGAGCATGGCCATCCTCATGTCCATGTCTCCGCCCAACATGCCAAACAAATCAGGACAAAATAAAATGGACATGATTTAACCCCCCTCAGGAAATTTCATCAAGAAGCGACGAGCTACTTTGTGGTATTCCATGGTGACACTTTTTTTGACACTCTCCAAAGCTTTCATAAACACGACATTAAACCTGGAGGCTATGGTGCTCACCAAATGTTGACCACTAAAATAATAGCCTGCGGTAATGGACAAGTGATAGGTGGTGTACTTTTGATTTTTTGTGCCAGGGTTTTTTATGTTATATTTGCCATAGGTATCCAAGTACTGTTGCAATGGTTCGTCATGAACTTCCACATCAAAAAAAGTTTGATTGGGAAGGACACTGAGGACTTGGGTTGGGTGAATGATTTCTACTAAAGCCACTTCCCTGGGTAAGGTTAAGTAAAATTGGTTGTTATTTTTCATAATTCCAGAGTTCTGTGGCTGTCCGAGGGGTTACTGGACGTCAGAGGCGTGTCTCCGTCCAAAATGGCGTTGTTGTTGTTGTTGGAGTGGTGACTGACACTGGCACTGGACACACGGTTACCGTTGTTCCCGTTCGAGGAGAATTTCCGTGAGGGATTGGGAAGCAGGTAACCGATGCAACTGCTGAATAAAATGGTCCACAATTGTTTATCTCCTTGTTGCAAACTCAAATTGGCGATGGCTGCCCCGATGACACAGTACACCACGAAGATTTGGCAGAAAAAGACGATCTGTGTTTTAGGCACACGTTCTCCGAACCACACCCACAAGGGTTGTTTTTGTAAATCTTGCAGAGAAGAACTGGGTGAAGGAGTGGTAGCAGTAGTAGCTGCGTCTGTGTGAAAGGGCATGATGGTCACTTCTTTTTATAGTCGATGACTTGCGAAGCGTCGATCCAAGAATCAAAACTGGGTGGATATCCTTTCCAACGTACCTTGACTTCTTTGACACGTCGTTTGCCCACTTTACGGGTTCTGCGTTCGAGAATGCTTTCGATGTCGTACACGTCGTCTTCTTTTTTCGTGACACGTTGTAACTCGGGCAAATAAAATGTTCCTTTGAGCACTTCTCCGTTCATGTCTTCCAATTTATAGACGGCAGGATGACGGCCATGCACTCGTCCAGTTACACGAAACAATTCGGTCGTCCAGTTAGGTAAGTAACCTTTGTCGAAAGTGCGTTTGGTTTTGTCAATGCGTACCCAATCTCCTACGGCCAACACTCCACTTTTCTTGGGGACAGCCCTCGTCGGGGACGTACCAAACAGGCGCTCAAACACCAACACTTCGTTGTCGGTAGTCACCTCTTGCGGGGCACGTCGAATTCTTCGATGGTAAGATTGGTTGTACGCTTGCACCAGGTGCGGTAAGATGTCGATGTACTTCAGAGTGTGGTGATGCGTAAAATATTTGCACATGCGTTCTTTCAAAGTGCGTTGAAAACGCTCTACGATGCTGGCTTTGGTTTCGGGATTCTCGGTGGTAAAATAATGAATGTCACGTTTCTTTAATTCTTTTTGGAACGCTTGGTTCAGAAATTCGGTGCCTTTGTCCGTTTGCCATCGAAGAGGGTGACGACCGCTTTGTTTCAACACTCGTTGCAGGGCTCGCACTAACTCACTGCTCGATTTGGAAGTCAAGGGTACGATCCAGGCAAATTTGGAAAAGACGTCAATGACACAAAACAAATATTTGTAGCCACGATTGTAGCTGGCCAAATAAGAGACATCGGCTAAATCGGCTTGCCATTGATGATCGATGCCTTCCACTCGGGTGCGACTTCTGGAAAACTTGCGTCGAATGGGTTTGTGTAAAGTGTAGGTAGCTTGTTCTTGTAACCATCGTTGCACTTAAGATAAACGGAGACTTTTCAGTCGCGTTTTGGCAGCACGATACAATTTTTGAACTCCTCCGTAACCTGCAGGATGGGAGGGATCGTAGTAAATGCTGGCTAACACTTTTTCCATTTTTTGTTTGTTTGTTTGTTTGTTAATAAAACACCCACTCTTAAAGGATGCTACTCTTTTTCTCTTGGGGTATTTTCTTGGATTGCAATGCTTTGCGTGTGCGACCGGCAATAGGTGTCGAGGAGGAGGATGTCTGAACAGGGGATATCGGTTCTTGTTTCACTTCTGTCTTCACCTTCTTTTTCTCTTCTGATGAAGAAGGAGTGGTCATCATCATTTTAATCCATCCAATTCTGGAGGTAGGTGGTGTTGTTAACTTACGTACTTTTTCTGGAGGAGTTTGAAACCCTTCTTCTTCTTCTCCTTTTTCTGTCTTGGTCACTGGTGGTGGTTGTAGAGGTGATGGTGCTGGACTTTTCATCAAGGTCTTAAACTCTTTCAGAGTGGGAAGAGCTGTTTCGTCTGAGGCTTTCTGGTGAAAGAGTTGCAGTCGTTGCAAGAGTTGACCATACTTTTGCGATTTTTCTGTTTCGGACAAATCTTGGCGATCCATCAAGGACTGCAATTTGTGTTGTAACTGGGATATCTCGCTCAAATTGGGACTGGGAGGTAAATGCGGGGTGCGTTGTTCTTGCCAACGATGGTATTCCATCCATCGTTTGTAAGGCACTAAAGCTAGTTTTCGTCCTTCCATGGGGTTGACAGGGGTCGATTCTGAGATCTTGGGACTTCAGAGGTCCCTTTTATCTTGCTCCCACCAGTCCTCCCAACATGGTTCCCAAGACTCCTTTCAGCAATGGGCCTAACAAGAGGGGTAAAATTCCTCCACGTTGGACCAACATCTTTTTCTTTTGACGAATGGGGATTTTCTTTTGAACCATTTGGCGAAGAACGTGACGATGTTTGCCTAAGCATTGTTTCTGGTATTTGGACAAAGGGATCGTTCCTTTCAAGATGTTCAAACAACATTCGCATACGGTATCGATGACCTCTTTGGAGGCTGATTGAATGAGTTTTTTTCGTAGGGGTGGAGAAGCTTTGGACAGGACAGATAACATGTCCCCATGTTTGACTAAACGGGGAGGCAGTCCTTTCCTTTTCTTTCCTTGGGTTTTAGAAGAGGGATGTTTTCTGGAGGATGACATCTTTGAGTCTTCAGTACCAAAAAACACTGATACCCTTACTTAGTCACAGGTCTTTTTTATACTGGAACGCGTCGCCACTGATTGTCTTTACGTCGTATCATCTTCAGGACAGGCATGACACGTCGTGCAGGGGTACGCAACGGACTAAATCGAGCCAGTTCTTGCTTGGACAAATCTAGTAAACTTTGTAACATGCCCGATCTCTCTTGGACTTTGATTTTGGGAGAAGGTACTTTGTGAGCAGCGGCCAGTACCACTAAATTGGAGGGTCCTGCCACTGGGGAAGTTCTTGGGGTTATCAACGGAGAAGTTCTTGGTGTGATCAACGTCTCCAAGTACTCTTCAGTTCTTGGTGTCATCAACGGAGAAGTGAATGAACCTGAGACTACCGGAGACGCGGTCACCGCCGTTGCAGGTCGTGGTTTGCGAGTGTAAGGTTGCGTCCTGGCTGAAGTGCCTCTCTTGCGACTAGTTTTCTTCTGTGGACTTTTCTTTTTCTGGGGACTTTTTCTCTGCTTCTTTTTCTGGGGGCTTTTCTTTTTCCGGGGTAGTGTCTGGGAAGAGGAGGGTCCCGCCACTGGAGAAGTTCTTGGAGACACGGGTCTCCTTGGGGACTTGGTCTTGACACCGTGGCTCTTTTTCTTCTTCTTGGAGCTTCGTTTGACTTTTTTCTTGGGGAGAAGTTTGGGAGCATTAGGATCCCATCTTAAGAGAGAGCGAATGATGACCCCTCCTAGAGTACCGCTCCCTCCAGGTTTCAAAATGATTTGTTTTTTGGTTTGAGTGTCGATGCGAGGATCGGCCAGTTGGGTCAAAGCGACTTTGTTTCGATCAAAGAAGCGTTTGGTTTGATGAGGAATCTGAATGATCCCTTGTAGTAATTGACGTGCTGTCACCGTGAACCATCGTAAGACTTCTCTGAGACTAGCTTCTAAGACACGAGCTCGTATTTGTGGATTTTTTTCCCGACTGATGCCATACAAAGCACGAATCAATTTGACGGGAAGATGCGACTGAAGGGACGTCATGTTCAAACTGTGTGAGACAGACGAAAAGTGTCTGAGGTTTTTATAGATTTTTTTGTTGAGTGAAATTAAGTCGAGGACGGAGACGTGTACAGGACAGGCCCTCCGTCTTGGCACCAGTGGTGAAACTATTGGGTACGAAATCGCAAATCATCGGGGGTCGTAGGTTTCAAATCGACGAGTAAATAGGCGTGTGGAGTTTGAGTGGCATCGTCGTACGCACGCCTGAATCAGCCAAGGCGTTCCTAACTGTTTAGCTTGCACTTGCGATTTATCTCGTCATACACGTCTTCGGTAGCTAAAAGTTGACGAATCTTTTTTTCCGTAGACGTCGAGAAGTATCCAGATGAAAACGCAAGGCTTTGAGCAGAAGGAGTCTTTCGTGACCATTTAAGGCCATTTGGGTGGTAAGTACTGTTCGTAAAGAGTCCACAAGGAATCGGGTGGCAAACGAAATCCCAGAAAACAAGTCACTAAGACACACACCACTTGTCGACCCAAATTGATTGGATACAGTTCTTGTAATAATTGATGGTAATGATCCACGGTTTGAATATGGTCATTGAGTTCCTTCCACGGAATCTGTTCAATCACATGTGATAAAAGTCGTGGCATGGCAGCCTGTTTTTATACTCTCTTTGTTTCGGAAACAATACACGTACTTTCTACCCAGAGATCAAACTTCGATTAGAAGTTTCCTCTTCCGCTAAGTAGATTCCACGTAAAATATGTTGGTAATCCTTTAACTTGTCTTCCTCAATGAATTGCACTAGGTGAATCTCGAAGTAACCAAAATTATCAACACGTGGATCATCGGTGGCTTGGAAGTATTGAACATGGCCTGACCATTGAAACAATTTCTGACGAATCAGTTCTCTTATACCATTCAGGTACCAGTGGTTAAAGATCTGGTGACGTAACGGATGCAACTGTTCTTTACGTTTGACTTGTATTTTGACCAGCTCTCGGTAAATGCCTTCTCTCAACTCCACAGGCAAAGCACGAATGTTCTCTTGTAAAGTATCTATGAATAGGTCATACTAAGTCCTGTTTCTGAGACAAGAAATGTACCGTTTGCACAGACATGGTTTTACTTCAGTGTCGAATTTAAATCGTTTAATCACTAATTTACACATTACAATTCGTTCAGAAGTTTCCTCTTTCACTAAGTTGACATTGTGTAAAAGATGTTGGTAATTCGTTAACTCTTCCTCTGGAATTCGATGCAGTAAGTTTACAATGTAGTAGATAGAATCATCAATAGCAAACCAATCCGTTTTAAAACCAGGGGGTCGTTGATCAATGTCTGTCCAATAGAACACTTTCAACTGAATCAGTCCTTGTATAGCATTCAGGTACCAGTGGTTTAAACACCGGTGACGTAACGGATGCAACTGTTCTTTACGTTTGACTTGTATTTTGACCAGTTCTCGGTAAATGCGTTCTCTCAACTCCACAGGCAAAGCAAGAATGTTCTCTTGTAAAGTATCCATGAATAGGTCAGTCCGTACAATTCACAATCTTCTCCTAGAGCAAAAGTAATCAACATAGTGAGTAATTTCTGACCACTGCCATTCAGGGTAATGTTCAAGAATCTCATTGAACTCTTTTGATGTAAACGGTTTAGAGTAATATAATAGGATGAATGCACCCTTGACCCAGAGAAATCTAACGCATTGATTGACTTTTTTCACTTTCCTCTTGTGAATTTCTCGGCACAAAAGTTCTACAGTCACCCATTGAGATTTCACTCTGGCAAGTCCCTTCCAAACTTCCTTGTAAATCTTCTCTTGCAGTTCTTTAGGTAATGATTCAATATCGTTTTTGAAATGGAGTTAAAATACTGGTCTCGGTGATGTCCAACTTTTGACCCCTAGCCAATCTGGTTTCTTCTTCGTCAACGACATGGTAAGTTACTTCAATGTCTCGGTCCCACTAAGGGTAAGTAATGACAATTCGGTGACCATCGAGCATGTTCTAGGTAGGCCGAATCTTGTGGTTCCCAGTGGTGAAGTGACACACCGCAACTGAAGCACTTGACTTTATCCCCTTCGCCCAAGTAGAAAAATCCGGCTCTGGCTAATTCTTCGGGGGTCGGTCCTCCCAGATACTTAGGCCATTTTCCTTTGAACGATTGAAGACGATTTTCAAAGTCGCAGTATTCCGACAAACGCACAGGAAACGAATATTCGTCTTTCACAGGTTCGTTTCGATGAGGGTTGGGTGACATGGACATGAGTTTGCTCAGGGCTGGATGACATCCGTAGGGAGGTAGACGTGAAGGTGGACATCCACGTTTAAAACGAAACCCAGTAAAGTGTCCAAGAGGACGAGCGGCATCGCTTTCGCATCCCTCAGGTTTGACACGCACAGCATCACTTTCCATGATAGGGGTAGTGAGAACAAAGTTCCCATGATGCTTTACGGCATCGCTAAGGTCACAGCGTACAGCATCGTTCCCATCGCAAGGCTCACAATCGCATTCCACTTCAGAAGCCCCAAACTTGAACTGTGCTTGTCTGAACTTGTTTTGTGTTTCTCTGAAAGTATTCATCTTGTTCGTTTGGTCTTGGTAGTCACAATGAACTATCGATCTTGCCTAGGGTTCCTTTTTATATACAGACCAATACCGACGTGTCCATACGGTAAGGTGAAATGATTGGGAAGTCGCACTCGCTTCTGGTACACGATCTGATAGACTTTTTCCAAGGGTCGACTGACGATGTGGTGAGTGGGTTAACGTACAATCTTGTTGGGTTGGTGAGTGGTCACTTTAAAGTTTCCATCCTCTCCAGATTGCAAGGCTTCTTTCAATACCCCAAAGTTGACCACACGACTGGTACGATAATTCAGAGTCAATCCTTTCACTTTACACTTCGTGTGCACTTCTCCTTGTTTGTCCCGATATTCGTAGCCGTAATTTTTTGGACCGCCACTGACGAAACTTAGAATCTTGACGGCGGGATGCTCGTCTGTCCAGGCTCCTAAACGGTCTCCTTCGATGTCAGGGTGATGTTGACTCGGGTGATGGATGTAAATGCAACTGTCCGTGTCAAAGTACAGAACACGTTCCCCTAACAGTTCTAAAGCTTCGTACAATTTTAAGCGAGCATGAGCTGTCACGTAAGCCGCAATGATAACATTTCCAAAGGGGTCGTCTTGTACAAAGTCCAGATCTTCTCCGTAATTGACCAAGATCAAATTCTCGCGAACGACGTCCACGTGTTTCATGAATTTGGTTTTGTCGTGAATCATCTGGAAATAGCGGGAAGGTTCGGTCAAATATTCCGTCTTGGGTAAACACGGTCGTTGTGCCATTTTACCCCACAAGCAATTTAAACATCACTTTGGCAAACGATCGCCTGCCTTCGTTTTTCTTGATGTGATATAAAGTGATGCCTTCTTGTGCCCAGTATTTCTCTTTGAATGTCTTTTGGTCTTCGGGAGTGTGACACCAGGACGGATAGCCACTGGCTTCTTGCTTCAGTTTCAAAAAGGGATCCACGTAGTCTGCGAAAATGCCTTTCTGCTTGGGGTCACCCTTGTGGTACTGTTGTTCTCTTGGGAAAGTGGCAAATTTCGTACACTTCTAACAGTTGGTATCCCATGTCCAGAGCTTTGAACAATTCTACGCTGACCCACGTCCCCGTCAAGGCCCGTTCTTCCTTGGTGTGATGACAAGGTTGATCTTGGTTGCACGTTTCGGCACAAGTACGGCACAAAGGAAACATCACTTTGCCTTGACAATGGTGAGGTAGCACGGGATGGTACAAGTCCGTGGGAGGCAAAACTTTGCACTTGATCAAGCCTTCGTATTGTCGAATGTTTTTCAGGTCGATGTGTTCCGTGAACAATTGCGGGTGCCCTACAGGAAAGCGACAATATTTGCACACGTAGGGATACAGTCCAAGTATTTGATTTCTTCTCCTTTCTCTTCGTCGGCTTGGTACAGCAAACAGGTGGCATTGGTCCTTCCTCCGTACAAACTATTCCTCGGGTTCAGGGGGTCCATTAACTGGTAGCTTTCCACGAGGCGTTTAAACTCGGGATCGGTTTTCAAACGGTGATCGTATTCGTGTTCCCACATTTCCACCACTTGGTATCCTTCCAGTTCTAACTTTAGGCATCGCTGACAAGTGGCCTGGTACAAGTCTTCCATGGTTCGTTGTAAAAACTGATTTTTAGTGCAGCGGTCAGGGTAACAGACGGGACATCCGTGAAATAAGCAACCGTTAAACTCGTACACGATGTTGGGGTTTTCTAAGTCCCAGCCATCGACCGAATGCGTTCCGATGGTCTTTTCGCCTCCTCCGTTGCGGGCATGCTGAATCCACTTGTCTTCCTTGTCGCACAAGTAATGTAACCAGCGTAGGGCTTTGACCGAGTATTGACGTTTGACATAGTTGGTCGTTTGAGGACTGATGACAGCCACAGTGTTTTCAGACATGAATCGTTGTCTGTACACTAAGGAACACGCTTTGGCAATGGTGCAAGCTTCTTTCAAAGGATCGACCCCTCCGTGTTCCATGAACAGTTCTCGAAATTTTCCACAGCAACGCCGTAAAATGTCCACGTCGGAACGACAATACTTTAGCATTTCTTCCTGAAAGTCGAAAGGGTCGGAGGCGTGAGCCTGATACCAAGCGTAGAAATCTTCTCGTTGTTCGGTACGCATGTTGTCGGGGTCGTAATAGTGAGCCTCATGTAAATGGGGTAGAACGGCGTGTTGATTGGCTTCCGTATTGAAAAAGTGTGGAAAGTACCCTTTAGCTATTTCTGTCATTCCAAACGTTTTAGGCATTCGGCTCAAAGGCATGGCCAAGTAACTCATCGAATCTTTAAACTGTACTTCTCCCACTTGCATGAAAATGATTTTGGCTCCGTTCAAAGTCACTTTAGGACGCTCGGTGCCTTGTTCCGTATAGTATCTCTAAAGATACTGTCCATCGTATCCGGAGAAATTGTGAGCCATCACCGTGGCATGACGATGACAATCTCGGTAACGTTCGATGTCCTCTTGGCTCCACGTCTTGTCGATGAGGTCTAAGACCCATCGGGCGAAATCGGCTAGCGTGTTCGGTCCCCGAAAGATTTTTTCACGTCCTCCAGGAATCTTGCTGCAGTGAGGGCAATGACTCAAGATAGGTTCTTGAATGCACTTTTCGCACGCTCGATGAGCCACGCAGAAATTAGGAATGTGAATACCGGTCTCTTGCATGCATTCGAAATCGAAAAAGATGAAATTGCCTTTCTTCTTGTGTCCATCCTCTTTCTCTGTTTGGGATTGGTATTTTTGCACGTAGCATTGATGTTTCAAGTCCACGATGTGGTGACAAATGTGACATTTTTTCTTTCCTGAACATACGTGTGCCTTGGCATTATTGGTACGTATGCCTTGGCCACACGTAGGGCACAATCTCAGGAGTTGACAAGCACATTTCTTCTATGAACCTTGCGTCTTCAAATGTTGTTGGTAACAGGCAGGGCTGACAAACGTGCGCTGACAAGTTGAACAATGCACTGGTTCTTGCCCTTCGCTCAGACAGGGTGGAGAGGCCAAACATGCTGAGCATTTCGATCCACAATGCTTGTGTTGCTCTCGATTGTTATAGCCATAGTCACATTTCTCGCAATAATAAACATATCCCAGGAATCCGGTGATAGTGGTAATGGTATCGAAATGGTCATCGTGATGATAGACATGAATGTATTTTCCATCCTTAAAGTCTTTTCCTCGAAACAACAGAGGCCCACGCATTTCTTGAGGTTGCACTTTCAAGGTGTAGCGTGGAGCTAAAATATCTTGCAATGTTTGCACCTCAGGAATGCCACAGGGTGTGTCTGTGGACAGGCCGGTTTGTTGTAACAGGAGTTCTGCTTCACTTCGTTGTTTGGCTCGGTCCGATTGTCGAATGTTCTCCCAGTCTCTTTTCCATTCTACCGTGTCGTTCTTGTTGGCATAGGTTCGTCCCACCACGATAGCCCTGGCTAAACACATCTGGTCTTGAGAATTGTGAATTTGGACTAGGCTACGCTTAATGCTGCGAAGGTCGTTCACCAATAACATCTTTTTGCGTTGTCCGGTCCCTTGAGGAGGAGAGACGTGGGTCATAAACAGTGTGGCTTTTCTGTCGGTGATGTCAAACTGGTCATTGGATTTTTGTACACTCGATCCAAACAGGGGATTTCAAGCCGTCGTGTTGTACGGAAAGTCTCAAGCGATCGTCTTCTTTGGCTTGATATTGTCGCTTGAGTGTGGTGAGCAAAGAATCCCACATCTCGGTGATGAACCCTTCTGCTTTTTCTAACGGTACGTCGGACTTGAAATTTTTAAACTTCACCCTGTACGTGTAAGCCGTGGTTCTAAATTTTCTAGAGGAGCGCTTTTCTGTCTGTCGAATGGAATAGTACTTTTCAGGGTTGACTAATGGTGGTGAACTTTTTTTAGAGGAAGACTCTCTGGGCTTGAATTCTGGTTCACTCACGTCCTCTTCAAAATCACAGGCATGAATTTGTGCCAAGACTTCAGCCCTGGTACGAGGCGATAGATCACGTTTCTGCCTCTTACTTTCTTCTTCTTTCTTCTCAAATGAATTGGATCGTTTCATCTTGATAGCAAAACGTCAAATGCCTAAAGTTTAAACACCATGGACTAATTTATAGTCCTAGCAGACCGGCGTATATAAAGGGTATGTGTCTTGTCCTTTCACTATTCATTTCACTCTCAAACCGAGCACAACGATGGAAGAGACTACACAGATCGAACATTTCATCAGAGCGTTGCGAGGGGTCATTAGAAAATTTTCTTCAGACCAGCCGACGGACTACTCTCCTTCCTTTCGAGATAAAAGTCAAGATACTTGCTATACCTGTCAGAAGAAAGGGCATTGGTCTTCAGAGTGTCCAGACCGTCAAAAAAGAAAAAAAGGGGCTAGAAAAGACAAAAGTCAAGATACCTGTTATTATTGTCAAGAAAAAGGACATTGGTCTCCAGATTGCCCAAAACAGAAACAAGAAGAGTCAGAAGAAGAGAGGGATTCTTCAGAGGAAGAAGAGGAAGAAGAGGAAGAAAAAAGACAGGTGAAGAAAAAGAAACAGGAGAAGAAAAGAAGAAGGAAAGAAAGTGAGGAGAAAGAGGAGGAAAAGACTGTGACTGTGAAGAAATTGAAAAAACAGAGAGACTAAACAATGAGACAGAAGAAGTGTATGAACTTTTTAAAGTGTTATGTTGTGAATTGTGAATTGAATTGTAAAACTTGTACCAGAATAGAAAGTCTACAAAACGTAAGTGTCTTTGAGTTTTGATTTTAAAACAAGAACCTACACTCACGCACACTCATACACACGTTATATAGGGGTAAAATGTTTTTTTTTTAGTTATTGGCAATTGAAAGTGTATCTCTTTTCGAGAGACGTGGGTGGCCCTGAAAAGGGCCTTTATTTGGTGTAGGGGTGAGTTTAAGCAATCAACTTTAACTGTCTTAAGCCTTTGCCACGGCCAAAGCCTACTTCTGGACTGCGTACTGTTGATGATGATTTGGTTGAAATCACTAAGGGTGGCACGATAGGCTTAGTCACAGGGTTGGAGTGTTTAGCTCGGGAAGGTCGTATTCTCTTTGGTCGTGATAAAGAAGTCTGATACATTTGTTTCAGACTTCTTAACTCCGCTAAAATGTCCAACAGTACCGTGACCGTTTGATTTTCACACCCTTGTTTCTTTGCTGCTGCTTCTTCTTGTTGCTGTTTTTTTCTTACCTCTTCTTCTTGCTGTTGTTGCTGTAGAAGAAAAGCTTGTTCCGCTTCCTTTTGCTGTTGTATAAATTTCTCCAATTCTTCTTTCTGTCTCTGTCTAAAATTTTCCACGTGCGGTAATGAAGAAGGTGACGAAGGTTCCGGAACAAATTCTTGCGAGGTAAGAAAATCCACAAAATCCCAATTTACCTCTTCTGAAAGTAAGTCCGGGTTCCCTTGGGCGGTCTCCACTGCTGGTGCACCCCAATTTATCGTTTTCTGAGTTTCCGTCATGTTGAATAACTGTCGCATGAATTGACTGCGCACAGGCGCTAGCGAATCTATATAGACCACGTGACGTCACAGACTGTTCTCTTCGGATTGGATGCGGGCTGACTGAATTATGTAACGCGTGTTTGGATTGGTCAACGAACTCAATCCGTTTCAATCCTTTCTCTTGCCTATAAATAAGTGCAGTTCACTGCATTCATTCACCTGTTCTCGGCGCCTCAACATGTGGACCGATGTGCAATCTTCTACGCTTGTGTCAACGATGATGTTCAGGACGGACATACCGATGTATGTCCGATCCAAGTGGACAGTTGTCCATAGGACCGACACCAGCCTATGGATACGAAGAGTCTATGTGGAAAGGCAAGGATGCCTCAAAAGAGTACTAATCTATGGCCCTACAGTGAGGCGAAGCTTAAGAAGAAGAAGAAGATGTCACAGATGCCCTTTATGTTAAGGGTGTATTAACATAAACCAAAGGCCCTTTTCAGGGCCACCCACATCTCTCGAAAAGAGATAGACTTTCAATTGCCTACCCCTTTTTTTTAATTTTTTTTTATAAAAAAAATAGAGACCCCTCCCTGTTTAAATTTTACATAGACCCTATACAGACCCAGGGGTTTTTGTCCATGTTAAATTTACATAGACCCTATACAGACCCAGGGAAGTCTGTAATGCTAATTCTTCATAGACCCTATATCGACCCAGGGGTTTTGTCCATGTTAAATTTACATAGACCCTATAGTGACCCAGGGGTGTTTTTAATGCTAATTCCCATAGATCCTATATCGCCCCACTTCACTACTTCCGAGGCAGTCTGAGCATTGGTTCCATAAAGAATGTATGGATAGTTTTAAACATTACGTAAATCAATTAGCAATGTACGGAAAACTGAGCGTAACAGGTATGTTAATAATATTTGGAACAAAAATATAAGAAATGCCTGAAACAAAAGACAAAGTTCAAATACAAAAGTAAATTACTGCATGAGCTATTTATTTGAGATGTTCTAATTAAAGGAAATTTTGGACTTTCTTAACCAAAAGCGTGAATGTAACCTCTGCTGAAAGTATTCTTCGGAAAACTTTTTCAGTTATTTAGCACTTTGCATAATCAAAACAAACGTCTTTTTAAACGAGGAAATTAATCATTTTATACGAAATAACTATGAATCTGGAGTATTGGATCCAAGGACAAATGTTAAAGAACTAGATAACCAAATAACCGATTATGGAATTTCAGAAGCGATAAGAAACTCAAAATGTTATGAAAAAAATGGCAATGTTATCTTTTTGACAGAGTATTACAAGAACAGACAGAAGTATCTTATATCCTATATATAAAATAGTTCATTCAGTAGTGGTCATTTTCCTACGCAATGCGGGAGTTGGTAATTTAATCTTTTTTTCAAAGTCTGATGATGTTTGTAATTCGGGGAATTATAAAGCTAATACTCTACGAAGTTGCTTTTCAAATCTTTTTGACCAGTATTTTACGTGAAAGACCTCTAAATTGTTCGAAGAAGAAGGACAAAACAATCGAATACACAATTTGGTTTAACCGATTCGGCCCCGATCCCGTCTGTAGGCGTCATGAGGCTGTACCCTACTTCCAAGCTCTGCAGCGTCAAGGTCATTTAAGATACACCAACGTGGGTGGTATTAAAAAAAGCAGACAGATATAGCTCTAAAATGATATCAAATAATCTGGAAGTTGTAGTTGCACTACAAAATACAGAGAGAAAAACCTCATTTATTGGACCCGGTTTTTTTTCACTCAAAATTCGCTCGAGATCGGAATGCAATTTTGTGTCCGGATTTTAGACCTTTTGGCCTCACATCTAAGGCATACCGGTCTTAACTGCACACAGACAGGTGAACCTTTGCAAAAACTAGGATAAGGTGGGCATTTGGAATAAATTGCCGTCTCCATACGAAAATGATGGGTCCATTAAGCAAAAAAAAAGTTAAAAATTTAAAACAAAGAACTCCAACTTGTACCCTTCTGCTCATGCGTAAGCAAAATAACCAATGGAAAATGATGTTTCTAATACAACTAGGCATTAGTCTCATGGAAAATCTGTTGAAAGCCGATGTATTACGATGTATTCAGAAATAGCCCCCCAAATGTATTTCCTACGCACATTTCAGACAAAAACGACAAAAACCTCTGGGGCCGAATGAGTTAAAGAAAGGGTTATTAACTACTGGCGCTATTTTTAGTTTACATTGTTTATATTTACGCATGGTTAAAGCTTGTGCGCAGCTATTGCTGATTTTAAAAAGGTATTTGGTATTGTTTATAGAAATGGTTAGTTGTTAAAGAAATTTAGAAAAGATGTAAACCACAAAATGGTCCATGTTTCTTAAGTACCGCTGTTAAATCGTATGTTTGACAATGCAGGCGTCGTAGTACATTAACCTTTTTTAAATATGAAATAGTTTTGATAGAAGTAAAATTTTATCACCGATACAAGATTCGTGTTTTTGTTGAAGCTCTGAAAATGTTATAATGAACGGAAAATGTCTGTTTAGAGTTAAACGAGTTATCTTTGGTTTTGTTACTTTTGATGACTATTTAGTTCTATTTTAAGAAAGCAATGAGGATTTACAAAAACTTACGGATAATTTGCACGATTGCGGTAGTACATGGATGGAAACAAATATTAACCTTGGTAAAGTTATGGTCTTTAGAAAAGATGGTTCATTCAGACAAGACCAGGTATGCAATATGGCTGGAAATAAAATATTATTGTGATGGACAGTTATCTTGCTCTTCTTTACTCCAGCATTGAAAAATTCCACAAAGCTTCATAAATATTGGTTCCTAAGGTTTTAAAGACAGCATGTGTGCTTATTTGTAATCCGAAGAAGAAGAAAACTATTTTCCTTAAATCATAATGTCTGAAACTTGTTAATAGATGTATGTTGTCCGAGTTTATAACTATGTATGAGGTATTGAGTTTCACAACTCTGAAGCTTTTCGACCTCCACAGCGAAAGATGTAATCTATTTTCTAAATGTAAAAAGCATATCTCGATATCTAGTTCTGACGTCGATGCATGCAGTAAACTTAGAAATTACGCTTAAATACATAAGTTCAGTTTAGTTAGTTAAGTATTTGTTTAGAATTTAAAATTCAGTAAATATATTATCATTTTTACAAATATCAAACCCACGACCCGTGGGTTACGAGTAACACGCGCAATTGTATCTCCCTTTACATTTGGAAAGAAAGATAGCAAACGATAAGTGTTTCACAGGCTGCAAGCATGTAAAGACTGCAAGTATAAATGTAAGGAATACTTAATTATGTTACCCTAGCTGCACTGATAAAATTCTTGAATTTTGGCCGGAGTGCCATCATGTGCTGCATGCTTATGTCTACCTATTTACCAAGATTTATTCAAGAAAGTCGTATCGTAGCCATGTTATGCTTACAAAATACATGTTTGCAATGATTGGTTTGTGTCCTTCTTATTCTTAGATGGAAGCTCTAATGTATACGTTAACATTTGTTGAAATTAAGTAGAGCGAGTGAACTAATCTCAACTTCAACTATAGTCTTGAAGTCAGTATATCCACATAATACACCGGAGAAATAAGACCAGGTAACCAGTCCGCAGGCTATTTTTACTAAAATCCTTATCGCATTGATGTCTCAAACTGAATGGACTTATTTTAATGACACGTCGTTACAACTTGAATGCAAGTGGGCAACAACTTAAGCTTGCAAGCCGCACGAGTCATTAATTTGGATTGTAAAATAATAGACCTCAAAAAAGGGAGATTTCATTCAGGTTTCCACTTTTTTCCCGTGTGTCTGAACTAAAGGAACCTTGGGTAAGTGATGCATTTTTGATTTTGTGTGAACCAGCTAATTCCTTTGGGGGGGGGGGGGGTATTTTGTATGTCGAATTCCGATCAGTCATGCAACGTGGATGACTTCTCGTACGTTATGAAAGCAGTCATGGGGGGGGGGCGGGATTAGCCACAACAGTTAATTACCATGATGAAAAATACACACACACACACACACAAACATACATACATACATACATACATACATACATACATAGGAATACACATATCAATATGTCAACATTCCTACAGAGCTGAAGAATAAATGAAGAATGAAAAAATAACAACAACAAAACTCGTGACTTTTGATTGCACAGCCATGGGTACAAATAACGTATTGGAATAGATATATTGGATACTGCATACATATAAGGACACACTCACATTATATCTGAACAAAAAAGTAACATTCCGTTTGGGGAGGCTTCGATACATAATTACAACTGGTCAAAAAGGATTTTTTAAAAATGACCTTTCAATTAAAGAAAGGGAATTCTAATGACATATCAACAGAGAGAGCGAATTCCAAGAACGTAGGTGCTGATACAGTGAAAGAGGTTTTGAAATGGGTAGTTCTCAAACTCAAAATCTGAAATTCGTGGTATGTGGTAGATCTGAGATTACACTGAGTTTTTGATGATCTCAGTTTAATTAGCACAGAGATATAATCTGGAGAAACGTTGTTAAGACACGTGTGTGTCATGATTCCTTGAAAATAAACAATACCTTTTTGTATTGATAGTCACGTCGTCGCATGCAAAGGGCGATAATTCGCATATTCTTCTTCGTCACTCGTTGCTACCTGTGTTGAGATTTCATATTTTGGAGGGAGCATGCATAAAAAAATACGCCATCAACAACACGGCGTAATAATGACGCATCAATGACTGCTTGGAAGAGACAGTCTGACTGTCTTAGCGTGAAAAGTCATGTTTGGTCAGATGGTGAGGAAAATATACTCACGCTCGCTGTAACTTGTTTAACAGGTCAATGCATTGTTTATCAAAAGCGAGACAAGTTCCACGGGCAATGAAGGGACATAGCTGATTACCACCAGTGGCTTGCGACGATGTGTTAGCTATTGTGAACGTGCGAACAAAAAGAAGCGGGGGGGGGGGGTCAACAAGGAAGTTTCATAATTATTCGTGCTACCGTTTTCTTGAGTTTATCAATCATCATATACGTAGTGTAGGTGTTTCCCCATAAGGTACAGACCTAGTCTATTATTTGTAGTATGCATCCCCATAGTACATCGCTAGTCTCTCAGTTGTGGTATGTATCCCCATATAGTACAACCCTAGTCTATCAATTATAGCACATATCCCCATATTTCAATCCTAGTCTATCAGTTATGGTATGTATCCCTATATGTTATAGTCCTATCAGTTATGTTATTTATCCTCATAAAGTACAGCCCAAGTCTATAATTATAGTATGTATCCCCATATAGCACAGTCCTAGTCTATCAGTTATGGTATGTATACCCATAGTACATCCCTGTCTATCAGTTATGGTATGCATTCCCATAGTACATCCCTAGTCTATCAGTTATGGTATGTATTCCCATAGTACAGCCCATGTCTATCATTTATGGTATGTAACCCCAAAATACATCCCTAGTCTATCAGTTATGGTATGTGTCCCCATATAGTACAGTCCTAGTCTGTCAGTTGTGGTGTGTGTCCCCATATAGTACAGCCCTAGTCTATCAGTTGTGGTATGTGTCCCCATATAGTACAGCCCCAGTCTCTCGGTTATGGTATGTATCCCCATATAGTACAGTCCTAGTCTATCAGTTGTGGTATGTGTCCCCATATAGTACAGCCCTAGTCTATCAGTTGTGGTATGTGTCCCCATATAGTACAGCCCCAGTCTATCGGTTATGGTATGTATCCCTATAGTACATTCCTAGTCTTTTCGCTATGGTATGTATATTATGTATCCAGAAAAATAAAGCTGACGTGACGACTGATGTTTAAATTTGGAGAATAATTTTAGGATATTCATTTTTTAGACGTCAATCGTACATAGGTGACAGTTATGTCAATTCCAATGAATGTGTTCATCTATGTAAATATCAATAATTTTGTCTTTAACACTTGGCAGATCTGAGACATTTTGATTGAGAAGTTTGTAAATCTCAATGGATGTGCGCTTTCTTATTCCGACTGTCATTCATTTCGTTTTAGATGCATTAATATACATCCTGTTTTATTTACACCAGACAGCTAAATTGAGAGATATGATTTAGCGCGATATAATTCAACCAGTAATCTGAATTTGAAGACAAATTGGCGACTGATCATTTCTTAATGATTAAATCGAATGTTTTTTTTTTTTGAAAAACCAGCAACGTAGCCGATTATAATCACTAGTAGCCACTAGTTTGTAAGTTTCGTCACAAAAGTCTGTCATGAATGCATTTTTCAGAAACCTGGTTGTGATTTATGGCGGAACTAGTACTTCTGGAGGAGCTGGTACATATGGAGGAGTTAGTACTTAGGGGAAGTTTGGAGGCTTACTAGAAATTGTTTCCAGTGTTGTTTTTTTTTCAAGTGCAGGTTGAGTATACATGGGTCAGTAGTCGGATGGGTCATTCTTTTTATTTTTCTTATTAATTTCGAATACGTTGGCTAATTTCAATTACATTGGAAATTTTCAGGAAATGGGCAGAGAGTGACAGGGCTGAAATTTTCAGAATTTTGGTGTGCATTCCATCTGGATCTGTCGACTTGTTAATGTCAATTTTTGTGATATTGTCAGTAGTGTCAGTGATTGAATTTGGAGGATGCTGAAACTATAATGATAGATTTTTTATTATTTTGGGATTAACGCCATTTTTCATGACGTCTAATGGCTTAACATTAACGGCTAGTATACTAGCAGAGGAAGAACCCGGGAAAACCCATGAAAGAACCACCGACCCACGAGAAGCTACTGACAAGCTTTCTCACATACCCACATTGGCCGAATCCGACTCGAACCCACGCAGACAGAGGTAAGATGGCAGTGATCCGTAACGGAGAGCGCTTTAGACCACTCGGCCACTCGTGGTCCCCCCCCCCCGCCCCAGGCGGACAGAGGTGAGATGATAGGGTTCAGTAAAGGCGAGCTCGTTAGATCACTCGGCCATCAGGGGCTCAGAAAGTAATATGATAGGGTACCCTTTAATTCACAAAGGTAGTAAGTTTATTAGGCTCTATAAATTTTGACATATCAGGCGTTTGAGAAATATTCGTAAAGAAAACAGCAAAGAGGTTCAGTTGCTATGCAGTATTGTGATCGTCCGTGAAACAAGTGCCACTGATCATAAATTCACGTGGACTTGTATGTACTGGTTTCATAGAATTTACTTCAGGTAATTCTAGATGCATCTGCTCTCAGAGTATCAGGCAAGGGTTTATTAACAATCGGGGTTTTGGCTTTGTTAGGCCATTCGCAATACTGCTGAAAATCTTTACATTTATGATACTAGTCTCACTTACATGCATACATACATACAACAAAATAAGCTGTAAAATAAATTTCGACTAATATGAATTTACGAATGCTTGTATTTAAGGATGGATGGATGTGAACTTGCTTATTTGTACGTACATTACATTTTACAACAAGTCGCACAACTTTTTACAAGAAGGTCATGGTTGGAAATTGTCCTCAGCCAGAGACACACAGTATCCTGCGAAGGCTAGTGGTGTGGAATGATGAGAGCTGCGCAAGATCACACTCTGTCTTACGCCAGCACTCCGATCTTTACAGTAGCGTTGATAAGACGCAGCTCTGGTACAGCTAAGTTTGGTTCAGATACCACGCAGTGTTGATCTCCATACACTGATCAGACTTTGGAATACATTTCTAGCCTTGCTTAGTCTGCTATAGATTCGTTCTTTGTGCCTCCATCCTGTCGGATGATTATATGCAAAGTGCGGGTCTTCCAGTGTGGAAAACGGTGTCCATCTGATGTCCCTTGACGTGGCTTCTATTGTTATCCGCATAATTCAGTCAATTACTAGTTTGAAGAGTAATGTAGACACGACTCATCCCTGTCAGACCCCAGTCTTGACATCAAAACACAAGTTGCAGAATCCCACGCTTCACGTGAAATTATTGTAAAAACTCTTGATGAGCTGAATCATTTATATGGGGAATTCCGTAAGTCCCAGAATGCTCCAAACGCTTTTTTCTGTGGATGCTGTCAAATTCCTTCTCAAAATCAACAACGTTAATGTACATCTGACTCTGTCTCTCTGTGCACTGTTTGTTGCCAGCATCTGATATCCGATTGATGATAACCTTGGCAAAGATCTTAATGGGTATGGATAGTTAGGTGATGTCACGTCAATTATAACAGTCGCTGAGTGCTCTTTTCTTATGGATCTTGACGATAGCTCGTGTGGTCCAGTCCTTGGCCACTTGTTGTTCTTCTAAAAGTGATGTAAACACTGGCTGGAGAATGGAGGCTGCAACTTCTGGGTCTGTTTTAAACATCTCCGCATTCGGGTTATAATGACCTGGAAATCTGTCATTTCTGAGAGATCTGACAGTTGCAGTGGTTTTTCTTTTCTCTTGTGGAGCAATGTCAATCTTAAGGTCTTCCAAAGCTTCTTGGATGTCCGCTTCTTCAGTTGGTGATCTGTTCAGAACTTCCCTGAAATGCTCTGTCCTGCTTGTGTCCTGCTTGTGTCCTGCTCATTCTCTGTTGTCACTACCAGTCATTGTTTATCCTTGATAGGGGCACTTGTCCTGCTACTGTACTTGCCACAAACGAGCTTTGTAATTATGTATACATTTCCCTGTTCTCCACCACATGCTGCATTTTCAGCTTGCGTTGCAACGTCTTCCATGAAAGTTCGTTTGTCTGTTCTTACATGTTTCTTCACTTTCCGGTCTGCCTCTCTGAATTGCTGTTTGAATCTTTCTTGAAGTGTGTCTGATTTGGCAACTGCTAGTCTCTTCTTTATGTCACGTCTCTCGTTAATGACTTTATATGTGTCAGACTTGATCCGCTCCGTACTCTTTTTCTTTTCGTTGCAACCCAACAAACTTCATTGCTCTTTTTGTAGACTGATGCAGTTTGTTCCCATGATGAATTGAGTCTATTTGTGTTACTGGTAGATGCGTCTTTTCCTAATTCTTGTAAAGCTTGGAATCCGTTTCTCGCTTTAGTGGTGAATGCAGTCTTCACGGTGATATCATGTAGATTCACAGCATTGAAAGTCTGCACCATGGATCAAAGTACTCAGAATACTTATGATTTAGACAGCTGGGAAATACGGTACAATAACAAGATCAAAGAGATAAACATAAACTGGGAAATATTGATCAGCATTTCCTATTCATGATCATAAGTAAATGCCAAGATCCCTCTAAAAATATGAAGTGTGAATGTTCAATGTTTGAGTCTTTTCTCATTATTATTTCTTAAGTTCTAAAATACTGTAATAAAAACTTGTATACGTTTTTGTTATTGAAATGATTCAACATATAAGTTTTAAAACAATACCGAGTAATGATCATTTCCTCTTTGGATTCAAAGTTGAGTTCTGTCTCGTTACACAGCTAGGCTCACTTTTAGAACTAATAATAAAAAATGCATATTATTAAAATTACAAACTATTTTTAGTAACCGACAGTAGACAATATGCCATAAGCTTGAAAGGGATAAATCCGTCAAAGTAAAAAAAAAAAAAAAAGAAACCACGAAAAATGTAGGGATCCAAATAAGTATAACTACACTTTTCAGCACATGCGGCCATAAAAAAAACAAATGAAATTATTCCCCGTCCATTGTAAATGCCCATAACTTAATGATTCTTTTCATATTCCATTATAAATGTCATTGACTAAGTGATCTAGATCGTCAGTCTAAACTGATAGCTATAATATGGGCATAAGTCCTGGAATAAATGGTTGGAGCGCGCACTACAGTTACATTTATATTAAAGCCTTGTAGGGGAAAAAATAACAATAGTAAGGGAAAAATGTCTTAAGTAGGGTTCCCTATCGATTCTTAGATAGGGTGTTTATAAACATATTTACCTTTGGGGACCGGCCTATCTCAGAAGAAGGTGATGGCTGGTGTCTCATGCTTGTCTTCTCTTTTTTTGGGGGGTGGGGGTGGTATTTTCATACGGATTTATTTCACTGCAAAAAAAAACACAAAAAAAAACATACGGGTTACATAAGCCGGTGTTTTCTCTAAAAGAGTGTCGTTTAAAGCTGAAAAACAGACTATGGTAGAAACCTACTTTATCACAGACTGTGGTAAATACTTTTTCATAGACAGTGATAAATTTTTCTTCCTAGAGAGTGGTAAATAATTTGTCATGCATAAAGAAAGCGTATCTGGTTTTAGGATGATTTTTCTTTCTTATAAAGTGACCGCTCCGGTGGCCTAGTGATTAGAGCGTCCGCCTCGGATGTGGGAGGTCGTGAGTTCGATCCCCGGCCGAGTCATGCCAAAGACTTACAAAAATTGTACTAACAGCTGCCTCGCTAGGGGCTCAGCATTAAGAGGTTAGTATTAGGACTTGTCTGCCTGGTGTCAGGATAATGTTACTGGGTGGGACATCATGCTACATGTCTGCGGCATGCTGTCCCCGTGCTAGAAGACATCACTATAAACTGCAACACTACAGACATCGTAGCGATATGACTGAAAAATTGTTAAAGCTACGTTCAAATTCCAAATCACGCACACACACACCTTCTTTTGAAGAACTATTTAGAGCGGCATAAACATCCAAATTTGTCGATACACCTACATTATAGCTTTCGCTCAAACTGCAATTTGAGGGGTATGCCGCTGTTCCTATTCTAAGGGCCCTGGTATTCAGTTCAGTAACAATAAAATCGACAGGCATAGTCTAAAATCTAGATCAGCTCATTTCTTTTCATGAGTTAAGCACTTGAAAAGTTGCCGATTATTATTATGATCGGTTTATAGATAACCGAAATCTCGTACTTGTTTCAGTTCATAAAGTAAATATATCCTCTTTGTGACGTTTGTTAAGAATCGATTCGACGAAAATTTTCGGACAAAAACCTGATAGATGACACCACATTAAACGAAATAAGTTATACCGGATGCCTCCTGAGTGGGTGTACACTATGCAATTAATTTTTTTAAACAAATAGTAACTTGTACAGGTAAATTGGGTGGTACTTTATAAGGAAGGCAATTGTTTGGAGTAGAAACATTTACTTGCGGGCTGCTATACTTTATATTAGGTAAGAGAAGACTGCACGACCACCATTACTAACATGCAATCTCTCTCTCTCTCTCTCTCTCTCTCTCTGCATATAGATGCAGAGATGTTACACAAACGTACCTGTTTATCTTTCCAAACACATTTTTTCTGGGCTGGACAATAAAATAAATGCTGAAAATGCCATTAAATCTCCAAAAGTCAACCACCTAACTAAATGTACCATTTGTGAAGTGGGGTGAGAGTTTATTTGTATTTGCATTAGTTATTTTCATACGCTTTTTATATGCATTAAAGAGTATAATGCACTGTTCGCTTTTAACATGTTCAAGGACTGGAAATCAATATCTCGCCCCCAATGAAGCTATATGCATGCATTAATTTTATCGCGTACATTTATAGAAATTGAAAATTTCTATCCGTATACATTTAAAGCAGTTTACATGATACTATAAATAAACATCGTTTGGTTTGACACAGAAATATAGGAAAAGAAGTTTCAGGTCTATATATTAACACCTATTGAAACCTCCTTCATAATAATATAAACAAGGAAAATATGTGAAACTAAACAAAATGGCAAGTACAAACGTGTGTGCGTATGTGTGTCTAGTTCGAAAAATATATTTACAGAACGAGATTATTTTTGGCTTTTGTACAAAATGTATATTTTATATTTTTACGACCCAATGGTCTTAAACTAAGTAACAGAAAAGTGTGAAAAGTTGAAAAGAACTTACAGTATTGTGAATTAAATCCCAAACAGTCCCAAATGTTTTATCACAAGTCCTAAAGTACAGAGTATTCCGAATAAATTCCAAACATTGAATGTTTTGATGTACCAATAGCATGGAATAGTACTTATTTTTTATTATTAGATTTACAGTATGATTGACCAGACTGTTTTAAAATACAAATTCGATGCATTGACAGCTTATAAGCTAATTCTTATTTGACAAATAACCTAGGTTGAACGAACGGCAGATATTGGCACACATTCAATGTAGAAATGTAACTTTAATATTGACCTCGAAATTGCGAATGTATCCTCAAATTGAGAATTACATTCTGAAGCAAGAATAAAGAGGCGTAAAGATGGCGGAACATGCCACACGCGATCCGCAATATTTTTCTGTTTTAAGGTTAGTTCTAAACTTTAGAGAATCAACAGCATTGACACATCATAAGATCTATTCATTCTGATGGTGAGATAGAGGGATAAAGTGGGAGAGAGAGATAGAAGGAAAATATAAAACCCAAATTTCATCAATATTTGCCTTGACATCAGTAGGCTTGACAGTGTCCACACTTTTAGGCTGGGGCCCCGGGTGGCTGAGCAGTCTAAAGTGCTCGCCTTGACCGATTACTGCCATATCAGCTCTTTCCTTGTGGATTCGAGTCTCAGGTTCGGCTAAAATGGGTTTGCGAGAAAGCTTACAAATTGCTTCCCGCGGGCCTGTGGTACTTATGGGGATTTTAACCGGGACCTTCCTCCACCAGTTATACTTGACGCCATATATAGGATATCATGTGCTGAAAAATGGCGTTAAACCCATGACAGCTCTCTAGAGTCCCAAACGTATTAGAGATCAATAGGATCGTCAGATTCGCTGGGAAATCTACTTGATTCTTTAATCTTCTCTATGCTTGGTTAAGAGAATGCATTTCTATTGGCGCTAGGGGTTTGTAGGTCTTTTGATGGATTGGATTTAAGCGGTTTGCTCTCAAGGCCCCTCGGTGTTATTAGATTTTCCTATGACGCTCATACACTCTGTCTTCCGAGATTCTATTGAAGTACTCTTCCACACCGTATATATTCCTGCCTCCTCCCTCGTCATCAACGACCTGTTCTAAAGCTCCGGCATCATTGATATATGGACTAAAAAGGAAGACTCTACTTGCAAATTACTTCCGGACCACCCCGATGGTCAGGTGGTTAGAGCGTCCGCCTCGGATGCGTGAGGTCGTGGGTTCGAACCCCGGCCGAGTCATACCAATGACTTATAAAAATGGCACTAACTGCTGACTCGCTAGGCGCTCAGCATAAAGAGGTTAGTGTTAGGACTGGCCAGCCAGATGTCAGAATAATGTGACTGGGTGGGATATCATGCTATAGTTCTGCGGCACGATGCTCAAGTGCTAGATATCACTATAAACTCTCACTGCCACACTGCAGACATAGTAGCAATATGACTGAAAAATTGTTAAAGCTACGTCAAAAATCCAAATCACACACACACACACACACACACACACACACACACACATTTCTTTCCCATCTGGCAGATTTACTTATATTTTGGGTTGCTAACATCGTTAATTACGAGACACAAGCGTCAACCGTCTCTTTTTCTAAAAAAGACACCTTCCCCAAAACTTAGTCGACGGTTCTACAAGTCCTACACCACAAGCAATCGATATAGATATCGTAGATTTGGGGATGACAATGCCATGTTCGTAAGCATGGATTGGAAGTGTTTTAACGAAACACAGCAGTTTGTTCGCAGTGTCGTTGCCGTGTGCTCTATGTTTGCTCTAGTATCTATGTCGATCTTTAAACAGGCGGAAAACAATTTATCTTCTCCCATCCCGAATCCCACAGAACACGTGTGGGAGCCTGTTTCCAGAATAGCTCGCGTCTGAAACAGATCTGCCGAACATACCCTGGTCAATGCTGTAACAGCAGCTACGAGCTTAAAACTGGCGGCACGAGATGCATTGCTCTCTATTTCAACTTTTCTTGAAGACCACCAAGCTACGTTTGCAGCCTTTTATCATATAATTTCCTCTTTAATGGTCAGGTTGACGAAATTTGCAAACAAGTCAAGGAGACCAATTTCCCTCCCTCAGAGTCCGCTATGGCAGAGGAATCATCAAGGAAAAAGCCACTGAGAAGTAGTCCTACAAATCTACAGCCGTTGAAAATCGTAGTTCGCCCAAACAAAAGTGGACAAGAGGCAGAATGAGGATGTCGTGTTCGAATTCATCTTGTCCATGTAATTGATTAAATTGTTTTATTTTAAACACGGGGGCTCGTGTTATAGTAAATATATATCTCTGCTCAGATCTAAATAGGACGGGAGTTCTCAGTCTGTCCAACAACTCTACGATAATGACTTATATCATGCGGCAAGGTGGAACCAAATCCCCAGACCTTTTCATTCTTGTTTGGGATTTTCTAAAGTGTTGGTTTCAAGAACATATCCAAGTGTAAGGTCATCATATTCCATGCCGACTAAATGTATTAGTGTACTTTTTGTCCCAGATTTCTTTATCCCTTGATTTTCAATCGGATCTGTGCCCGATAGGTTCGACCAATGGTGGACCTATTGTGAAAATGTAGAATGCCAAGCTCAAAATCTTTATCTCATCAGTACTAAATTCGAAAGTAAGGGCAGTCGATGGTCTTTCTATAGACTGGAACAGCCTGGATATATACACTTACCCTCCAACGCCTCTGATTTCAAAGGTAACACAGAAGGCGAGAGAACGGGAGTGTCGCCTCATCCCGACTTCACTACTCAGAATGGAAAATCGTGGACCTCGTCAGTCTCGCAACAGAAAACCCTTGGAAAATAAAAAATACTCCATCATTTGCTGAAACAACCACGACGTCAAGTATTTCATCAAATCCACAGTTGAAGAGCCTGCACGTTTGGACCATATTGAACAAGCCCTCAGGAATAAAAAGTTATCACAACCAGTGGTGGTGAGAATTGCTCAAGCGAGACTGCTCTCAGCTTTAAAAGCGTACGAGGACAAATAAAAACTCTTCACACAATGGTTTGCCCAAGAATGCATTATACCACTGCAGACATCTTTACATCGGATAGCTATCTTCGTACTATGGCTCTTGACGAGAAACGGTTAGCATCAATTACAATCAAAGATTACCGTTCCATGGTCTCTGGCACACGTCATCATCATTGAAAAGAGGGTATCAGACAAAATCTATACCTATCCGATCTCCTGCCCAATTTTGAGTACACACCAACTAAGACGTTGGCAATGTGCTCAGAGTATAATCTATAATCTACCTCATATAAAACCTGCTTAATCACCGCATTCGCGACGTCAGACAGAATCAGCGAAATACATGCTCTATCAGAGGACCGGAACTACTTGCATTTCCAACAAGATTGGTCAGAATCACTCATGACAGCCACTGTTGTCATTGCCAAGAACAGATCCTGTTGTCATTGCCTGTTCGTGAGGAATCAGACTTTTGTAGTGAAATCCCTGTCTACGTTTGACACATTGTCTCATTTTTGTCTACAGGACCCAGTGCGAGATTTTCAGTGTTACTTAAAAAAGACCGAACCGACGTGTCGAGGGCGATCACTCCTCTTCCCCTCAAGGAGGGAAAGGACGATATATAGGAGATGACACTTTCGTCCTGGTTAACTGGGTTATTCTTTCCACACATCGGGTAATAACCGCAAATCAAATGAACTTTTTGCACATTTCGGTTAACGAAGTTAGGGCATTCGCCACAATCATTGTATTTGAGAGAAACTGTTCGCTACCTGACATTATCCTATTCTGGGATGGAGATCAGAGTCTACTTTCGCGAGCTTTCATTTCATATCTTCCATCACAAAAGGCTAAACTCTTCCTGGTGGGACCTATAACAGTGAAGCAACAGGTTACCTTCCTATGTCGTTCGACAGCTACATAAAGAGGCGGCTTCGTGACTTCGCTGGATTTGCGGGAGGGAAAAACTGTTCCCTTTCGAAGCCGTTCCTCGACACATGGAGACTATTCTCCAGTCAAATTATCTAGAAGCTGTCCCATATACCTCTGGGGACTAAATGGCCTCTCCGGGGTAAAGAGATGTATCTTCCTCCACCTCTTTCATATTCTCCTACGGTATTATAATCGAGTAATGTATCTCAAAAACATAAAATTATAGCAAACTGTGTTTATTTTTCTTATCCTCCCAGCCTCCTCATCGTTACATCCATACAGAGAGCATGCCTTCCGCTCAAGTAGTAAATGAAGTAATCTCGGGACTTAGCGCCAATTCCTGTGTCAAGAGGAGATCAATCTAACTGTCAGTTATGTGGACAGAATTTTTTTAAAACTTATTAGCTTAAACAATTTAGCGTCAGAAATCTGGATTTGCAAAGTAGTAGTAGTAGTTCTCCTAAAATATTATGATCGGGTAAATATTATCGAAGAACTATATTATTTGAATACAGTTGGTTTGTTTTACTGTTTTCGCAGAACAACATTTTATTGGTATTTTTCCAACTGTCAAATGTAAATAAAGCTTCCTACCTTTAATATAATTCCCCAACAGTGAAATATTACCTGATCATCGGGTATTTCTGACCACTGAGAGAACCGCCAGGGCTAGAAATAAATTGACAAAAAGCAGACTGAAATAAAATCTTTTAAAAAAATTATGTCTTAGAACAACCCTCGGTTTTGTTGCATGAGCGTGTTTTAGTGATCACATGAAATCGACATTTTCCAAACAGTCTTTAAAAAATAACAAAATGAGTAAAGAAGCAAAGGTGAGGGCGATATAAATGCCCAGATTTGAAAGTATGTAATACTGTAGTCTTATATTTACAAATAATGTCCTGAAAGTATGTTGACATCAAGAGACATTATTTCGGCTTGAGATTAGCAGTAATAATTGCTGAACGAATGACGTCACGCTAAGAACGGTAACTCCACTAGTCTTGAACGATACGCGGGTGCGCTTTACTCGCGGGGTAAGCTGTCACTGTTTTAAGTTGTAATGAAACTGATATTTTATGTTTAAAAAACCATACGAAAAATTAGACATTTTCATTTGATACTTTTATTGTTATTTTATAGCAAAGTTTACTTCGTTAAATTGTACAAAACTATAAGATTTAGCAAAGCTGCGAATAGTTGACCGCAACCTTTTAACACTATTGGACGTTAAATTTCAAACGGGATGTAATTCACAGTATAATGACGTTTATAAATTTGTTTTACAATAGCCTGAAGATAAAAGGGTCAAGAATAATCCATGTACTAATGTCGTTAATGATTATTGTTATGTATATTTAATTGTTTGTTTTTTTAAGGTTTTTTAATTAAAATAAACATTATTTCATTACATGCTTTTGTAATGTAACATTGTATCCTGGACTTGACCTTGTCCAAAACTGAGTTTATTTCTGTTTGATCTGATTGACATTTTTAATTTTATTTTGTGTAAACAGCTAATACTTAGCTAAAGTATTCTGTCTGTATATGGGCTTAATATCAGGACTATTATTAATAGAAGAAGTACATATGTTTATTTAGGTCTAAGTTTAGGAATTTCCTTGGTGTAATCCATGTTATGGTTTTCATTTTGTAAACATCAGGATCATTCTAGTAGGTTTTTTCCATTAGGTAATGGATTTTTTTGTTATAGAAAATTCTAACTGTGACCCTGAGGTCAAGTATGGAACTGTATAATCTTGCAATTGTGAGGTCATTCGTGCTTTAACATCTAGCACCTTCAAAGTGTATATTATATGTTGTGACCAGTTGTTTGGGCTGGAATCTTTTTTGTTCAAATTATTGAATTCAAGTGATTATTTTCTCTGGAAATAAAAAATTATCTCTAATGAAATTCTTGGATAAAGACATTCACTGGAATTTATAGTGTATTCAGTCCTGGAATTACATTTTTAGGATTCAAAAAAAAGACTATTGCCACATCAACACTCTATAAGCTATAACAGACACGTCATCGCCTTCAGTTTTTTTTTTTATTTCTTTGGGACTTGTACTGAGTTTTATTTAGGACTTTAAATTATTAGGACTTGTGTCTATAATTCGTGGATTATTTTGGGATTTAATTCGCAATACCATAAGTTCTTTTTTCTCATTTTCACTTTGTATTGTAAGGAAATAAATTATTTGGTAATTTTACAAAGCTTATTGTCTTTCACTCTTTTCTGTTACTTATTTTGAGAGCATCTACTCGTAAAAAATGACGTCTGCTCCGAGAAATTGGCAAATTAATCGGTTTGAAAAACATATTCCAAACACCGACTCCGCATAATTAATAGATAGACTCGACAAATTACATTATTAAATGAGATCTTTACATTATTAAATGAGATCTTTGTGACAATACAAATGTAAATCTTCTCATTAATTGGCGAGTTAAGAATTTCATCATCATTGTCTACGCTTATTGTCTATTTCCATTATCGACAAAAAATAAAATCATCTGGTCGTTTAAGATCTCCATATTTTCATAGTGAACTGTTTAATGTTTGGGTTGTTATTGTATCATTGATTTTAATTTGTGAAGAATATAATTTTGATTATGTTCCTTAAGTTTTGCTTGAGTTATATCATTCAATTTATTGATAATTTCGAAATATCATCACAGGCATTCAACCAAATAAACACCATTATCTGTCTCGGTTTATCATTTTACTTAGTTGTAATGTTTTAACCGACGTCCGAAGAAATATTTTTCTTGCCGAATCATTGAATCGTCTAGATATTGCTTCACATATAGCAAAATAACAATTGATAGGAATCGCAATCATTAAGTCTAAAACACCTGTTGATAGGCAAGTCATTGGGCTGAATTGTATGGAAGCATGGATTACATACACCACTCCTGTCTCATTATAATTCAAGAAACTTCAGTTTATACTCCCTCTCTCGCACCCCCACCCCCGCCGCTCTCGCTCTCTCTCTCTCTCTCTCACACACGCACGCACGCACGCACGCACACACACACTTACATACATACATACATACATACATACATACATACATACATATATGGTATGACAGTATTTTTTGTCTTTTAGGTGTCAACGGACGCATCTATTTGATATCTTTGCTAACTTAAAAGGTTCCAGCTATCATATGAATAGCCCTCTTGGCTGGCAACAGTGATGTCGTCTGCACCAACGATGAGCGGTAGCAACCTCTTAATCGAGTAATCTTGCAGCTATATCCACCAAGCAGTCTTCCATTAGAATCTTGCAGCTATACCCACCAATCAGTCTTCCATTAGAATCTTGCAGCTATACCCACCAATCAGTCTTCCATTAGTCTTAAGTGTGTGTTTTATCCTAAAAAACGTAATCGATGATAGAGATTCAGAGTGGACCAGATTAACCATACGATGGGACACAATGCACACAACATCAAGATGGGACACATGAACCACAGCAGTATGGGACACAATAATTACAACATCATGGGAGACATTGGATACATGAATCAAACTAATATTGGACACAGGTTACATATGAACCAAAGCAACATGGGAAGTATGGGACACATGAACCACAGCGACATGGAACATATGGGACACATGAACCACAGCGACATGGAACATATGGGACACATGAACCACAGCGACATGGAACATATAGGACACGTGAACCAGAGAGAGATGGAGCGTATGGGGCATGAACACGTGGGTCATATGGATCATGATATGCATGACATGGGCTACAAGGTAGATTTAGCATTCTGAAGCATAGCTATATTGTCTTGAAGCGTTTCAATTATACATTCCCTCCATCATCTCCTACCCCTTTCCGCGAAAGGTTGAAAATGCTAAAGTTTTGTTCGTTTACGTAATCATGGCTTGGTGTGATATTTAATTTCGCATGAACATCTGAGAGGTGATCTCGTGTCGAGATACTTCGAATAAAGCGCAGTGCCAAGAGAAACACGACGGCGATGGACCCAACCTGTTTTCTGCGTTATTTGCACCGACACTTATCTGATCACGAGTCTCGCAAGCAAACCATTGACCATCGTTGCTGCCTAAATCATTATGTAATGCTTTGATTGTGTTTCTCTATCGCTGTAGAAGAATCTGCACTACATCACCAACTAACGCAAATGTATGCATATATGAAGGAACAGAATCAAATAAGTTTCACACTCCAGTTTGTTTGATTCCATTTTTCAGTCACAAAGTTATGCTGCATTTTCACTTGTACAAACACTCCGCATGCCTGCTGAGTATGTGTTTTGCATGCTTTAACATAATCTGTACTGAAGTCAACATATTATTGCTATCTTCTTTTCTATTCGAATATGTTTCTCTCCTTATTGAATTTATTCACAAATCTTGTTTAACATCAGGTGAAGGGGAGGGGAGTGGTCTAAGCCCCTAATCACCACACATAACGAAACTCTTGATATCACACATGCATGGTTTTGTTTCACATTTGTGTGATTTACCATTAAGCCTTTCCATGCCAAATATGAGTACTTCGTGCAATACAAAATTCTACCCATATACCTAATACAAAAAAATCATTCCTCTCTCAAATTACTGGACAAATACACCTTATATATCCAGATAATTCTCTATGTTAAGAAATTGGGGAGTGTCTATCATAAAGTCTCGCGATTATTGTAATTATGACGTCTGCTCCGAGAAATTTGCAAATTAATCGGTTTGAAAAACATATTCCAAACACCGACTCCGCATAATCAATAGATAGACTCGACAAATCGAATGAAACTATAATTGGAGATATCAACACAAATAGCACATACCCTATGTCTATTATTATTTTGCCGGAAAACACACACACACACACACTGCTTTCAGAATTTAAACCCGTTATCGTTATGTACTCATGGTTCTGAAATAGCGTACCTGTTGTGATCACTCTCGCTCGATAGGTGTAGAGATCAGATTGCAAGGAAGGCTTCATATTCTCTTTGAAAATATGAACTCCCACGCGACCTCCACCCCTCTCAACGGAGGATAAGCCCAGGATCTGAAAGGTTTGTTATTTACTAATCTTTTTAATAACACCATGCTGTATACGGTTACTCTCCTTCTATCAGCGTGTATCCCGTTTATGCAACAAGGATATTTGTAACGGACGGATGGATATATTTCTCTAAAATTTTATATGATATTTTGGTAAAGTCGATGAAATATCTTTGAAATAGATATGTTATAACTCGGGCTTTCCCGGATTCCTTATTTACTTACAAAGATGAACGACCTGACCAGCTGAACTGAGCATGTGACAATTCTTCTTGAGGTGACAGGATGACTGACGTTCGAATAAAATCATTGTAAGACCTAAACGTACTGTTATTATTATAAATCTAGCATAAAATAATTTTAGTTGGACCTTAAGACTTTATTTAGTGTCTCGTAGACTACATGTGATATCTGATATATTTTATTACCTTCTTATAAATTGTGTCAGATGATCAGATATATATGTTTAGCTTTATGCATACAAATTGATCAGATAATTTTGTAGAAAATGCTAAATAGGTTTATACTATGTATAATTTACAATATATCGTTTAAACTTTTTGAAAGCTATCTGATATGCTAGTATTTAAAGATTGAAAATAGATAAACAATTTCATGTACACGCCTAGTAAAAATTATAGGTTGTCTTAAACATTTACTGAAATATCTTGCAGGGCTTTATGGCCGGACTTTTTCTAAATAAATTTAAATTTTTGTTGCCGAAATTACAACATTTTTAAATCTAGTCAACGGCGAAATTAAAAGACCTCGGTAAAAAACATTGAAAAGTGATATAATCTATAGGATGTAATTGTTATTTATTTTCTTAAGTTTCAGTGTATTATGATCTTTCAAAATTATCCAAAATTTCGCAGTTTCTCCTCAAAATGACATTTTTCCATTAAATCAACTATGCCATACATTCGTCCGAAATACTGAAATCTAGCTTGGATTGAATATAAGACACCAGTCGATTGTTATGAAGTCGCTCAGCTTAATTCTTGACAAATGAAAATAAAATCAACGTGATTTGATGAACATTAACATGTCCTCAAAGAAATACAAAAATGAACATAGAATTTAGACGTACATTTTAATTTCTAGACTCCATGAGAGAAAAGATACAAAATAAAGAAACAAAATTGCACTTAAAACAGATTGGCACAGGTCAGAATTTGCAGCCACGAAACAAATTATCATAAGTGGCACATGGGAGAAAAGTAAATATTTATATTAAAAAATTTCGAGAAATTATTTAATCACTTGTTGAAGCCCCATGTAGTTTAACGTATCATTTTCAGCCATTCTTTACCACCAAGACTAATGCTGCGATGTTTTTGCATCAATGGCCCACCGACACTCAAGTTGGTAAGTAGACGTGAGAGAGAGAGAGAGAGAGAGAGAGATCTTTAACGTAGCTTTCAAAAAAATTTCAATCACATCTCTACAATGTCTGCAGTGTGGCAGTTTATTGTGATATCTAGCACTGGAGTATCATGTCTCAAACATGTTGCATGTTGTCCCACTAAGTCACATTATCCTGACACCAGGCCGACCAGTCCTAACACTAACCACTTAATGCTGAGCGCCAAGCAAGGCAGTTGTTTTTCTCCATTTTTATGTCTTTGGTATGACTCGGCCGGGGTTCTAACCCGCGACCTCCCGCATCCGAAACGGACGCTCTAACCACTAAGCCACCGGAACGGTCTGGTAAGTAGACCCGATTTTGATTTGCTTCATTAAAATCGATTGGGAAAAAAATATTACCCTGAAATAACTAAAATATGGAGACTCACAACACTATGAAGGAAACTGAATATTGCAGAAATATAAATTATTCAACTCCATTCAAACAACTATCGAAGGCTAGTTGATAAATTTACGGGGTTGGGTGTTTGTTTTGTTTTTTCATGTAAACGAATTGTTTAAACAGTAAGTGCTACTTTTTAAATAATACGTTTCCTTTCATGTATTCATCATTAACGAGCCATACTTCATGTATCTTGACTTTGAGTTATTTAATTGTCAGTTTCTGTGAAATATCAGTCTTGTCACCTACTAAAGATATTTTACGTAATGTCTAGTGAGATCACAAATATCAGTTACAGGTAACAGCATAAACTCCTAAAGGACTATATTTGCTAACATTTCTTTCCATTTAGGTTACGCTTATGTAATAACATAGTTCTCATCTGAGCAGCAAGAGTCCTGGATAGTGCAAGAAGTAATGCGCTAGCTTTACACTTACGTGATCCCAGGTTTAATCCTTGGTTCTACTGCTTCCAAGTCTGGTTTTTTCGAATTTCCTCCACTAATACAAGAATATCAAAGCCTTCGAGAGCGTTATGAATAAGCTTACAGAATTTCATTTTTATCTGAGCAACAAACCAACAAAACTCCATACACAAATATATAGTAGATTTATGTTGTTGTTTTGGATAAGTATAAAAGTAGGTTAACGTACATATGTGTAGGCACAAATAACAATTGTGACAAAAAGCACTATATATTTTACCAACGCTGGCAACCTCGTCATATGGATTTGAAGTATGTAGCTAAACTTCATGCATAATAATCTCCTTTGTTTACTCTTTGAATGACATGCAAGAAGGACACGAAACTCTGTGAAATCAATCAGAAAATGTATATGCAATCTGCAATCAGCATCTGATCTGTACTTTGCATTTAAAACTCAATATATCAATTATCAAGAAGGTGTTGTTAGTTATCTTCATAACCACACGCGTCTGACACGATCATAAGTTGAAACTAATCGCGGAAAAATAGATGCGGAAGAAAAGACAAACTAAAGAATACGTCTCTAAAGGGATAGCTAGCTATGCATCGATTTTGATATTTGCTAGACCCTACATAATCAGTATCCTGTTTTGGCATTACAGTGTTAGTCAAAAATACAAAAACTAAGAAAATGTTTTCAGTTAGCTAAACAAAATAAATTTATTTTCTCCACAGTCTGCATCTAGACATACCTTCCTTGCGTACATGGGCGAGATATTTGCCCATGAGCTCGTTGCCATTCATGCAGAGAGCGATATCAGCACAACTCGATGCTTGTACCTGTTTTAGTGCCTGAGTAAGATTATTTTTTGTTAAAAAGGATGCAAATATGACAAATGAAGATCAGTTATTAACCACTTATTTTATTTTTGTTGAATTTCACAGGGATTGTCACCGCCTTGATAGCGTCTGTAATAATTGCCGTCGCATTGGAATGTCTACAGGAATACAGCAGAATTGTATTTCTGAGAATTAGTACACGAAGAACTGGGTAAATATTTTTCAGTTCCTTGTATTTCTTCCTGTTGCCAACTCCCTCCTGTTATTGCTCCTCCTCTCCTTTAATTTATTCCTAGGTCTTCACGTTTTCTTAAAATAAGCAGTTTGGTTGACTGGATGTTTGAAATATAGTATTCCCATATAGATAATCTGTGCAAAGCAAATAGTTGTGAACCGTACTGGTTCCTCCCCTTTACAGAAGATAGAGTAGCATTTTAAATATTAGTTCGCTATGCAACAAAGTTCATTGTTAGTGAACGGTACGTATCAAAGTACCCCCATGCATCTCCACATACTTTCGCAGTCAGCTTATCCCATGCACCTCCACATACTTTCGCAGTCTGATTATCCTGATGTTAAATGCCATTCGCTTGTTGGTAGCGGCCCCGTGTGGACGAGTGGTTTAAAGCGCTCGCCTTTACTGATAACTGCCATCTCACCTCCGTCCGCATGGGTTTGATTCACGGGTTCGTTCAGTGTGGGTATTGAGAAAGCGGCCAGTAGCTTCCTGTGGGCCGGTGTTTCGTTTCCCAGTTTCTTCGTCCAACAGTATGAAATAGAGTTAAACACCAAAACAACAACTTTTTGGTAAGTTTGTTCATACACTGGAAAACTGAACTTGGAACAGCATGGCGGCTTTCGGATAGCCTGCTGAGTAACAAATCTTTTCATAACGAGATTAAGCCAGAAATCACCCGAAGCTATATCAAGGAGGAATGGGGGATGTGGCGATATTAGGATGCTGAGCTCCGTCAGGATATCTGTCACTATTGGGAATTCATACGGTGTGCATTCATAGATTATGTGGATATCTCGGGTATCTGTGCGCGGACGGGTGATTCCATGGTGTTTCACAAATTGTTTTTACTATCCTTAAGACGGTGTCAGGAGTAGGGTTCCTTTTATTCACTGTTTACAAAAAAAGAACTGCTCAAAATCTATGTATAACAACGACGTATGTAATTTCTTAGTATTAAAGCCTTAGAATTGACAAGTAAGCGTGTACTTAACTTCGTACGCCTGAAGATTTCAAGCGAGAGAGAAATAAAGAGAAGAGGCGGAGGAGGAGAATATAATAGTTGGTAGATGGTACTATCATTTCTCTTCACTTAATGGAAAATATAAAATAAAACATTAGTTTCTGCGATCATCATCAAGTTGCTACATTTTTAAAAAAGTTGTATTACAGTATACCCATATATCTCTCTCTCTCTCTCTCGCATGCCTACATATATATCGTGTGCAAGAAAATGAAAGTTATTTTTTGAAAGTCGACACTTCATTCAGCAATCACATGTTGAACAAAAAGACATACGATATATATTCTACTCCACCTTTATAGTTACTGCTCTTTTTCCTTAAAAATGTTTTCATATGATTCCATTTTATAAATAGCGTTTGTGCTTAGCATCCCCTAAATTAGACATTAACATAAATTTTATTTGAAATATCAAATCTTGCATAATTTTGTTTCAAAGTATCGATCTAAATATAACAGATTTTGCTAGCAGCAATACTAGAATATAAAACGTGACTGGCAAAATGCATTGGCATAATAAAATTTGATTTCGGAAATCTCAAAATCTACTCCAATCTAGGTTCTACAAAAGCCGACACCAAAATCATTTCATAGCAACACATTTGTAAAATAAATGTCTCATCGTTTCTTCTTCACTATTACCGAAAGAACACCTTTTATCAGCTTTAAAAAAATTGAATGAGAAACAATTTTGTAATAGGTATGTTGTTGTTAATTCAAAACCGGAGCTACCATAATTTTGTATCCTAAGTAATTTTATACGGAATCAAATATGCTTTATTGCAGCAACCTATATCTTTTCGAAAGTTCCATTTCCTTGAAAGAAAGCTTTCTTGATCTTTGGGACACTGAAAAAATAAATTCACTCAACTGTTAGGACTATATATCTCTGTGCATCCTTGTCCTCAGTAGACCTTCTATATTCTTCGGAAAAGAAAAGAGACAAATTTTTTTCTCATCGTGAAAATTTAATATTTTTTTAAGTATAACCTGATTGCACTTATGATACCACAAAACTGTGTAATCTGTGTTGAAAATTCATATAACCCGAAAAACCTTTGATAAAATAACTATAAATTTTGCTCATCAAGGAAATTATATATAAATATTACCCCACTTCGCCAACCACGATCGATACGTTGTATATTTTTCCAGACACGCTATTGTGAAATTTCAAAACAAGTTTGTATCTTTTTCGATGGTCATTAATTCTGCCTATGTTACCATACAATCTTCCAAACACTTTTTTAAAATTTAATTTCGGATATTTGCAATATTTGCAAATCATTTAATTGAAAAAAAGTGTAATACAATAACTCATATCTATATTGAGAATAATTAATCTGCAAACTCTGTACCAAAGATATTTTAAAAGATTATACAAAAGATACTAAATGTTACATATGCAATCCACTTTCTTCTAACGAATTAATATGGGATGTTCTGTTTATTTTATCAGGAACGTTATTCCACATAAATCTATAAAACGGTATTTTTTTCAATTTGCTTTTCGATTCGGTAACATTAAGAATAAATTTGTCGGTTTAGATATAGCCATTCTTTTCCCATATATTGTTTATTTACATTGTTTCCATTCCTGTAAAGGTTTTTGTATATCTCATTTTTCGTTTTCAAAACTAATTTCTGGAAAATGTAGGCACCCCTTTAGATCCTAAATTTGCACACGTATTTGTCCGGGAATTTATTAATACCCCTATTTTATCAGTTTTATTTTGTTGATATTTACTTTTGATCTCGACATCGATGCAGTCAAGTTTGTTTCTACCTGGCGTTCAAAGAGCTTTGTGATCCGTCTAAAAAGACAATGATGTGTCATTACTATATCGTGTCAGTTTCTTTTATATCCATTTATGCATATCCATTTAAACCGCTCCGGTGGCATAGTGGTTAGAGCGTCCGCCTCGGATGCGGAAGATCGCGGGTTCGACCCCTCCCGAGTCATACCAAAGAGTTTTTATAAAAAAAGGTACTAACACCTGCCTCGCTAGGCGCTCAGCATTAAGATGTTAATGTTACCACTAGTGGGTGTATGGATAATGTGACTGGGTGGAACATCATGATACATGTCTGCGGCATGATGCCACAGTGCTAGACATCACTATATACTGCCACACTGCAGACATCGTAGCTATAAGACTGATTTTTTTTAAAGCTACGTAAAAAATCTAAATCACACACACACACACACACACACACACACACACACACACACACACAAATGACTTTAGTATTGATTGTTCCTAACCATACTTTCACAACCTTCTGCTACTGATGACAATCACGTCCAGTATCAAAAACTGCGATTGAAATCCCTTGTTAAATTGTGCACATCGAAAGTTGAATATCGTCGAGGAATGGTTAGACCTATAGCTGGGACATATGTATGTATTCTTACCTTCAACAAAACTTAAACTTTCTTCATTATCAAGTAAAATCTAAACGTTCCATTTTAAAAGGATTGCTCAGAATCCAGTAAACTTTTCAATCTCAAAATTTTAAATTCTCCACGGATCACAAAGATGCAGTTCTTTTTCAGATCCTTTCCCCTATCCATTGCATTCCGCTTTTTTATTGTTCTGTATCTGTATTGTTACGACTGTAGATCTTAAACTATGTAACAGACCGAAGCGAAACCAATAAGTTCAGTAAAACTAGCAAATAATTTATTTATTTACGTTACAGAGTGAATATTTAAAAGACACAGTATTGTGAATTAAATCTCAAATAATCCTAGATGTCCTATCACAAGTACAAAAGAACCGATTGTTCCGAATAAATTCAAATAGTCTTGAATGTCCTGATATACCATATGATAAAACCCAGACTGTCTGTGAGCGACCTCTCAGTAATTCTACAGCAGTGTTTTAATCCAAAAAGACAATGAGTATTTTGCAATTCTAATGAATAATTTTAAATAAACTGTGATCATAGATTCCCAAAGACTGATCTGAACGTAGGAGTGAAGATTTTAATTACAAAACCTCTGTTGATGTAAAAACTGTCACCTGAGCTATGAAGCAACAGAATGTTCTGGAAAACTAATCGTTTCTAATGGAAAAATTCACGAATTCGTAAACAATGTCAGACTTAAGCTTAAATTTTAATTATAATAGGCCAAATAGGTCAAATTGGTCCATGCAGCGAAATCAGTCCACTATACTACTAAGATCATGGAAAGTTCCAGCTGCAAAGAGCTCTTCGAGATTACTAACAAGCTGATGTCAAGGAACAAATCTATACCACTTCCAACTACCTTCTCTCCAGTTGACATTCCGGACCTGTTTGCAAATTTTTTCCGTGACAAAGTGCAAACTATTAGAGATAAGCTTGACACCACAATTTCAATTGACTCGTCGTCACCATACAGTTGGGATACATAATTTGAGCGGCAACCATTAGCAGCATTTGAACCTGTCTCTATGGATTTTGTTGTTGTTGTTGTGGGGTTTAACGCCATTTTTCAGCACGATAGGCTATACATGGCGGCCAGTATTAATGGTGGAGGAAGAACCCGGAAAACCCCGGAAAGAACCACCGACCCACGAGAAGCTACTGGCAAGCTTTCTCACATGCCCACATTGGCTGAATCTTTGACTCGAACCGCCGCAGACAGAGGTGAGATGGCAGTGATCCGTAACGAAGAGCGCTTTAGACCACTCGGCCACTCGGGGCCCATCTCTATGGATTTTGTACGTACAATCCTGATGAAGAGTGCACCAAAGTCATGTGAACTTGATCCAATTCCAACATCACTGCTGCTTGAGTGCTTAGATCCAGTATTGCCTTCACTAACTGATGTTATTAATACGTCTCTCTCATCACGGGAATTCCCATCATTTTTCAAAACTGCCATTGTAAGGCCTCTGCTGAAGAAATCAACACTAGACCATAACGATTTAAAGAACTACCGCCCAGTTTCTAATCTCCCATTCATATAAAAAATCTTAGAAAAGGTTGTTCTATCCCAGCTTGTATCTCATCTAAATTCAAACAGTCTTTTAGCAATGTACAATCTGCATGTCGCCCTCGCCACAGTACTGAAACTACTCTTCTAAAAGTAGTTAATGACATTCTCTCGGCGTTGGATAGCGGAAAGATTACAGTTCTCACCCTCCCTGATTTGTCTGCAGCATTTGACACAATAGACCATGATATATTACTTCACCGTCTCCAGCATGTATTTGGCATTCATGATACAGCCTTACTGTGGTTCAAGTCCTACATGGTCACCAGGACACAAATTGTATCTGCAAATGGAATACACTCCAGCCAAGTTGATCTATGTTGTGGTGTTCTCTTCATTCTGTACACTCATTCGCTCTCAAGTGTCATAGATCATCATCCAGTGTCTCACCAATTGTACGCTGATGACACCCAAATATATAAATTTATATATATATAAACGTTAATTATTGGTAATTGACTCAACTGCTTCACAACATATTGGTGAATTTTCATTTGGGCAATACATATTAGTAAGCGTTATTTATTGATTGTTAATTTTCTTAGAAATAGTAATTTTATTTCTTTTCCTGTCTCGAAATATGTTTGTGCCAAAACTAAAAACAATATTTATATCCTAAATCTGTTCAGTATATGTTTCTGTGAAATGAATATCTTGAATGGGGAATTTTTTTCTTAAAAATTCATACTCACCTTTCGTTTTTGCCTCTGTTTTAGTCCCTGTGTATTTCAAGAGAAAATACTAACCATTTTCAAATAAGTGTAAAATAAAAGTAAATTTAAAAAAATATATTCGTACAATATAAATTGCAGATATAGCAATAAAGATTTATATGCCCGTAAAAGATTCCTGAAAAAATCTTAAAATGTTTACGTAGAAAAAGAGAAAGACAAGTAAAGGTGTACACCTTAAGATTATAGGAAGAAAAGATACACAAATCATAATCAAATCAAAGTTTGCTTCAAGTTTTTAATGTAGCTCACTGTCAGTTTTATTTAAAATCTTTTGATTTGCAATAATCCATCTAAGAAATTACATTTATGCCCTATTCACTTTTATGATTAAAAGCTAAAATACTGAAATTTAATTATCACTCCAGTAATAACGCATGAATCACCATACAGGATTACTGTAAGCTATGTTAGTGTTTGTAATTAACCATTGTTTGTGTGTATCCTGTACAAATAAATAAAGCAATAAACGAAGAGACATTATGCTACTTATTTTAGCGTCTTTACAAACGGTACTTGTTAACAGCACATTTCAGATCAGGGAAATTAATTTTCGAAGTTTGATATACCTGGAACGGACACGTGTGGCCTTAATAAACAAAATGTCTGAACCAACTCAAGCAGGAACAAAGTGAAAAAAATATACCCCACTGCCCAATTTTTCATAAATATTTTACGAAAGAATTTCTTCACTAGCTTTTATATGAAGATTTGTTTCGTAAACTCTAAGTCAATCTGTTTCTCAAACCCGAGAGAGAGAGAGAGAGAGAGAAGAGAAAAGAAAGGAAGTTCAATCCTCTTGGAAGAGGTGTCACTTGATGATGTTGAAAATACAGCTACATGTTTGAGAATCTTGGCTTGCGAGGGTAGGGGATCGAGCTGTAAAGACAAAAGTCTGTTTGAGCTTCTGGCCAGCAAAACTTTATTGAAATACTCAGCATATAAAATTACATTCCAATATCAAACTACAACAAGCTCAATTTGCGGATATAAGAAATACATATAAACTACGATATTCTTTCACTTACCATCATCATACTTGTATAATAACTGCCGTTTAGAATGTAATACTGATAATTAAATGTCGAATAAATTCACGATAGCAAAAGAATCTAAAATTCAATATTTCAGACTAATACTGTAATTGAAATATATTTTACTGAATTTATTCCAAAAAGTCAACATATTAAACTATATTATTTAAAGAGTATTTTATTTCTAAATTAACTATTCATGAGTATGAAGTTTGTAGCGAACTTTGCTTTTTACTATAATCAATAATATAATTACAAGCAAATACAAGTTCTTCAAACAAATTAACTTTCTAATAGATTATGTTAAATAATAGTAAAGAAATATTAAAATAATCTAATATTTAAACATACTGATGTTAGGTTAACATCTTAACGCTAAACATTCTTATAACACTAAAAAGTCTTATACTATGAAAAATTGTTCATAGATCATAATCTTACCTGTAAAGACAAAAGTCTGTTTGAGCTTCTGGCCAGCAAAACTGGTGTCGGCCGGTGGCTGGGGCTTTATATACCAGTTTCTTAAGACAACGCCAAATATGGCGTGCTCCTAGTTCTTGCGATGGCCAGAATCTCAAAGTGAGGCTTCGTAGTCTCTTACAGATTATTGTCTAGGTCTATGTACATTATTACGTAGGTACTTCTGCAAGATCAGCACATTTGCCCTCTATATGAATCTTTGGAATCTGTCTAGTTCATCTATTTACGTAACCTAATGAATGTACTTTTTTTCTGAGTCTGAGATACAAGCACTGTGTGTATAAGACGGTTCGTACTTGATCATAATAGCGTAATCATTGTTGAATAGTAGTATATAATTGTAACAACGAATAAATGGATTCAATCTCAATATATTTTAATAGAAATTTACTTTCAATATAATTTATCAACTTACGTTTAATACAATTTAGAGAAAAATTCAATCTTATTACTTGTACTAAAAAATTCTGTCCTAATAAATATATCACTTTACAAAATATTGCGTCAGATATCCATGAAAAAAAAAATCCCGTAAAACAGATCATACAGTTATACAGTTGTAAAGGTATGTACCAATATGCCGAAATAGATAATTCTGATATACCCACAAAAACTGTCTGACCTGTTAATAGAAAGTCTTTATACCTATCTTTCCATCCGTCCAAGTTCGATGAATACCAGGAACCACTTGCATCATCACTTTACTTACTAGTCCATTAATCACAGGTGCATCATACCAAACTTCAGTATACAGTTATGTATCTGCTCTTTCGTGAAGCACAATATGCAAAGCACATACACCTCACTGTTTCTTACGAAATTATGATTTTTACATATTAACTATAATTTTTAATGTAATTTTGAATCTTCACGAAATAATTTAAATGACTACTTTGCCCCATGGTTGCTAAATCTGTTGCAATGGTTACTCACATTCTTATATCGTTCTGCAATTTTACGAACACCTTGCAATCATATCCTCATAAACTTTCTACATAGTTTGTTTTTCCTTCTATCTCTCTTAAAAGGATTCCGGATCCCTTAAATGCTTTCCTTTTCTGTAGTACCTTCAGTTTGTTCATAAGCCTCATGAATCGGCAAATTGTCAGTCTATTTGCGTTTTCATCACATTGACCCAGTCGGTGAGCTATACTAATACAATTTTGTCCACTCTTGATGTTTAGCTGATTTACATAAATAATGTATGACTTTCTCCGTATTCGGTTAGGGGTTTCTTCCTTATCTGAGTATTCTATCCAGTCAATAGCGGCATGAATTGGAGGGGAGCGCCGTCGTGAGCTCGTTTTTAGCTGAAATTTCATGATACTTCACCTCAGTTTAGTGTAATTGGGACAATTCTTGACAAAACTTTGTATTTTACAAGGGAAGGGAGGTTCGCAAGCGACATAAACTGTTCTCTGTAATGAAGCAGGGGCGCCACTAAAGAACATTGCCCAGAGCGCCTCAGTACGGGTACCACTAAAAATATAACCCGCGGTCGACTCTAACCAATGCGCCGCCACTGCGTACAGTTAATGATTTTATTCCGGGTTTATTGATTCAAGTCATCTAATCTCTTCTTCAGTGAAGCATTCGCAACACACTTTCCATCGTTTTCCTGCCTGATTATTTTATTTTCTGTCTCATGCCAATCGAATATTTCTGTGAAGAACTTGTTCTCCTGCCTAGCTTAAACAAATTCTCCACATAAATTGTCCAAATCATTCCGCACATCCCCAATCGCTTTTGAAATGTTCATTTGATGCCGCTTTTCTAGAGCTTTGAAGACGGCGTCCAATTTTAGGATGCATTTTTGCTCAAGTTCATCTATTTTCCAAAATTAAGCGATTATGCCTTGGTAAATGAACATTCACTGTCACATTATACATGTATAATGCGCACTTCATTGCAGGTAAAAAGCTATTAAGTTTTCCAGCAATATGGTCCTTTTAAATTTTTAACAATATATAAAATGCAAACTGTTTGTGTACATTTTAAATTGGCACATAAATGATGAAGATATATTATGACATGTTAATCAGTGACATTGCTACTCACACCATTGGGGCCATGAATATCCGAGTGGGCTAAAGCGCTCGCATTTACCGATCACTGCCATCTCACCCAGGTCAATGTATATTTGAATCTCGGGCTCCGTCAATATCAGGATGTGAGAAAGCTTGCCAGTCCCACGGGTTGGTGGTTCTTACCGGGGTTTTTGGGGTTCTTCCTCCACCAGTTGTATTGGTCACCATGTATAGCCTGTGGTGTGCTGAAAATGGCGTTAAACCCACAACAACGCACACTCATACCCGTGCTTCACGTCCTCGAAATGAATGACCGACTCAGATTGGTGAAAAATACATGTTCCGAAAAATCCTTCTTTCAGATTGAATTATCATTAACTGGAGAAAGAAAAAAAACAATCTTAACATGTTCGTGGCGATCTTGACGTCTCCAAGACTTTGGACGCACAAAATGTAGTGACGCTAGCTGAAATCAGGCACAGGTACCTGGGCGACTGGGTCATTTACACCGAAAATGTGTATAAAACTATATTGACAGTCTTTTTTTGTCTCTAGAGGAAACGACCTGACCCAATCTTATATAAACGTTTCTGGTCACTCATTTCATATTGGCAAGTAGCTGTTGGGCGATTTCATCTCGAGTCTGTTTTGATCAGCTTTCAACAAATGCGTGTTCCATCTTGCACAAACCTTTCTGAGCTTCAACCCGGTTCATCAGCATCTTAGAAACTGCTGACGAATTAACGTATCGAGCACCTTCAGTTTATCAAAGTCGGCCTTCATTTCAGTGAGAGAGTACCCCACAAGCGCCCTGGTCTTTGTATGCTTTTTATACAGTAAGAGAATTGTTCTCCTTCTCCGACAACACCCACTAGTTCAGATTGTTAGCACTTGAAAAGCTCGTCATGCCAGGTTGGAAATGTCGATTTTGTATTTCAGTTGTTCCTGGGTTGTGCACTCTTAACCTCGCAATGTTAGTTCTTTAAAAGAATGCCTTTCAGGTTTGAAACATAGAGTCTGTACTGTACTAAATCCTTGATTATGCTCCCACAAATTCAAAATGTTAGTTCTGCAGGGATTTGTTTTTCCGACCAGACTGATTGGTCTGTAAAAACATGAGACCTGAATACAAGGCAAAAGATGAGAAACGGTAATACAGATAACAAATTCATGTAATTAGTGAAATAACCAATCATATGCAAATAATAACAGTTGTGATGTGCTGTTTAAAAGAAAAAGATTCCTTGCAGTTCATTTGTTGGAGTGGATGTTGGCATGCCTTGTCATATAGCTTCAATCTTGAACCATCCAAAAGTCTGGAGTGTAAAATCCACTAGTTTATCAGTGTGCGTAAAGCAGGATGATATGGAGGACGGACCTAAGATTGCATGGTTTAGGATGAAAATACAACACAGCCGGGATTAATCGGCTTATGTTTGCATTATACCACAGGGTATGACTGGGACTTGCTGTAGTTGCATGTCAACAGAGTCAAATGTTAAATGTTTGCTACAAAATATAAATGGTATTATACTGCTTGACTCATATCTTTACTACAGTTTTCAAGTTGTTTTCATACTACGTGATTCGTATGTTTACTACTTTTCAAAATAGTTTCGTACCACTTTAATCGTTAATCGTATGTTTATTATAATTATCAAGATGGTCTTGTGCTACTTATCTCATATTTATTACTGTTATCAAGTTTCGAGTCTCGGACTTGGCTGATGTGGGTATGTGAGAAAACATAACAGTAGCTTTTCATGTGTTGGTGGTTCGTACTGGGGTTCTCCGCATTCTTCCTCCACAGGTTATACTGGCCGCCATGTATAACTTTTCATGTGCTTAAAAATGGCGTTAAATCAACAACAACAACCGCAACTACAGTTATCAAGTTGGTCTTGTAAAACCCGATTTTCATTTTGCACCCATACATCATGGTATGCAACTGTTGCAAACTTAATTAATTCAGTTATTCTTGCGCCATATTGAGCAAATTAATGGTTTTTAGTACCCACCTGACGCTCGTTACGGTTACTGTTTGACCTTTATACTGGCTGAACTCAATAGCTTAGGTCTTTGAGACTAAAGGAATAAACGACACCACTTCTCCATAACCAATCTTACGCTTTGTGTGTGTGTGATTAGGATTTTTAACGTGGCTTTAACAATTTTTCAGTTATATTGCTACGATGTCTGCAGTGTGGCAGTTTATAGTGATGTCTAGCACTGGGGCATCATGCTGCAGACATGTAGTATGATGTCCCACCCAGTCACATTATTCTGACACCAGGCCGACCAGTCCTAACACTAACCTCTTAATGTTGAGCGTCTAGCGAGGCAGCTGTTAGTACCATTTTTGTAAGTCTTTGGTATGACTCGGCCTGGGTTCGAACCCACGACCTCCCGCTTCCGAGGCGGACGCTCTAACCACTAGGCCACCTAAGCGGTACACATTGCGTAAATACTCTTGAAAGATTTGACAGAATCAAGACTTGAAATTAGGATTGTTCTCACTGATCAACAGGATCAGGACTTTAAATCAAGAGAAGAGACGATAAGAATTCTTTATTTCAGACTGCATAGTCCATACATCTAAATTCAGATATAAAATAAATGTATTTTGAACATTAAAGATCATAAGTGCAAATATACAGAAACATCTACTACTTCAGAATGTGTCCGGCATTGTTTACAATGAAATTATGTAATACAATTAATGCGTAATTTGTTCCATCTATCTACAATCTGAGAAAACACACACTTTTTAATGACTTTAACACTGAATACAGTATAGTTTACAAACATGTTAGTGGCACTGTTCCATCTTGGAAGGCTTTAGTAGAAACCCAAGGGTATTATTATTATTATTATTATTATTATGACCAGTAACTTGTTTTCTAAACTTTGTCAACAGAGGAACGCAATACATTGCGCAGCAATAAGATTTGAAATATCTAACTGTGATACTCAAAGACAGACTTAGGATTGTTCTCAATGATCCACAGGATCACCATAATTAGATAATAACTGGCCCTATATAAATTTCACTAATCTCGATAATAGTAACCCGCGCACTTTCCTATTTATAATCAGTGATCAGCATCACATTCATTTCTTGGCCATAGATGAACAAATTGTATTCGTTTTTTGCAGACTTTTTGGTATACTCACTTTTTTTTTACTTGATTATATTTACTATCGTGTTTTTTTTATTGTCTTCTAATTGGACACTTCGGTGGCGGCTGCGCACATTGCAAGAACTTTCACATCGTTCCAGTTATCACCTTAAACGGAAATGTGAATGTTTATCAACAATGTTCTATACTAAAACCTGTCATGTACAATTCAGCATTATTCCATAAGCTGGCCAACACGACCTTTTCGGATTTGCCACGTTTGGAGCTAGCCCGACACCTTGATGATTTTTTATCATCAGTATTGAAGTTATTGTATTGGTTAGGGTACCAGGATTGTTGACAATAGCACCCTTTTGTACATGATGCATGGTCATTTCATGTTTCAAGCAATCATACGTCATCAAGTGCGGTCTGGGCGGGTACCCAGATCACGCAACAAACAGATCACTTAACCATGAAAGTGAATACCATTCCATATTTATAGCCGACACAAGACCACTTGTTAAGTTATGATAGCGACCGGCGGAGATTCTAACTGATTTGACGGATTTGTTTGGGTTTTAGTGATCCGTCAAGAACATCTACTGTATAGAATTGGCGCCCCAGTGACTGTGGTTTCTTGTTGGTAGAGGTAATTTGTTCGATGTTATTGCCATTACTGGCAGAACGGACCATGAAGATAATGGTATAACATTGAAACGAAACGATGTTGTTTCTGAAATTGTTGGTATATTAACTTTCATGTGTAAGGTGAAAGTACATATGTAATGTATCTTTGCATCATTTGTTGACGATTTTATAAAACGTTCAAAGATTTTGAGCATTTCTTACCCTGACAGGATCATGCTAGCCTGATTCAAAATTGATGCTGACTGTTTAATTAAAGTCGTGTGCAGCCATTCGACCATGAACTTTTACTCATTCTTGTTTCTTGCAGGTCTGGTAGATTCGGTTCTGATCTGTATGATTTTGTTGAGAAGCTTTTCATGAGCGTCTTGATGATGATTAGGGTGATAGCTGGATATCTCCTAATGTTGTCAGTCATGACCATGAACGTTTGGATTATGATATGCGTATGTTTGGGCGCCACACTTGGGTACGGACTCGGAAAACCAATCGTAGCTTTGGTTGTATACAAACAGAAGCCATTACCTGCAAAGCAGAAGGAACTCGAAAGTATATTACTTAAAGATACGAAAGGTGAAATGTTAAGTCCTTCACCAGAAGTGAGATACAAATCGACCAGCAAAGTGATCTCAGAAACGGGCTTCAATGAAGAGAGCATGCTTATGGTGCAGTAGAAAAGCCCTCTGCATTAGTTAATTAAAGCCACTTATGAAATTAATTAAAACAAAAAAATTCACAGCGAAGGAGAGTTCTAAGAACTAAAAAACACTGATGGAAAAGAGAATCTCAGTGTCGATGTATTTATTTAAAACTTGAATATGCATGTGCACATATTATTAAAGTATTATTGGGCAGAAAATACAAGTAAACAAAACATAACGAAGAATGACATTTAAATCACGATCGGCGCAGCTTCTGCTTCTTCCGTCAAACCAAAGTAAACAGCACAAACATATTGCTCAGTGAAATACGCAGCCTACGCAGACTAAATAATATGTGGATTAAATGTATTCAAACTAATATATGCATTATTCGCTGAAAGTAGTTTCTTAATCATATTTTTAATGACCCAGTGAACCAATGCTTTATTTTCACATACGCAGACACGTAGTATTTCGTCAAGTGATCCCGTGGTTTCATTGTGAATTCGCTCAGTGTTTAGCGTGACAAATTCGCGACGGTAGTGATCAAGTTCGAATCGGCTACTAAAGTGTATCTCTGGGCAAGATACCGTGCGTAGATCAGTTTGCAGAGCGTCAGACATTTAATCCTAGGGTAGCATGTTCGTCACCTGCCCAGACCAGTCTGGGTCGTCTACCTCGTAGTGATTTTGGGAAAGGTACTCGTCTTCCATTCCTGGACCTGATATAGCTTATAATGTGATCGAAGTGCCGTTAAAAACCAGCCAGCCAAGCAAATGTATCAGAACTAAGTAACCTTCATCTGTTTCTGTAAAGTAAAGCATCAAACCAAACCAAACCAAACCATTTCATGGTTATTCATGGTCACTTGCACGGCTAGGAGAAAGAAAATGCAAACAAGCAGCAACAAAAAACCAAGCAAACGGCAATTTAACCTACACGTAATGTTGTATCCCTTGTAATTGTTGACACGTGAACAAAACTTTTGTGAAGTACCGAACACTTTACTTGAATCTACCTGATTTGATTATTGTGTATATTATACTTGCTTCACTTCCTTCTTTTACTGAATGACGTAGTAACGTATCTGTACATGTATACCATACACCAATCAACGTAAACCTAAATATGTCACCTAAATGTCATTTCATGATTCCTAGGCAGACCTGGGCCAAGGATGTTAAATATACTTTGATTTAAATGAACTGTGTAGATTCTGATTTCTCGGCGAGTTTTTAATATAGCAGACCTGTTTCTATGTTGTTGGCGGTAGAGAGTATATTTAATCGGGTCAATACGGTTAGCGAGATACCATTGACACGAACCATTTCTGTGGAGGAGAAACGAATAATTTAAGTATTCATGAGATTGCATGAATGTATCATATTGCATCTTTTATGTAATTTTATATTTTATTTGTATTTCGTTTCATTTCTGTATTAATAGTTGGTAATCACGTATGTAAACGATATATTTCCAATTTATTTGTTTTCTTTTTATTGGGTTTGAATGCAGAGCTTGGGGTGGGGAGGTCCAAAGATTTGAAATAGTATGTCACTAAGTTCAAACTATAATTACAATTATTGCTGCATAATTTTTCATGTTTATGTTTAATAAAATCTTAATCTTTTGTAGACATGATTGAGATATATTTTTTTCAAATGCCGCAGTGCTTCAACATGCTTCATGTGATGGAAGATCAGGGTCTGTTTTGTTTGCAGTTTGACTCGACTTATAAACAGTTTGACTCGAATAAACAGTTTGACTCGACTTATAAACAAGTATATACTGAGAAAAAAAATAAGTGTTTAAACGCCAAGCCATATATCTTGCTGCTCCTTTTCAACGCCCCATCTGCCATTGTAGACTAGGCCATGAAACTAGCTGCCCCTCTTCAAGGCCCCACCTGCCATTATAGACTAGGTCAGGAAGCTAGCTGCACCTTCTCAGGTCCTATCTGCCATTGCAGACTAGGTCATAAAACTAGCTGCACCATTTCAAGGCCCCCTTTGGCATTGCAGACTAGGTCATGAAGCTAGCTGCCCTTCTTCAAGACCTCATCTCCCTTGACAGACTAGGCCTTGAAACCAGCTGCCCCCTTTTCAACGGCTCACCTGCCATGCAGATTATCAAAGTTAATATGCACATAATATATCGGGTGATTAATCTTAAACAAACTTGCACTTGTGTCGATCTCTGGATTCGTCTGTTGTAATTATGTACACCTTCAAAATATGATCTCTTTGTTTATAAATATAAAGTGGAAATATATATCTTTATCAGAGTGATGAAAACTCAATAAATGCATCATTAATTAACATGTATATTAAAAGTTAATTGACAGCTGATGTAATAGATAAAGCAACATCAAAATGAACAAAGACCTTCCATTAAGTTGCACAATGCTTCTCTCGGAGCAGATATATTGTGACCGTCCTCCCGTACGAATCTATTATATATATATATATATATATATATATATATATATATATATATATATATATATATATATATATATATCCGCTCCGGTGGCCTTGTGGCAGCAGCAGGGAGGGCGAACAGACCAAGGAAATCGACGGACCAAAAACATCTCCACGGAAATCTAATCCGGAGAAAGATTCTATTCACCGAATAGATGCTTCCTGAAAGAGTTACATCGCTATTGATCCTCAATCAAATAAACAACACTTAGTTCGGAAGATCTAGCTGCAGAATAATATGTTCATTGATTTTATTTTATTTTGATTACATTTTGACGACAGACCATATTGAGACGCCCTCCCTGCTGCTGTCGTATTTAAATGAATTTTTGAGATTTTCGTCGTTAAAATAAAATAAAATAAAATAAAATAAAAATAGAATTTTAATTTCAAGATACAAAATGAAAATAAAATAACATGGATGTTGGAGAATCACTTAGTGCAAAAATAGCACGAGAACGATTAAAAGCAATCGAAGAATATTTGCCAGTGCAAAAATAAGTCAAAAAGAAAATACAAACTATCAAAAGAGCAAAGGAAGGATTTGCCGAGACAACGCAGGAATTATTCAAACCAGTTACCAAAGCAACTGAAAAGGCCTTCATAGGTGACATAAAAGATCCTGAAGTAGCTAAAGAAGTAACAAAGGAAGGAATCCTACCTTTGTTGAAAAGAATTGAAAAACAAACTATCGCGAAGACTTCTCACACTGACAAATTCAAGGATGATGAAGTAACAAGAATAAGAGCAATAGCGGATATTGATGCTCTTGCTGAATTCGCTCATAAATCATTCAATGATCGAAAAAATATATTGAAACCTGAACATGCTAATAGCGCCCCTGGTCGCGACAAATGGTACAAATTACTCTACTATGTGTATCGCAATATCAGCAGAATTGAGGGTGATTATGTCGATTATATCAATAAAGCAAAAAGATTGGCGTTGATAGAGCATCGAGCGGCAAAACCTCAACCTGTGGCACCTCAACCTCTGGCACAACCTCAACCTGTACAACCACGTAAACCTAAACCACATGAATTATTTACTGATGATACTCTTCAAGATATCAAAGATCCAAATAAATTGATCAATATAGCTAGGAATTATGATGATCGACAAAAATACGTGAATCCTGAATTCATTACCACATTTAAATTTACAGAAAGGAATTGGCCACAATTGTTATATGCTGCATCCAAGAGATCGGAAACGGTAAACCCAAAGGATCCAGATTATAAAAACTTTATTGATGCAGTATCTCAACCTGTACAACAACCCGCGCAGGTAGATATTCCAGTTGATCAATCAACAATGCAAGGGATAAATCCTAAAGGGTTTTTCTACGCTGCTGCCTTAAAAGAAATTGGTGATATAACCAAAATAGGTCGTATTGCTGCATTTGGATATAACGAAAACGACAGATATTTGCAACAAAAATATCGAGACAAAATTGCTGATGCTGATTGGATTCCTGTTGTATTTTTCGCTGGAAAAGATACCAAAATCGATCTATCCGATAAAGAATACATGGAATTCAGAAAAAAATATATACAGATACAGACAACCTTCATCGGTACAACCCACACGACCACAATCACCGGAGGAAGAATTTCAGGATGCACCTGAAACACAAAAAACAGGTAGTGGATATATCATTTGTCCGGATAGTGTTGTTAACGATGTATCTCGACTGGAGGTTCTTTTTGGAGGAAAACGAGCTGGAAATAACTCACTCGAAATAATTAACGAAGCAACTGATATATGTCGAAGATTGTTTCAAGGAAAAGTCATTGATGTACATATTTATCGCGATCTTATTAATGAGCTTGTGTATGATTATCACAGCGATTGAATAATTACACTATAAATAAAATGATTGTTCACAAGAGTCATCAGAGAGCGATACAGGTTCGTATCGCAAACTCTAGATTACCCATATACAAATTTAGATACGGATTAGGGATAGGTGATTCTATTATTAAATTTTTCACGCGAATAGCTCCTAAGGTTGGCTCGCTAAGTAAGCAGCTGCCATCGAAAGCTATAGGACTTATTCGCGATAAAATCATACGTCCCGTTGGTACCGCATACGATACCATCAAAGAGCGAATACTGAAATTGGTAAGCGGAAAACCTAATTTACCAATCACCGCCGAGATGCCCCGGGCTATCAGTAAAATCATAAATGACGCAGCTGATCAAAAACTAAAATCGTTAACACTAGGACAAACACAACCCTTACAACAGTTCAGTCCAATACAACAAGAGACCGGCGGTACCTCTGCATTCGGAGGGCGTCTTCGTTTTAGACGATAAAGATATTTTATAAAAAACATGTTCTCGTGGACAACCAATGAAGTTTTCAAAATGGATGAGCCAGTAGAGAGAGATGATTCAGTACGAGATTATCAGTATTATTCATACGACGCGATAACACCAAACAGCCGCAGCAGAATAGAATTACAAGTACAAGATACAACAAGATATTTTCTACCGTGCGAGGCATTTATCGAGGTTGTCGGTAAGATTGTGAAAAACGATAACACCAATTACGATGCAGCTATCAAGGTTGGATTAGTCAACAATGGTATTATGGCGTTATTCAAGAGCGCCGCGTACATGATCGATGGTAGAGAAATCGAAACAATCAGTGACAACGTTGATGTAGCAACCACAATCATAGGTTTAGCGAGGTACTCAGATGATTTTACCAGATGGGCTGGTCCTAGCATGATGTTTGCAAAGGATAATTCAGATGTTGTTGATACTAATCCATTTAGACTCGTGCAATTGGCTGCTGCTGCTGCTGCCGATGCGGTAGCCGGAACGATAGATAAACCAGGTGCGGGCTTTCAAGTACCTTATGATCCTAATCCAAATTACAATCTTGGATTTGTTACTCGTACGGCTATGTTGAAGAGTGATGATAAAAAAATTTCATGCGCTATCCCGCTGTCACATATATTTGGATTCTGCAGAGACTTTAGAAAGGTCATATTCGGAGCTAAACACACGGTTGTCCTTTATCGAAAAGGCGACAGTAACGACGCTATCTGGAGGACTGGAGCTGCAGATAACAACGGCAAGATTGTATTAGAAAAACTAACGTTGTGGATGCCATCGATAACACCATCGATAGACGAAGAGAGAAATCTACTATCGTTTATGGATCAAGGTGGTAAATCAGTAATATCATGGTTGACGACGTACACAGATAGCGTTCAAAGCAACATCAAGGGTAACTTCACCTGGCATATAGCGTCTCAGCAGGGTGTATCTGCACCAAGACATTTCTTTGTGGCTCTTCAACAAGCTGGTCGAGCAGGTGATCAAACTAAAACACACATGATCTTTGATCATTTTAACGTTAGCGATGTATCATTGAGGATAAATGGACATCAAGAACCAATTGAAGAGATTCAGTTAAATTACGCAGAAGGATCAGTAGCACGTGGTTATCATCGTTTGTGGAGCTACATGGGACGAGATCAAAATATAGATACAGGATTACAAATATCTCAACTAGATTTTCAAAAATTATATCCGATCTATTATTTTTCATTGGAACATATCGATTTGATAAAACAATCTGTCGTTGATATACATTTTAAAGCCACAGTCGGCCCACTCAAGGCAAATGAACCTAATATAGTTACTCAATACAGAGCTATCGCTGTTATACTCAGCGATAGAACCATGATTCTCG